>JARHVA010000172.1:4010000-4575000 GCA_037957365.1 Torreya grandis | reverse complement strand
ATGCATAATTTCACTCTGCTAGTTTAAGATTTAGTCTCACACATTATCCCTAGTATTTATCAAGTCTTGGATGGATATATCATTCTCATCCACTAAGGTAGTGTGGCTTCCCATAGTTTTTTATTTAATGGCAACTATGGTGAAGTCTACATTGGAACTGGATAAAGAGTTATTTAATTACTACTTCCAATCTATCAAGGTATGCATGACCTTTTGTTATTTTAGTACAATAATGTCTAGCATGCCCTAGTACTTCTCTAATTAGTTGATGAGATGGTAGCCTTGGTCTTCACATCATGGCCCAATGTGCTGACTACATGGGAGTTTTTAGGTTGTGCACCAGTCCTTAGTCAACTTAAAGACCAAAGTATTCAGTTTACACTGGTTGGACATGACTTAGTACTCATTTTATTGAGTGAATAAATATAGGTAGGTGTCTTGGATCATATTCACAACTTTGTAAAGGCAAGCCTTTAACTCTACATTCTTTACCTTGGATTGATCCATCTCCAGATCTAAAGAGGTAGTTTTCTATGTAATTGACTCTTAAAATGTAGTTTCACCCTCTAGTTATTTCTTTAGGAGGAGCCTAGAGATGTCCAAGGAAGCTTCCTACTTGAGAGGGATTTTGGCCAATGTCATTATAGCTGTTGAAGGTTTTGATCATGGCATTATGGCAAGTGGGAGTGAAAAAGTGGTGCACTGAGAACCAACTGTTGGGACATCCTAGATCCAAAATCCACCCAATGGAAACTCTAAGAGTTAAGGACCTATATAATATATATTTGGTGCTTCTTTTTATGTTGGTTGATCTAATTCTACCTATGGTTGCTCTAGTCTGTGTTGCTACTATGTTGTGACCTATGCTACCAGCTTGAGTTGCTATGTAACATCTTCAACCTTATTTTTTTCCCTCCTCCTCATTTGACTTATTTTTTAGTTATTCACATGCATCTTACTAATTTTATTATTCCTACTTGGCATGCAAAATTTGCACACATTCTTCTTCTTCTTTATTTTTCTATGTCATAAATGTAGCCTTGGCTTATTCTTGTGTAGCCTATGCTTACACTTATTCTTGTACATATGCATATTATTCTCCTAGAGATTCATCTTCATCTTCTTCTTATTCTTCTTTATTTTTCTTTTCAGCTTCCTCCACTTGCTAATATCCATGCTTGGCAACTTTCATGGCCTATTATGCTTAGGGCACTGCATCATGTTTTTATCATTCTTCTTCTACCTTAGCCTTGGTAATGAGATCAACTTCCTTTTACTTCTATGATTTATCCTATTATGTTTTTTGGGATGCATCAACATCTTCTTAGGCCTTCTTAGCCACATCTATATATTTCTATCAATCAACCTCTACATCCTTGGCCTTTTGTGTCACCTCAAATTCTTTGGCTTGTTGACTATCTTGTTGTTACTGAGCTTATTCTTTTTCTCAAATCATTTCCTCATTCCTTACTCATCATTTCATTATGAAATTTTCTTCCTCAATTAAGGCCTATTATTATTTTATAGTGGGGTGCTCAGGTGTGAGATATTCAACCTCCTGGGCATGTGGTGATAGTGTTGAATCACTTAGTCAGACTTTTGAACTGGAAACCTTTGCCTTCTTACATTCAAGTGTGACCAATCTATGTTTGAGTGGTGGTGTAGTGGAGGATGGACTAGGTTATGCTTCCTACATGGTGGCTAGTCATTTGAATGTGCATTATTCAAGTGTAGGGGAAACCCTAACCTCATGCCTCATTTAAGGTCTATGCACAAGTGAATCTTATAGGATTTTTGGAAGGGGCACAACTATATCCTCAACTATAAAGGTAGGAGTAGGTTGTGGATGGAAAAATTTAATCCATCATTATAGTTACTCTACTTTTTCTTGTATGGTATCAATGATAATATATGGAAAACAAGATGTAAGGTCCACCCATAGTTTTAGAGGAACCTACTTCTAAACTTGAACCATGTGAACATCCTTCCATAACAATAATTCCTTCTCATACTCTCTATCATCTAAATATCCATCCATGTATATGATCATGACCTGGTAGACTTCTTGTTCATCTGTGCCCATTTATGAATAGTCACATGAGCTTGTAATCTGGGGCATCTTCAGGTCATGTAACCAAGTTTTCATGTTTCATGTCTTGAAATTTAAAGGAGGAGATGCATATTGGTTCTCTAGGAAATCTTGTGATTTCCCTTATATTGTTATGAACTAGTGGCTTCTTCTAGTTATGACACTATAGGGATGGTTTTATTAGATGGTATAGCCTATAGTAGAATCACATGCTTGGTTATGAAAGTTTTCTATTTGGAAACTTCTACCTGCATCATGTCCATGGTGAAAATTAATAGATGTGGTGTAAAGGGAAACTATGGTATCTCATGCATGTGTATGAATACACCCTTTGATATCAAAGTGACAACTATGTGTTGGCCCAAATACTACATGACATCTAGTGGCACTCAAGGATGTGTAACAATCAATTATAGAAATTCCTCCCACCATGCTTTGAATTTTACCTCATGTTCTAGGGATACACATTCATTTATCTAGATGAAGATGGTAAATTATTGTGCTGACCAATAATATATGATGGGGTGCACGTCATCCTTAGGGACTTCTATTGTGTGAAGTAGAGGATAAATATGAAGAACTAAAACTAGAATGTTTCCTTTGGGGATACATGGCACTTATCAATATTTATTAACTAATCCTAGACTAATTACTTTAGCACCTCACCTTTAGGGACTTCCATTATGTGAAGTAGAGAAGAAATATGAAGAACTGATACTAGAATGTTTGCTTTGGGGATATGCAAAACTTGTCAATATTTGTGAGAAAATAACAGATTAAGTGCTCTAGCCAATTAAATTTCTCATTCCTATGGATCATACAATGGGAGATGTATTAGACCCCTTTTAGAATTTATTTTGAAAACTTGGTCATCTAATAGTACCTCATTGTGATGCATTTGACAAGGATGCACACTAGATCATCATAGATTTATTTAATTAGTATCCCTTTGGAGATCCAAACATAAAAATCTCAAGCTTATTATAGAATAGGGGTGTTTTCATCTTTTATGGAGATAGGGAGTCTCTTTGCATAGGCATGTCAAAGCTCAAGTCATGGATTATGTGTTGATGATAATGGTGACTTCCAAACCAAGATAGATATTTCCATCATTATATCAGCCAAGTAAAACTTGTACAATATCCCCAATTTTCTAAAGGTTAGCATTCAAAGTAGGCACTCAACATCTATATTCTAGAAGTAGTGGGGAGATGCAAAAGTGAGTGCTTACACAACATTGATGGGGTTTGGGAAAAATAACTTCTATTCTACTACTCAAAGTAAGTCGAATGGATTTGGATCATTGAACTTGGTCTAATTGAGAGAAATATATATGCCCATTACTTTTTTTGTACATCTATCAAACCTTTGATGAGTCATGAGGTATTCATGATTAATAAAGTGATGAAATTGTAATGCTATCAACTCTCTATGTAAGAAAACTATCTTGTCTTTTTGAATTACAGGTAGCAAAAATATGTACAAGAGTGAAATTCCAACTTGGTTCTTGAACTTGGCTTTTATATATTTCATACCTATTGGATTCCACATAAATGCCATGCTTAGATGTCCACTAGATATGAATGTAATGGTTAATGTGGAAAATCCTATCCAATCTAGAAATTAAGATTGTTAATCATTGGTACGTGTGTAGAGATATGCCATTATGATATTTATTATCTGTATGGGGTATGAGTAGATGATGTTTATGGGACATAAATTTGTTGAATATTAAGTCAATCAAAACTTGGATATGGCATTTACTTCTGGTGGATGACTATTATATGGTGGATATCTTATTATTGTGACTTGTTCATACTTTTCCTAGGCTTAATTGATTTCATTCACTCCTATTGACATCCATGATAGTGCACATGGATTATCTTATGCATGGTTAGTGCACACTTTAATTGGTATCTTGGTTCTAAAATTTTATTAAACACATCAAATATAAACACACATAAATAGAAAAAGAGACACAAAAAAAACATGCAAAATTAAGAAATCCTAATCGACTTGCTAATACTCATCACCCACTCACTTAGCAGAATGAGATAAATTTGAATATTAGTGGTAGGTATTAATAATACAACAATTTACATACCCTAGTAAAATAGTTCCCTAAATATCTCTTAAAACCATAGTTTTTTGTTGCAATATTTCATGTATAACATAAGGTCCTTTCCATCAAATTTGTAACTTGCCCAAAAATGCTCTAAAATGACTGTCATATAATAAGACTAGTTGATCTTTATGAAATTACTTATGCGATAAATTCTTATCATTCCATGCTTTTGGCTCTACTTTTTAACTTCCTACATCCATAATGTCATGCATCTATACTCATCCATCTTATTTAGTTTGATAAGTCTATTGGTGAGAGACTCATGATCCCCTATTCACATGACCATTATTATACACAAAATGGGTGATATGTATTCCATTGGAATAATTTATTAAATCCCATAGACCAACTAGAATGGAATAAAACCTATGGTTCTATTATAATGAATGTGATATGCCCATTGAATCATAGGAATGTGATATTCCCTGTCATCCCTTTTGACATCATAGATCTTTGTCAACATTTATCTAAATAATTTATTGGAAGATTAAACTTAGCCATTGGATTATGGATGGTACATAGTAATTTTATGATAAGAAATCATAAACTCCTTAGTAAGAGCCTTGATGGTGTTGTTAAGGAAGTACATCCCTTGATCACTAATTAACTTGATGGGGCATCCAAACCTTGTAATAATGTTCTTGTATAGAAATTTTGATACATCTTTTGCACCATATTTGGGTGTTATATTATTTTCAACCCATTTATTAAATTATTACATCATATTTATAATATATTTTACTTTACTCCATTTATTTGGTGGATCGATAGGTCTAAAAAAGTCAATGCCACATTGTTCAAAAGATTGTTTAGCTAACAAAGGCTACAAAGGCATTTCATCATTTTGTAGTGGTTTACCCATGAAATGACATACATCATAGTGATGTGATACCCTATGTGAATCCTAAAAATTATTTGGCCACCATAACCCACTCTATAACTACTTCCTATCAGTGGCTTCTCTAGCAAAATATCCTCCTGCTACTCCTTGGTGTGCCTCCTATAAGAGTTGAGGTCATTCATGTTCTAAAATAACCCTATATAATACTTCATCCCTCCCAAAATTATATATAATCCCATTGATGATGGTGTATGGAAAATCTTTATTAACAAATTACTTTTTATCTCTTTCTTGATAGTACATAGGGAATACTCCTTATTTGAGAAAGTTGGTGATTGCTTCAAAATTTTCAAGAATCACAATAACACGAAAGAGATGAGAATCAAGAGAATATTCATATAATTATTCTAGTTATTTGACATTAGGAATGTCACTGAGATGATCTAGCCCCACATTTTCTCTTCTTAGCTTGACATTAATGTGAAATTGGAACTCTTGAAATAACATCAACTACCTAGAGATGTGTCTTCCTAGCATCATCTTATTCTAAAAGTATCATAGATACTGATGATCAGTGAAGACTTAAAATGGTGTCAAAAAAATATAGTGTCAAAATTTTTATAGTGTAAACACTATAGCCAATGCTTCTCTCTCAATTGTTATGTAGGTATTTTCTACATCAGACAGTTTTGGACTTGCAAAATGAATGGGATGGTTGAGTCCACCATCTCCTAGTTGCACAAGCACATCAATGACTATGATACCCAGAGCATAAATGTGCACATGAAAGATCTTGATCCAATCTAGAAAGATGATGGGTGCAGTGACAAATCTCTTCTTTAGCTCGATGAATGCTTTTTGGCACTATGAAATTTAGATAAAATTTACACTTTTGTGTAGTAAGGATTCCAATGGAGATGAAATGGTTGCATATCCTTTGATAAAATTGTGATAGTACCCTATATGGCCCAAAAAATATCACACTTCAATAGAGATGATTAATGGAGGCATACTTAAAATGATTGCAATTTTGGCCTGGTCCACCAAAATGCCTTTACTGCACACTACATGACCTAGTAGGACACCAAAAGGTGTAAAAAATAGAATTTTTTAAAAATTCAAATCAATGCACAGAGCTTGATAGTGTTTTAACATGATATGAAACTTATAAATATGTTATTTGAATAAAGAGAAGACTGCCCAACCATTAAAATAGACTTTTAGGAAGTCATGAATGAAATTCTTAAATGCAGTTACCACTATGCAAGAGAAAACTAGAAGTGCATTCTTGAGACCAAAAGGTTTTACCTTGTACATAAAGGATCCCCATTCCATGTAAAAATTCATTTTTTCTATGTCTTATTTTGTGATGGGTGTTTTATGATATCCATTGAAAACATTCATGAAAGAGTAGACTTCATGTCCTATAAAAAATTCCAAAACTTTATCTGTGAAGGGAATTCAGAATGGATCATTTACACATGCATCATTGAGAATGTGATAATACCCACATACTCTGATCTACATTATTTTCTTAGTTTTCACTTCCATGGGACTAACCCAATCTTCCTTTTATATAAGATATATTATACCTACATCCTACATTCTATTGATTTCAACCTTCACTTTTAACTTCATATTTGGATTTAGCTTATATGGCCATTTATTTATAGGTTGTGTGCACACTTTTAGTTCAATATTAATTTTTCCTATAGATGGATCAACACATTAGATCTCTAAAAATTTAGTGGAAAAGACATCTTGATGATCTCGTAGGAGTTGCATAACTTTAAAATTTTTAGCTTTTATCTAATAATCACCTATATGTGCCAATTTGGGAAACCCCTCGATTTCAATGTTTGATAAATGTTTTTTAATAGGCTATTGGTATGTATTTCACTTTTATTTATCAATAGATCTATGTATCATTTGTTTCCCTTCCTATTCTAAAATTTGTATGATGTGTAACTTGTCTTCATTAGTAGGTTCTATGCTGAGGTCCTTTAGTGGTTCTACTAGCCTTTCAGGTTCAAATAACTAAATCAAGTCAATATCACCATCAAAATTAGAACGTCCAATGTCCTCTTATTCATCTTGTATTTGGTGGTATGGATGTGTAAGATATTTTTATTCTTTTCTTGGTAACTTTATATCTTTGTAATGTTGAATTGAGATCAGAAGTTACATTCTTCTATGTAGTGGATTCTGTCATGGTGATTAAGTCTTTTCTGCACCCCTAGCATAAGAAATGTTTGATTTTTAATAATGCATTATGAACCAGAGGGTTTTAATCTTAAGATACAAATGTATTTAATAAATCAATTTGCACCTATACCTAGTGATTTATCTCCCTCTTGTGTTCTTAATGTATATATCATGTTGATGCTAAAGGATCAAGTATATAATGGAAGATGTGAACCTAGTACTTTAATGCCACATGTTACTTAGTCTAGAATTTAACACATTTATGAATATGGATTTTAGGACACTCACCTTCTTGGAATAAATTCAAATTTATTTTGATGACCTCTAATAGTTGGAACCTGTTAATCATGAGTTTGCATGCATCATCCCACTCAAGATGATCATTTATATGAATTGACCACCATGTCACTGCAACTCCCTTTAGAACATAATTTAGAGCACTGACCCATTATATTATGGTAAGTACATGCACTTGTAAGCATAGAATTTTTTTTTGATATATTCAATCACATAGTACACAGTTTGTTGTCTTTTATGTACAAAAGCAATTCTCATAGGTCGAAGTTCATGATCACCTCTAGCCCAGTTGAGTATGTGTGTGTCTGAATCTCCACTGATAGAAAAAGATATTTCTCAAGTAATTATTTGGTTAACTCTATATAATTATAAATATGATCATCTTATTGGTATAGGAAGTCAACTTCTAAAATATTAAGGGATTTTGCAGACATAGATGTATAATCTTCTACGACAAACTATGTTACCAATGGCTGAGTAACTACTCATTTAGGCCTCCATTATTTAGATGTCTTCAAATATTGAGAGAGAAATGATTGTACTTGAGTTTGAGTATGATAATAAAATAATTTGTACTTAGCTACACATAGATCTTTTCAATTATCTTTAGAGTTCACCTTCATCTAACTGGTTTCTTGCATGACATACAAAGAATCTGGTTTAGCTATAATGATGTATGGTTTGTGAATTATGGTCAAAGGAATGATGATAACCTTATCTCCCTAGTGTGAATCTAATTTATTTTTCACCATTTTTATAGTCATATAACCATCATATGCCCATTTTTTCCTAATCAACGTAGGGTAATGTTTGTTGTCTTCATATCAATGACTTCAAAGTTACTTCACAAGGTCAATTCTGTGACTTTGATCTCAAAATATTCTAGTCTACGAATGGGATAAACTCTTCCATAATTATCTAATCTCAAAGTTACTAGGTTTTAACTTATAAATGGTCATCCAATGGACTCCCATGTAGACATAAGAATCATGTTCACTGTGATTCCAAAATCAAAGACAACATTTGGAATCTTATAACCTACAACCTCAATGTTAATTTATGCATCTAAATCTCATGGATTCTTTGTTTTAACTTACCAAACAATATTTTTTATCTTTTGTTGTCCTCAATTCACACACTCCAATAGATTATATGATAATTTTATGATATTCTATGAGATGTCTTCATTTCATAGTGTGCTTAAAAGTTTCATAAGATTTGTGAGCATAGTGAAAACTCCATCCTAATGCATAATGTACAAAATATAACTATCCATTTAGACATATATTGTTTCAACATCTCCTTTAGTAATGTCTTGATTTTGTATGCTTTCAACATCTAAGTAGCTTCATACATGAGTCCCTTTTATATAGCTAGGTCCAGGTATTTATCCTATTTTGCTTTTTGTATTCCCCTATCCTGAGTCATTTATAGAGGAGGCAAACCTCTTTCTATATTTTGATGTTGTGTAACAACATTAAGAAAATCATCTTCCTGACACTGTGCATTCATCATATTCACTTTCTTGATGGACTTATCTTTTATTTACTTTTTTCAGATAGGATAGTATTTTATCTTGTGTTAGACATATATTTTGCAATATGTGTAGTTAAAATATCTTTAAGGATTCAAGGGGAAATTTCATTGTACATGATTGTACTCTCCACACATGTATAATTTCAAAAGAGGTCATTGATAGTTATTTCCTCTTCCACCTTGGTAACCTCCACTATATCCATCCCTAGATTCTCCTCTATACCCTCCTTATTGTTGTGTTGTATTCTAATGCTAATGTTGTTGGGTATTATCTCTAATTTTGAATTTTTATTGCACAATTGGTTGATTTTAACTTAATTTCTATTGTTGCATCATGGATGAGCTCTAGGGTGCTATATATTGGTATTGCAGATATGGTGGTATCCAACTCGATAAAGGAGGGGTTTAACTGGCTAGACCTTATGGCTAGTATAATGGAAAATTAGGAAACAATTATGGACCTACTTGGTTTTCACAACCTTTATCAACCTTTGGGGCTTAGATCAATTACTTCACCAAGGACATTTATTTCATAGCAATGACAAATACATTTTTTTTATGCCTTCCTTTAGGTCTTACAAAGCCCTATAGTTATTTTCATCATATTTATTTGACTTATATAAATTGTAATACAATTTTTTTGGATTATTGACATGTTGTTGCAAAATATGAAAATGCATTATTGTGTACCCTACTACTCAATACATTTCATATAATTCTATCTTGATCTTAGGATAATCATTCCTTTGATGTCTTTCTTTCCTGCATTCCATCCACCATAGATTCAACTTAGGTTTATCTGATTCATGGTATTTCTCCATTCTCTTAATAAAATATTGGAGTGTGTTTTCAATTTTGAAATTAGCAACAAGAGCTTCTCCATTGTCTTCAATTTTATTTACTCATAGAGAAGCAGCTCTAGCATTTGCTTTAGTAGTATATTGAGTCTACATAGTGGCAAACCTAATTCTAGATCATAGTCCTTTGACAAACCATGCATATTTGTCTTTGTATTTTAAGGTAAACTCCACCTTATTCATAACATCCAAGAATCTATTATCATAATCATAGACTTATTCTCTCAACTTCTACCTTATCTCCTTTAAGTCTTAAGTAGTCTGACTTGTACATTTATTTATTTTGAACTCTATGATGATCCATTCCTTAACCTATTATAGAGTTTATCACTGAATGTCTCTATGGTGTATGAACTCAAGTGATCTTTCTATTAGTTCCCCTACTAAATCTTAATTTTGGATAGCTTCATCAGTACTGGCCTTAACTTTCCATCTCATTTCATAGGTTAGAAAGTAATATTCAAGGTCCATAGACCCATCATACATTACTATGTTTATAAATCCTCCTATATGACCCATTATGTAAGCTGGTGTTGATGGAATCTACTACATAGTTATTACAAGAGGAAGTTACATTCTAGGTGATCATACATGTGTACTATTAAGACTTATCTACCCACTAAGAGAGTCAATATGTGCACTTTATTTTTTTGTGTTTCCTTCTTTTCTTTGGTTGGTTTCAACAAGCCTTATGACCTTAAAATACTTGTGAATTGATGTTTGAATTTAGTTACCCCAATGATGCACTTGTTCTAAAAATAGACCTTCCCAGCTATTATCTTCCTATCCACCTAGCTGAAAACCTCTACTAGAATATAAGAAATTGGGTTACAGGGACATGTGATCTTCTAGTGAATGATTTTTTCTTGTAACTTCTTCTTCTACTATGTTTGAACTTGTGATTAATCTATGACTATGTTCTACTTCTTTTCTAAATTATTCATGTCTTTATTCTAATAATACCAATTCTTGTAGCTTCACACTACATCTATCATATAACTGCTCTACTTCTAGACTATTCTCACCTTTTACTTCAAACATTTATTTTTCATCTCATTCTTCATCACTTCTATCTATCTATTGGCATTCATCATCTTCTTTATTCATCCTTTATTCTTCATCTCTTTCATCTCTCTCTTCATGTATTCTTACCTATTCATCATCTAGTTTACTACTACTCTTACCTCTACTTGTAGATACCTGGGTATTCTTATATTTATTCCATCTATTCTATTATTTTAGTTCATGTTTTGAATGCAAACTTTTCTTTTGACTCTTCTTCCTTCATGTTTCCATTCTATATTCAAGTTCAAGCCATATCTAATCATCTACTCATCATTCACTATCATGTTGTGCACACCCCCATATGCTCAAAGTGACTACTCCATATTGGCTAGAGTAGGCACCATGGCCTTGTCCACAACCAACATCTTCATAAAGATAGCTAGCCACTGCAAAAATTTATTTCTAATTTCTCTAAAAAAGAAATCTTGTGTAGCTTCAAAATCTATGTATCCTTTTAACACAAAATCATTGATGTATCCATCAATAGTGGTAGTGACCCAATAATCTATTGCTCTTGTCTAATCATTTTCTAGTTTCTACAACTAGTATATCTTCTCTTTAGTCTAAATGACTATTTTTTTTGTTCTTGGGCTAAAGCAATAGTATTCCAACCATGTTAACTAATTAGCTAGTAATTTAGATAAATCACACAAAAATATTTTATAAATATCTCCATATATATGCTCTTGAATGGTTTCTTGTGTGGTAAGACCAGTCTATTTGGATTCTTCTACAAAATTACATACTTTTTAGTTTAACCATGTTTTAATGTCACTTTTCTTGATAACCATCTTAACATAGTTTCCTCTAGAAGGAGTGTTTCCATGCTCACCACACCATTTTTATCATAGGTTCCTAAAGCATCAAAACATGTTAAGGATGAGGATATCTTAGGTTAAACTTTAGTGTGTAGGACAATGCATAATATTCATATACAAGGTTGGAAAATGGAAGCATAGAGAAGTTAAACTATTGTGCGTTGGGTAAGAATTAAGAATAACTAATATTTCATTAACATTTATAGAGAATTTAGATTAAATTAGATATAAATAAGCTTAAACATTAGTCATGAGAATGTACATAGGAAAAGGTAATAAATATAATAGGTAATCATAACTAAAATAGTCTCTATTGATCTCTTCGAAGGTGGAACTCTTTTCTTCATACAAACATACATATATTTAGTCATTTGTAGTCTATGAGTATTCATATTCTTCTAGTACTTGGCACCAAAAGTGGAGTCTATTCATATTCTAACCTATTACAAGTTATAGAGATAGGATAAATTAAACATACATATGACAAACTAAATACATAATGCATGAATATAGACAAATATCCTACATAGCTATACTATCTGATTTCTTCTCCCAACAATCCATGATATGTATTTTTAGAGTGTACAAGACTAATTTATTAAATAATTCAAAAATAGTGTCTATAATACCATATGATTTAGGTGATGTAGGAAAATTAGCCATATGAAAAGCTTTGCCAATTTTGTATTCACCATGGCATTTGTCAGTAATGATACAATGGGAGTTTATTTGAGGAGGTGGTGTAGAAGAAGTAGAGGAAATGGTACTTGGATCCACATAATCTGATTCAAGAGGTTGAAAGGTTACATCTTTGTAATCAAATTAATTCAACAATAAAGGAAAATAATAATAATAATAGATCATAATATGACTAAAATATAATTAAATATATGAATAAAGGCATGCCACTTCAAGGGGATAACCTCCAAAAGCTTCAATAAGAGAATGATTCACAATATGATGATAAAAAACTACCCAATACCTCATATATATAGTCTACTTAGGGCATAGTTACTCCATAAACTGACCTTCTAACCTAATGAAAGCATAGATAAATGTGATATAACATCAAAAAGGGATAAGTAAGACACAAGTTGTCTATTTCTATCCTGATACATACCCTTACCCTTAGAAATGATGTTGTCCTCAACATTGTAAATTTTTTTTAACTAGGATCACCAAATCAATGAATGCACATGATGAAATGATCTTACAAGTCGAACAAATACACATCACAATAAAGTTTCTAGTAAATGAAATCATACATAGAAGAATATTGTAAAGGAATGAGAGAAAATAATGAAATACTCTATATCATTGTGAATTAACTACATATAAAGGCTCAAAGTTTAGAGCTCTCACAGCTCTCAAAGTTGTCACAACTCACAACTACGTATCTAAAATAATCCACAATCTATTGCATTAGAACTATGAAGGGAGAGAGGTGCATATATAGGCTAGAGAGATAAATACCACACATTCTAGTGAATGTGAGACTAATCTTCCCAAGTAACCCAAATACCTTTGCATCCCTAAGCATGCTAATACAATCATGTAGGCAAAACCCAATGGAAAAATGGCCTACACCAATACCCCCCATAAGCGTAGCTTAGGTAGGCAATGATACAAAAATGGGTCCTAATAACAATGTTTGATAAGGTACCTATGTACAATGCAATTCCCTCACCCAAAAAGAGAAGTAAACCCCCACCCCACCAAAGAAAGTATGCCCTATAGATTAGAGAGAGGAGAGAAGAAGATAAGGATCCCCTTCAAAAGATGAGATCCTCCTATAGTGATAGTAGATGCCTGATATTAAATGTTAAAGATGATCCAATTACGTTGAACAACATTCCTCCCCATAAGAAGAAATAAATGTATAGAAGAGTGAAAACAATCTCCCCATTCTAGAAAGGAATATGAGGGAAGAATGATTATCAAATGTGCCTCTGAAAACTTTTAAAATTTCACCATGTTCATAGGTGAAGATGCCACAATCTAAATAGGTACATGCTTAATTAAAGAATTAGGTGACAAACCAGAACCATGTAGAAATGGTTGATCAACAATATATAAAGATGATGATGATGTGACAAGAACTATGATGAGTTTGTCATCAAATAAGAGAGATAAACCCTTGAATGTGTCCTCTATTTATACAATATGATTCTTTAGAAATAAGTCTAAAAAACCTGTTAAAAGATCATCACTTAATGCTAAAATTGAAAGGCTATGTATGTCTTACTACAAAGAATCACTAAAAGCTCTTGATGAATCAACTCTAACCTCTGAAGTAGTAACAAATGAAAGAGGATGCAAAGTGTCATCAATAATAGATGGGGTGTCAATGTATGTCAACCATATAAACTACTCATCCAATGAGGATGTGTCCACACAAGAAAAGGCATCAAGAATCTCAGTAAATGCCTAGTCCGCCTATGAAGCATCACTTTAAGATGAAGATCCAATGTCTCTATACAACTATTGGATTATGTTCTATGTAGTGAAAGGGAACTCAGTATGCTCAATATGATGCATAATATCCTCATATTTAGTTAGACATATTAGGCCATAGACCATGTTATTATTGTTAAACCATGTATTTTTTTTCATAGTTATTTGGTTTAAAAATAAGTCTTAGGAGATAATGTAGTTGATCTTGATCTAGGAAATGGTTATTTATCCCTTGCTTCCAAGACAAATAATTCTCTGAAGTTATCCTTACAACATATTTATGGAATTCATTTCTAATATCCATGATGAAACCCTAAAAGAGGAACTTTATCTTAGTTCATGATTATAATTAACCCCATTAAATGTGTTAACTATGATGCATAAAGAATGTGTGAAAAAGAGAAGAGGTATGGACAAAAAACAACATAATGACAACCCCCACTTTTCACTATGTTAGGTAGCCCCACAAATTTTGGTACTTTATAAAGTAGTGTGTTTTACAAGGAAAATTGTCCTAATGCATGGAAAATAAAAATTAAACACTTTTTCAAAAGATGGTACTCAATTTCAAGCTACCATTTACAAGATATTAACAATATAATTATCTGTGAATAGTCTTATTGACTAAAAACTTGAACTTAAAACTTAAAAAAATTACCCTTGGGTGAGATAAAATATTCCTTCCAACCAATCATTGGAATTATAAATAAATGAGGGATGCAATAATTTTAATTTTTAGGGGTAATTTGCCTCCTACCAACTCGAGCCTCACCCTTCATCTTCAACAAGTGAAAATACAAGGTAAAATTAAAACCGATGAAATTATCCTTTACAAAGTGTTGTTTTAAAAAAAAAAACAATAAGAAAATGATGTGTCTCCCCAAATGTGCTACATAAATCAACTCCCCATGATAAAGTATGGTCCCCACCATATGAGAATAAATCTCACAGTAATGTCAAAAAAAGGTAAATTTCATAGGAAAAGTGACCCTCCAATCTCTCCATCTAACACAAAGGTGTAGAATAGATCTGATGTAGCAACTAGTGAATCTGTTCAATGCATCATCTATTATTCCACCTTTCACCTAGAAAGAAAGACAAAAGAACCCATATTTTTCAAAAAATAAAAGACTCCATGGAGATCTTGAAAGAAAATAAGCGTAGGTCTGATCTCTATAACATAGAGATGGGAAACCAAAAAGGAATGCAACTCTCATCAAAAGTAACATAGTGTTATAGATCATAACACCAAGATTCTAATCTTCCATGTAGACTTGAGGCTTCTTTCAATGCCTCAGGAGAAATAGTTATTCATTATAAATATGGCAAAATGTGATTCCAAATGTCGAAGTAGATTTGGAAAATAGACAACGATATTGGTAGAATTCAACATTATGCAAGCAAAAAATCTATTGACAAGGATTAAAAAACTCAATGAAAAAACATATATAGCATATCCAAATGCCACAAAGGTAAAATCCAATTCCAAGTCTTTGTAAGTGATACAACTCCAACCAAGGTAAATCTAAAAATAGGAAAAAAAATGTAGACATGCAATCAAATGTGAATGGTAACAATAACAAGTTGAACGACCAAGTGTAGATCTATGTATAAAATATGATGCCTGAGTGAAAATATAATGTAAACAAGGATGTCAAAATCATATTTCAATGAAATAGATAAAGGAATAGATCTGAAATGCCAATGCTACAAAGGTTCAATACCACTAGTTAAAGTTCTGCTAACAAAGAGAAAGTTCAATACAACATTATGACACCAATGTAACAATATGATGATAGAGATAGAAATATATATAAGATATAAGAAAAAAAAATTCTTATTTATTTTAGATTTATGATATTTTAAAAACAATAAAATAACACTTAGACCAAAAGCATTTTTCTTTTCATTTAGTGCCAAGATTAAAATCTCCAACACCTTTTCTCAAAAGTGTAGATCTAAAAATTCTAACCCACCAAAGATGAGAAATTTGATAGATATAAATATTTATCTTAATAATTATTATGATAAGACAATATCAAATCTCAAGATTTCATAATAAACAATAGCAATTAACCAACTAGTTAGACAATCATAAACACAGATTAGTGTTCTGATACTATAAAAGAGTTGTAGCCAGGATCACCAAATCAATGAATGCAGATGATGCAGTGATCTCAAAATTAAAATAAGTGCACATTACAATGAATCTACTAGTAAACTAAATCATGCATATAAGAATATTACAAAGGAATGAGAGAAAATAATGAAATACTCTATATCATCATGAATTAATTACATTTGAAAGCTCAAAGTTTAGAGCTCTCATAACTCTCAAAGATGTCACAACTCACAACTGAGTAGCTCAAACAATCCATAATATACTACATTAGAACTATTAAGGGAGAGAGGTGAATATATATGTTAGAGAGGGAAAGATACCACACATTTTAGTGAATGTGAGACTAATCTTTCCAAGTAACCCAAATGACCTCTAGAGTCCTAAGCAAGCTAATACAACTATGTAGGAAAAATCCAGTGGAAAAAAGGCTTACATCAACACATTGAAAAACTCTGGATGTTTTTGCATAAAATATTTATCCTCTCTAGTTACATCCTCACTACTCATGTTTTTCCTCTTAATCAGATATTCCTTAATCTCTCTAGTTCTCAACCTCTTAGTATGTGTTTTTATGATCTTCTATGGTTCCAAAATGACTCATCCTTCTTCATATAGTTATGGTAGATTTGTCTATTTTAAAAATTTATATCCAATGAGATTATTCAATAAGGAAACATGAAATACTAGGTGTATGTGAGATGAATGAGGAAAGTCCAACTTGTAAGCCACACTCGAAATTTTTTATAGAACTTGATAAGGGCCATAATACTTTGAAGCAAGTTTGTTTTCCTTTTTTGTTTCTTCAAGGACATCTACTTGTAAGGCTATAAATGTAGAAAGACATAGTCACCCACATCAAAATGCCACTCACTATGGTGTTGATCTACTTGTTATTTTGTCCTATATTATGCCAATACCAAATTCTCTCTCAAACCAACCAAAACCTCTTATTGATGTTGAATGTGCTCCTCCACACCTCAAACCTTGGTTTGCACCATTAAGGAAAAGTGATTGAATATGGATGGTAACCACAAAGTGATATAAATGGAAAAATTTTAGAAGAGGTATGGAAAGATGTGTTATACCACCATTTTGTAAGTGGTATCCATTTAACCTAACATTCTTGCTTATCTGATATAAAATAATAGAGATACCCCTCTAAATATTTGTTGACCACTTCTATTTGTCCATCAGATTAGGGGTGGTAAGATGAGATATGAGTACCCAAACAAGAAAATATTTCAATCTAAAAATTACTATTGTAAATAAGATCATGATCACTTACAATTATTTTTGGGGTTCCATGTAATTTTATAACTGCCTCCAAAAGAATAGATGCTAATGTACTTATTGTAAATGGGTGTGAGAGGGCATAAAAATGGTCATATATTACCAAGATAATATTATTACCTTCAGAACAAGGAAACCTAGTGATGAGATCCATGAAAACCTCCTCCCACCTTTGACTTGGAATTAATAAAGGTTGTAACATACCTAGGGTCTTAACTATCTCACATTTTTGTTCTATTTGCATATCAACTATTTTTACATAAAATTTTATAAATATACATGAAGTCCTTTCAAAAATAATTCTTTCTTGATTTTGTGATAAATTTTCAAGAACCTAGAGTATCCCCCAATTGGAAATGCATGTAAATCTACAAAAATCTTATGCTTTAACTCTGAATATTTGCATAAGTAGAACCTAAAATTATACCATAGGGCATTACCTTTATTTTCAAAATTTTCAAAGGCTATATAACCTTGTTAGATATTCTAAATCAAACCCTGTGCATCCTTTTCCTACCCTCACTCTAACCTAGATTCATCTACCCAATCTTCCTAAAACATGGACATTGCACAAAGTAATGCTTATGTAGATGTATCCTATATGTATAGTGCATCTTCTACTATATATCTTTACCCTTATTCTATATTATTTCAAAATCATATCCAAACATTTTTGTTACCCACCTTTTTTGTTCCTCAAATGATAATATTTGCTTAAAAAATTATTTGAGACTATCATGATCCTTTTTCACCTTAAAATGTCTACCCATTAGATAAGGCCTCCATTGTTTTACTACATGAAGAATAGAAATAATTTCTTTATCATAGATAGTTTTTTGGAGATTATTACCTTTGAATCAATCACTCTGAAATGAAATGGGTCTTCCTTCTTGCATTAGTACTAATCCCAACCCTTATCTGGAAGCATCACATTCAACAATTGATGTCTTTGAGAAGTCTAGAGTAGTCAAAACTAGGGTGGTGCACATAGCTGCTTTCAGTTGCTAAAATGATTTAGTGGTAACAAAAATCTAGTGGAAGGCATCATTATTTAGTAATTTAGTGAGTGGAGTTACTATGTTTCCATAACATTTTATAAATCTCTAGTAGTAACTTGTTAGTCTTAGGAACCCTCAGAGGTTTTTGAGAGATTTGGGCATGGGTCAATCCACCATAGTTTTAATCTTATGAGGATAAAATTTGAAACCTTCATAGGATACAATGTGACCCAAGTACTCTACCTCATATAATTTATAATCACATTTGGATGGATTTTCATAAATTTGATGTTGTTTCAAAACTATCAACACATGTTTCACATGTTGGAAGTGTTCTTCCCATGTCTTACTATAAATCAATATGTTGTCAAATAAAATTAGCACAAACTTCCTTTAAAAAGGCCTAAAATAAGTGTTCATAAATCTTTAAAAAGTAGATAATGCATTTTTAAGACCAAAGGGCATTACCAAAAACTCATAATGACCCTCATGAGTTCTAAAATTTGTTTTATGAATATATTCATCCCTGATTCTAATTTGATGGTACCCCGAATGAAGATCCAATTTCATGAAATAAATAGCACCATGTAACTCATCAAGTAAATCATCAATTATTGGAACAGGAAACTTATATTTGATGGTGTACTTGTTGAGTTCCCTATAATACGGGTACATCCTCCATGTGTCATCCTTAATATGCACCATGACCACTAGCGATGAATATGCGCTTTGGTTATGCCTGATGATCCCTTCCTCTAGTATATCATGGACCATATTTTTTATTTTAATATTTTTTGGATATAGATATCTATGTGGTTTGATATTGGGTGGTTGACTCCCTGAAATTAATTAAATGGCATTATCATTTTCTCTTTTTGGTGGTAGTCCTTTTGTCATGGCCTAAAAAATAAATGGGTGGTCATAAAGAATCATCTATAGATCAGGATGTGTAGATGCCTTTATGGATTGAACTTACATGGAACATAATCATGTTATAAATCCTTATACCCACTTTTTAAACATTTTTGTCATCTAATGTAAACTAACCAATTATGGAGATTTTACCTGTAATCCCCATAGTTCAATTTATCTACCTTTAGAATGAAGACACATGAATAGTTCTTATAAATTCATCTCAATTTTACCCAAGGTTGTGAGCCATTAGACTCCCAAATAGATGTTTCCACCACACATGGGAATAACAAACATAGGATAATCTAGATTTTACTTGCCCATATCAAGCTTAATACTATGGAATTTTCTTGAACAATTGACTGTGCCACCATCTACAATCATGGCCTGAGATTATGGTGTTGCATAAATGAAACAATTTAATTAAATGAACAAATTATGGTTGATGAAATTATGTGTGATACTTGAGTCAATCAACACTATCACCTTCTTTTTATTGAGGAAACCCACCACCTTAAGGGTTTGAGGAGTGATAATACCTAAAAGTGCATGACAAGAGATTGTAGGTTTGGAATCTTTAGGCACCTCCATCTATTCATCATCATCATCATTAGAGGCATCATCCTCTTCATCATCTTCATTAGATCTCTCATTATAGAATAAATTATTCTCATCACATCTATGTCCTTCACTCCACTTGTTTTTGTAGTCAAAACATAATCCTTTTACACTCTTCTCTTTAATTTGTTGAGGGGTCAATTTGGTAGGTGGAGGAAATGACGGTGTTGATATGCTACGATATCTAAAGTGAGTGAATGGTTGCTTCTTGTTGGTTGTGAATTTTTCCTCAGTCCTGCATGCCATGATCATAGAATTAGAAACCTTAAGTGGATCAAACATGCATACATCATGTTGAAGGTGGTCCTTGAGGCCTCCCAAAAACAAGTCACTTAGGTTCTCATCATAAATTATCTCCACATGTGAAAATAGGTTTTAAATATTATGAATATAATCCTTGAATAAACTATTCAATAATAATTTTTCTAGTTGGTCGAAGTAATTCTATGTCACACTATTGTTATAGTGTAATTGCATCTCCTCTGTAAAAACTAACCAGGTAACATTGAGAGTCATCTTTTTTTTTAGCAAATAACCATCAATACCAAATGAATTGTTTAGGTTATAGATACAAGGATAATATGGTAACCTTATGTCCACATGGGATCTGATGTAGATCAAAAAATTTATCCTTTGGTTGATTTAATTGAGTGGATCCCTTCCATCAAATTTATACATATCTACATTTGGTAATAGGTTCTATTGTGGCAAGGTACTTAGATTTGGATTAGGCTAGTTGGGAGATCCGCATTTATGGGGTTGTGTAATAGTGATATATATCTAATTTGGTTGATCATTTTGTAAATCCATCATGATATTTTCCCAACTAAATTGTATTGATTTCATATCAGATTGTATACCTTGCATCTCACTTTGATGCCTTGTACATTGTAGCTAAGGTGGAAAACTTTGTGATCTATCTCAAATAACCTTGATATAAAGGATATAGTAACTCCAAATTATGAATCCATATATTATTTTTGAGGAGTTTTACATGGGTTTTCTACACCTTTTCCTTGGCCCCTCATTTGCAGTCTTGCCATAAAAGGGATTGACAATGTTGACCCTGATTGACACTTTTGACCTAGCTTTGACAAAGTGATTTTGTAATTATGTAGGCCTCAAATGATAAAATACAAAGAAAAAACCTAATATATATTTTTATAATATTTCTAAAAATGTAAGTCAATCTAAAAAATTCCTTGAATTGCACATTATAGAGCAAATTTATGAAAAACACTAAAACGGAAATAACTTTTAAAAAACATATCCAACTGAGTTGAAATTTGAATGAAATCCTACTTGAATGATTTTTAACCTCCAATAAAATAATCACATATAAATTAATAACCATTTGTGAGATATAAAAAAATTATAATATCTAGGGTTTTTTACCTGATTATGGCCCAAATCAAAGCTCAGATACCACTTGTAATGAAATTAATTTAATAATAAAGGAGAATAAAAGAAATATATCACAATATAACTGAAATATAGTTGAATATATGAATAAAATACATTCCACTTTGAGGTGGAAACCTCCACAAGATTATATAAGAGCATGATTCACAATATGATGATAAACAACTACCCACTACCTCCTATATATAGTCTACCTAGGCCATTGTTACTCTATAAGATGACTTACTAACCTAATGAAAGAATAGATAAATGTGATATAACATCAAATATGGATAATTAATCCATAATTAATATATTCCTATCCTAATACATGTGATAGGTTAAGGGTGTAGCAATCTTTATCCTTTCTAGGGAAAATTCCTAGGCCAAGACAATAATTTTAGTTGTCATACTCTGTTTCAAGATGTTTATAATATTGATACAGTTATAAATAACCAATAATGATGAATTAAAATCCAAAATGGGGAAATTTAATGCATGTTTTCATAGTGGAAGGTACCCTATGTAATTCATATATCCAAGGTCTCCAAAGAAGTAAGTTGTATGATAATTCTAGATCAATAACATGGTAAAGGATATAATGGGTTAGAGGCCCAATACCAATAGAAAAATAAATAGTTACATATGATTATATCTCCTCATTATCATATAATTTAGTGGTTATATTATATGGGTGTAGATCTAATATAGTGTATCCAAATATTTTAAACAATTTTAAAGATAAAATATTCATAAAAGAACCACTGTCTATGAGGACACACCTAATTTTATGTTTGGAAATGACTATTTATATGTAAATTGGATTATTTTAGAGAGGTCTAAGGGATGAAATATTTATTTGGCCAAAGGTAAGTTGTTTTACTTGAGATAAATGACCCAAAAGCATTTGGAATTTACCTAGATTAATGTCATTGGAGACCATATACTGGATCAAAAACCCATACAATATATTTTTATGAAGCTCATAAATATGCAATAGATATAAGATATAAATATGTATTAATGTTTTATGTAATTATTTAATAAGGTCATATGTATTTTCATTGGTATATTCAATTGGTTTGGTATTTTGAAGTAATTGAGCTTGAATGGAATTATTGGAGAAGAAGGTGTGGGACCTTGGATCGTAACCTTTGAATGTCGAGTAGAGATTAATCAACCTTGAGTTGAAAGGATGTTATTATAATTATAATAACGGGAATAAGGGATTATAATGGTAAATATTAGGATCTAATGAACATTAGTGTTATCTCAAGCCAAAAGAGCATTCTCTGCATATGGTGGTGGAGGTCTTAAAAGGGAAGGTGGTGAATGTTGGGTATTGATGGTTATTGGCTTAGGATTAATTTTGATAGTGGTTATATGACCACTAATAATGTGTAATAAAAAATATTATAGTAGTATGGGACATTATTAAATCTAACTTCATTATAATGGATGTTTTGACCTTAAATCTGATTAGTTTGTTCCTAATACTAATTCATCCCTTGATTTTGATTATTGAGAAGTCAGTTATAGTTCTTATTATCAGTTTGGAATTGATTATAATTCTCATTTTTAGAGTTATTATATGGAAAAAGGTTTTATAAATACTCATATTTTGATTACACATTGAGTCAACATTTTCTAACTCTATTTCTCCATTCTCTAGAAAATCTTGAATAAAGTATCTAAGATGCACACATCTATGAATGGAATTACCTTTAAACCATTGGTAATCACATAACTTGTTCTCTTTATACCAATTAAATTTTGGTTGGCCTTATTGAAATGGCTTTATAACTATCTAAATGATCATATTAACCATAACCAACTTCTTGATAGGTTCACCAAAGTCTCTAAAAACTCTATTTTGATATTGACCTCTTTATGGAAGTGGTCTTTTCAAAATAATTGGTTGGGTAGGTAGAGTTCATTAGGAAAGTTTTGGTTTCATAATTTGCACATATATAGATTTTGTGACCCTTCCACCTACAACATTTTTATTCATATTGAAAATTTTAGTGTTTTTAGATATACTTATTTGAGCTTATACATGAGCTTGCTACTGATGCTACCTTTGAGGTTGATTTTGAGAGTATATTTTGATTACCCATTTATCAATGAGGGCTTGTTTAATTTGTATTAACTTTTTAATAATCTATTCAAATTTATTTTCAAAACAAATTTTGAGATTATATGCTATGTTTATTTGTAAGTTGAAATTAAAGACTATTGCCAATTAATTATCTAGGAGATTGTGTGAGAATCAACTAGCCAATGTGTGCCACTATTGTAAATAAGTTGAAAAACTCTCTCCTCTTTATTTGGCATGACATAAGTTAACCATATTCACCTCATGTTCTACATTATAGGATAATTATTTTTAGACAAGTCATCAAAATTATCAATAGAATTCTCAAGTA
Source organism: Torreya grandis (assembly GCA_037957365.1). NCBI lineage: Eukaryota > Viridiplantae > Streptophyta > Pinopsida > Cupressales > Taxaceae > Torreya > Torreya grandis. Next base: position 4,550,946 of record JARHVA010000172.1, on the reverse strand, counting down.
GATGGAGAAACCAATCCAAATATTTTATAACCACACTACATGGAAATAAATAAAGCAAATAAACACTATTGTATGCCACTTATTGTCAAGAAAATAAGAAATATTTTAATTTCTCTTTTGGATCACCATTTCCTTTTTACTTGTCAAATTTAGGCATCTCAAAATGATGTGGTAAAGGTATCTGAAGATAACTCATATCAAAGGGATAAGATCATATCTCATCCAATTTGGACTTATTACCATGATTCCCTACTTAGATTGTATAAATTATATCTTTCACCTCTTGAAATATTTAAAAAGTGTCGATGGGTTAATAAAGAGTGGGTACATGTTTTTGGGTATTTGAAGGTGGATTACTTTGACCTAGATAAAGTTATGGGATGGGATATTGAGAAATATGTATCTTATTAGTTGTTTTATGATGAATGTTCACCCTTTGATTGGGGTTACATTGCTAATAGGGCATTTGATGTTGGTATGAATTTAATAGATAATTAGGAATATGATCTTGATTTAGACAAAATGGTGGTATAAAATGAGGAATAATTAGTTTCAAATTGAAGGATACTTTTCTCAAGTAGTTTTTTTCTCAAGCAGTGGTGATTGAATTTAAGGATTTCATTCGCAACTTCCTATAAGTCTATATCAACCATTAGACAGTATTTTCTTTATTTAAAGAACATTTTTCCAATCTAATCTTGATGTTATAATGTTTTTGAGATTTGTGCATTTCCATAAATTTTTTAAAATGCTTATTTTTTACACATTTTGGTGTCTTTCTAGGTCATGTGGTATACCGTGAAGACATTTTGCTAGACCAAGACAAAATTGTAATCATTTTAGGTATGCCTCCACCAGTCAGCTCCACAGAAATGAGATCCTTTCTTGGCCATATAGGGTATTATCAAAAGTTTAACAAGTGATATTTAACCATTTCATCTCCATTGGAGTATTTAATATGTAATGGTGTGAAGTTTGTATAGACTTATGAGTGTCAAGTAGCCTTCATAGAATTGATGCAGAGACTAGTCACTACACCTATTCTCATTTTTCCTGATTGGAACAAGCCATTTCATATTCATGTTGATGCTTCTGGTATCAAAGTCAATGTTGTGTTTTCTTAGCTACGAGATGGTGAACTAGATCACCCCATATATTTTACAAGCCAAAAGTTGTTTGATGTAGAAAATAGTTACATAACAACTAAAATAGAAACACTAGCTATATTGTTCACACTACATAAATTATGACACTATCTTCTTATGATACCATTTGAATTTTTCATGGATCATCAAGCTTGTGCTACCTTATCAATAATCCTATGCTTAGAGTATGTATTTCAAGATGGTTGGTGCTCTTTTAAGATTTATAATTTTCTATCAACATCAAACTAAGAAGAGAAAATGTTGGACTAGACCATCTCATTCATATCCCAAATGGTGAGGAACTAGAAGAACTATAGCAAGATTTTCTTGATGGCCATCTCTTTCATGTTTCTATGATCCTTAAATTTTTTGAAGCAATTGCTAATTTCCTAAATCAAGGAGTATTACTTATGCAATACCAAGAAAGAGATAAGAAGTAGTTTGTCACTAAAGCTTTACCATATAATATTAGCAATGGGCTCTTATATCATTTGGCAAAGTATGAAGTACTACGCAAGATACTTTTAGAACATTAATGACCACAAAACTTAAGGAATAATAGGAGGTCATTTTGATGATGAAGCTACTACAAGGAAATTATTATAGAGTGGGTTATGGTGGTTAAACCTTTTTCAGGATGCACATAGAGTAGTAAAACACTAAGATGTATGTCAACACATGGGTAAGCCACTACAAAAAGACAAAATCCCCTTATAGCCTTTGTAAGCTGAATAACCTTTTAAATAGTGGGGTATCAATTTTTTAGGACCTATCAATTCCCAAAGTAAATGTATTAAATCAAGGTATATTATCACTTCAATAGATTACTTTAACAAATGGGATGAAGCTGCAATGACACCCAACTATGGCATGGAAGATGCAATAAAGTTCCTTTATGAGAATATATTTACAAGGTTTGGATGCCCCATCAAGCTTGTTAGTGATATAGGGACACACTTAGTAAAAAATACCATCAAATCTCTTACTAAATAATTCATGATTTCTTATCACAAAAGTACTACATACCATCCATAAGCTAACAGCCAAGATGAGGCTTCTAATAAATTATTGGTCAAGATGTTGACAAAGATCTATGATGTAAAGATAAATTATTGGGAAGATCACATTATTTTGATTATTTGGGCACATCACATGCATTATAAGAGGGATATAGGTTTTAATCCATTCTAGATGCTCTATGGGCTTAAAATAGTAATGATAATGGAATACTTGGTACCCAATCTATGCATTACAATGGTCATGAGACTAGGGGATCATGAGTCTCTCACCAATAGGTTCTCAAACTAAATAAGATGGATGAGTATTGATGTAGAGCATCTTGGATGCAGTAAGTTCATAAATAAATCTATAAACCCTAGCATGACATGAATATACACCTAACAAATTTCATAAAGATCAACAATTTTTTTTATATGATAGTTACTTCAAAGTATTTTTGGGTAAATTATAGATTATATGGAAAGGGCCTTACATTATACATGAAATATCACAACAAGGAACCATTATTTTTATAGATCTATAGGGAACCATTTTTATAGGGTGGGTGAATGGATATAGTCTTAAGTCTTATCACCAATAGTCTTAATTGATATCTTTTTCTTAAATGAGTGGGTGTTGAGTAACACCGAGTAGATTAGGATTTCCCATTTTTATATGTTTATCATGTGTTTCTTTTTTTGTGTGTGTTTGTAGATGATCTCTTTAATAGCTTTTGGGAACTAGGATAACAAGTACAACATGTGCTAATCATGCATAGAAGAATTTAGGTGTGCCATTATTGATGTCATCAGGAATGAAAGAAAGTAATTAAGTCTAAGAAATGTATGGTCAAGCCACATGATTCAATATATTCACCAAATAAAGGTCATCACCAAAGTGTTAATGCCAAATCCAAGGTTAGTTTGATCTAATCTTCACCAAATTAGCAGTTAGTCAACATTATCCATTTATACTCTTATATAGATAACAAGGAATATAATGACATATCTCAATGTATACTCTAATGACTAACTACCTTAATTTATAGATTGGATAATATTTTCCATATCAATAATCACATTGATATCAAATGAATATCTCAACATGACATTTATGTGGAAATCAATAGGTGCAAAATATATAAAGGCATAAGAAATTTAAAAGTCTTTCAATTTCACTACTCAGAGAGCATGGATTATTCTCAAATTATTCAGAGTTTGATAAATGATTAGAATTAGGCCATGGGCATCAACCTTACACTTCATTAGACAAAAATAACTCATCTAGAGCCATTTAATTACCTTTGAGTGATAGAGTAAAAATATTCCAACCAAATCTCATAGATGTTATGTAACCACTGACTCTTGTAGTCCCACATTGATTCTATAACATAGACATTGAGTGCCTAATTCACATGCCCACTTTTGGTGACTTGGGGAAGATTGGGGAAATCATGCTTGGTTACTATAATGATGGAAACACCTACATTGGCCCTGACACCATGATAGTCATCAACATAGAAGTAATGGCCCAAGCTTTAGGAATGTCTGTATAAGGTGATTTTATTTCCCCATATAAGATAATAATGTCTCCTATCCTTTAGGAGGTCAGCTATTTATGTGTTCATGGGTCCTGAGGAATCCCAATTGAATAAATTCAAGATGAATTAATGCATATCCTAGTCGAATGCATCACATGGATATTCTAGTAGACCACCAAGTCTATAAAGCAAGTTCTAAAAGGGGTGGTGGACATTGCACATTTCATGATCCACCATAATGAATGATTAAATTGACTTAAATAATTTGTTTAATAGTTGTTGATAAACATCGATAAGTGTCACATGACTTCCAAGTAGACTTTTTAGTACTAATTTTTCTTCTTTCTATTGTTTTTCACCCAATAAAAGTCCCTTAAAGGAGAGGTACACCCAAACACTAATTACTGGCTAGCACACCAATTTTACAACTTGATATGGACACTTGAGCATGGTACCCTCATGCATGATGGTAAATTCAAAACATGGTGGGAGGAGTGTTTGGATTTGATCATCACACATCTATGGGTACTATCAAATGTCATGCAATACCTAATATAAAATGTTATTACACCTTACTACCAAAAGGGGTGTTCATCCACATTCACAAGATGTTGAGGTCACCATTTAGACCTCTACCATTCTTTGTTACCATGTTCATGGCACATGCCAAAGTTTCTAAGAAAAAATCCTATGCATCTAGGTGTGCAACACTACTCCAAGCCATATGAATTGGTGTAATAGTCCTTTCATTACAACAAAAACTAGAAGCCACAACTTTTCAATAACATAAAGTGTAAACTTTCCACCAAGAAACAACCATCACGTCCTCTACTGAAGGACAAGATAAATAACACTAAAACCTATATAGATGACCCTAAAGTGACCCAAATCATAAGCTCTTATGACCTACCTCAAATGGGAATGGAAAAACAAGAGGTCTAATAGGTTATGGTTCCAAATATGGTAGGAGACTTCTATGATAGGGAGGAGGAGAAGGAATTTTTCTTTTAAAATCCAATGCACATGGTCCAAATACGAAAGAAGGTTCCTCCAAGTCTATGGGTATAACTGCCACCATTCCCTACCTCTATTTTGGTCAACATTATACATGAATAATTTGAGCAAATGTAGCAAAGGGTGGAATTATTCTAGCAGACACCTTCTACCACCTTCACATCCATTGGCATCTTTGTGTTACTACTAAAAATTACATACGAGACTCTATTGTGTAGAACTATAACTGAATGAGAGGTTAGGGTTTCTCTTAACCTCAAATAATGCACATTTGGTAGGAAAACCATGGCATAATAATTTAAACCTTCTATGTCTTCAACTTTACCATCACCCAAACGTAGGTTGGTCACTTTGAGGTATAAGAAATTACATGTCTCTAGCTCCATGTCCCTACCAAGTGATTCACCTCCTTCACCATAAGCCTAGGAGGTCAAAGAGATTACACCATAACATCCTAAAACACAAGAAAAATATGATTCATGGGAGGAAGTAGTTTTCATGGTAGAATATTGAGTTAGATAAGAGGAAAAAAACACTAAAAGGATTAGGACCAACAAAATTAATCTCAATAAGTAAGTCAGTAAGCTGAAGAAGCTAAGGCCACACCAAAGGCCCAAGATATAGAGGATGAATGAAAAAAGGATCTTTAGGTGGCTAAGAAGGTACATGAATTTTTTGATGTATAAAAATAGGCATAAGAGGCACATCAAAAGAAGATAGATGAAGAAAAGAAGAACAAACATACTACACTCACTACCAAGGCTAAGGTTGAAGAAGATAAAAAACAACATGATGTAGTGGTGCAAAAAAATAAGGATATGGAGGATTCCAATAATGCAAAAAAATAATATAAAGAAGCTATTAAGAATAAATAAGAATAATATGAAGCCCCGTGTAACTAGTAAGCCCAAACATAGGAACAACAAGCATGTGCAACCAAGGCCTAGGCTAATCTAGTGACATAAGCATAGGCTAGTGCCAACCAATCCAAGGCTATTGTGCTTAAGGAATTAAAAAAGGAATAAGATTATGCATAAAAATTGAAAAAAGAGGAGTAGGAGAAAATGAAAGCTATAAAGGATGAGCTCAATAGGAAGACAATAGAATAATCTAAGAGAAATCAAAATGAAGACATTATGTAGCATGTGAAGTCTCCAGAATAGGCTATAACACAACAACAACTTCCTAAGTAACAAAAATTTGGGTTCGAGCAACCAGAGTAACTAGAATACCAACTCATAACCCTAATAAGTGTGCATCAACCATAATTGCCTTTGGGAGGAGTTTGGCTAAGGGATGTTCCAATTATTAAGCATGGGATATACTAATTCATAGTATATCATATATATTTTATTTAATCAAATTCCTTTAATTTAACCACTTCGTCACACATTTAAGATATACAATAAAACTTAAATCAATAACATGTACCACATAAGAGAGAGAGAGAGACTAGATTTTATGTGGAAACCCAAAGTGGGAAAAACCATGGAGAATAGTCTCAAGTATATAAATGAGCACCAAATCAAGTTTTCAATGTTCACAAGCACCAAACCCTTTGTTGAACACTAACACAATAATGATTTTTGAGTACCCACCCATAGGAGCACTAACCCCTTTTGTGTATAAACCACCACTATCTCTCAATGTTGTTTTCTCAACAAATGATAATACACTACTATATCTCTTCTCTTTTCTCTACTCTCCTCTACTCTTCTTAGCTAGATAAATTCATTTGCTTCCATACATCAAAATGAATTCCAAAACCTCATTTTATATCATTATAAATGGCCTTTGGCATTCACCCTTTGATACCTTTCAATTCACATAGAAAAAGGTGTCAAACTTGTCTTACATGACCTTTCAAATTCCTCAAGGTGACCCTTCACGCGAAAATGAATCCTTTCCCTCTTTTGTCTTTATCTGGTGACTCTTCAAATTCATCAAGATGGATCTTCATTATAAAATTCATCATTTCCCTCTTTTGTATTTATCTCATGACTCTTTGACTTCTTCTTGGGCCCTCTTTTGACTTTATACAACGAAAAATATATTTGTTAATATTTAATTAATATTAACAGACTTTATCCAAGATATGAAAATAAAAAACACATTTAGACATTAAATTCCATATTTTTAGAATTTTGACATCAATTAAAATATTTCTAACAATATTTCCCTTTGTTGTTGATAGCAACCTCAAATTGAAACTGCAACATTCTAAAAACTTGTACTACACATGCCAACCTAAAATTGAGACCAACTGAAAACATACATCTTGTTTTTTGAACCTATTCATGTACCTATTCCTATATTTCTCCCCCTTTGACGTCAATGGCCAATATTTCTTCCTAGAGCTAACACTTAGCTCCCCCTCAACTGATATACAAATTAATCTATCAACTCACCTTCATGAGTTTCTTGTCATGCAACATAGCCAAGACCCAAAAACATCCACCATGCTTCAATTTTTTTTTGTAAAGTGTCTCCTTGAAGCCTAGAAGAGACACCCCACACAAATGGTCCTAAAAAAAAATGAACTCAGGAGATGCCCACATCTCCTCTATTACTTCCTTGATCGTCTTGCATCCATAAGACTAATTTCTTTCTCTTAAAATGAATTTAGGCATCTCTAAATTATTTGACTCACTAACCTTAACATCCATGATGTTTTTCATATTATCAAATCTTGAAACTATCTTATCTTGAAAAGGATCATGCTCAAATGTAAGAAGATATTCTCTTTTATATATAGGTTATTTAGGACTAGTATTCACTATCTTTCTTGATAATAAGATTTCCACATAGTCCTTCCTATCTCATTTTTTTTCCACTATAACAAGTAATCTATTCTCACTCTTAGACTTAACCTAGTCAACCTGTACTATTTTATGAATCCAAACTTAAGTTTGGCCCTTATCATACCTATTAGGGGCTTTGTATCCTTTGACATACCTTGAGAATTTCTTTACTCCATATGGACATAATTTAGAAATATGGCAAACCTTATGACAAAAAAAATAAACAACATTTCTCATACCTTTTGATTGAAGATGACTGAAATATCTCTTTGATTGATTGCTTCTCCTCAAATAGTCTCTTTTCCTATAACCATCATGATGACAAACAAGACAATGGCCATGAAAAGAATTGGAAAACCTAAAGGCATTGGGATACCTAATTGGCTTCTTCAATTTGCCTTTAAAACTTACATCCTTCTCACCTTGGACTGATATTTCATGATCTTTCTCAAGCTTGATTATGAGTCTCTCATTCTTATCCTTTAAAGAATCTAACTCAACATTCAACTGATTACACTCTTCTTCTCTTGATTTCAAACTTGAATATGCAACCTCTAGCTGATTCTTAAGATCCTAAATAAACATCTTATCTTCTTTTGATTCTATAGACAGCTTATAATCCAAGATACACACCTATTTTTTAACATCCTTAACCATAATTTTCAACTCTTGATTCTCCTTATTTATTTGCTTAGACGTCGTGCTTTCCCTGATCTACATTCAATCTATTAAACTCTTTCCAATTGTTAAGCATGGGATATATTGATTCAAAGTATATCATATATATTTTACTTAATCAAATTCCTTTACTTTATCCACTTAGTCACACATTCAAGATATGAAATAAATAACATGCACCACATAAGTGAAAAAGAGACACCAAATTTTACCTAGAAACCCAAAGTGGGAAAAACCATGGAGACCAATCTAAAGTATATAAATGAGCACCAAATCAAGTTTACATTGTTCGTAAGCACCAACTTGCAGGATCACTAACCCTTTTGTTGAGAAACAACACAATAATGATTTGTGAGCACCCGACCATAGGAGAACCAACCTCTTTTTTGTATAAAAACCCACTATCTCTCAATGTTGATTTCTTAACAAATAATAGCACACTATTATATCTCTTCTCTTTTCTTTGGTCTCCTCTTCTCTTCTCAGCTAGATAAAATCATTCACTTCCATACATCAAAATGTCTTATCAAACCTCCTTTTATATCCTTCCAAATGACCTTTGGCATTTACCCTTTGAGACATTTAAATTCACATAGAAAATGGCCTTAAACTTGTCTTACAGGACCCTAAAAATTCCTCTAGGTGATATTTCATGGGAAAATGCATCCTTTCCCTCTTTTGTCTTTATCTGGTGACCCTTTGAATTCCTCAAGGTGACTCTTCATGGTAAAATGCATCCTTTCCTTCTTTTGTCTTTATCTCATGACTCTTTGACTTCTTTATGGGCCCTCTTTTGACTTTATGCAATAAAAAATATATTCATTAATATTTAATTAATATTAACACACTTTAGCCAAGATATGAACATTAAAAAAACCTTTAGACATTAAATGCTATATTTTTAGACTTTTGACATTAATGACAATATTTACAACACCAACTATGGGTACTTGGTGCACCACCTTTTCTCTACCACTTATGACCAGGCCATGACCTTACCATCAGTGAGCACATGAACATTGAAATTTTTCTCCTTTTAGTATGAAGCCTCATTGGATGTCTTCAGATTACCACTGAAGAAGTAATTAGAGGGCACTACAACATTCTAGGTGTCCATTGAGTGAAGGATACCTCTCTAGAATAAGAGATGGATCAATCTAAAGCCATGAACATTTAGTTGAAGGATCACCTACATAAAGTTACCAAGATTATCCTAGACATTTATGTTGAGTTGATCACTTGAGAAATTGGGGACCAAGTCATGTTCAATCAACATAGACTTAAGACACTTATCTCTGAGTTAACCAAGGACTAGTGCACATCAAAAAAACTTCATGCAGTAGGAACATTGGGATAATATGTTAATACTAAGGCCACCACACTTATAATGCTACTAGAGGATTATCAAGGAATGCTTTATTATATTACACTTCAAGCACAAAAAGTCACATGCATCTTGCTAGACTGAAAGCAACAATTGGATACCTTCTTAACTAGTTCTAATGTAAACTTTGCCAAGGCCACCATCAGCCAAGAAAACACGGTCAATCATACTAAAAATATGGAATATAAGGATGGATCACTCTAGGAGTCACTCAATTCTAGGTATAATGTGTGTAACAACATTCTAAATCGGTATAGTCATCTTTTTTGTGGTTCTTTCATCAGCTTCTAAGTTTAATGATGCACAGACAAGATAAATTAGCTGAGTGGAGAGATTCATGTAAGGGTCATAAACACCAAAGTATCCTTAAGAATAACCAATGACATAGACCTCAATAAATCATTGCCTACCTTGTTCCATTATGTACCCTACTATGGTTGATCGAAGAAGTGATGTTGGACTAAAATCTATACAAGATGGATCTGACCCCCTTATCTAGCATATTTTCCTATATTTTTAATACACCTATGTATAGGCCACCTTTATATATCTAATAGATTATCACTCAGTGTAAAGAAACATAGTCCCTGTCTAATGACTCTTTTGGTCAACCATCATCTGTGTCCATGCCACCACCATCAAGTTAAGTACTAGGTAGAGTACCAATTTTGAATTTTTTTTATAACATTTTATGTTGGGGAAGATTTAGTAAGATAAGTGGGGTTGGGATGGTTGAAAACCCATAAATGGAAACCACCTGGTTATGCTAGCCTATTGAAAACCTGTAAAGGGTAGTAAGTTAGTACACTACCTAGTTGAAAACTTAAAAGAGAAGTTAAGTAGTGTGCAAGAGGTAAAAACCAAAAATGATGCCTTGAGTGATTAATATGAATCTTACTAGTCTAACCAATTTTTTAGTATCTGGTCACTTTTGTATTCATAGAGATCCTATGATGTTGTCTCGAGATGAGACAACATTTTAAGTCCAAGAAAGTGTTAGTAGAAAAATTTGGATTATAAAGCTACATAGGATATTTGTCTTGTATTCATGCATTATGTACTCATTTTGTCATTATATAAGTATATTTTGTCCTATCTTCATGACTTGTAATAGGCTAGAATATGAATAAACTCTACTTTTGGTGTCAATTAAAAGAAGAAGATGAACAATCATAGACTATAAACGTCTATATATACCTATGTTTGTAAGAAGAAAAGGGTTCCACTTTTGAAGAGATCAATAAAGATTCATATGTTTATGGTTACCTTTGTGATTTCATATTATGTTCCTTGCTTGCAATCTTATTTGCAAGGTTTTGGTTCCTTTCTATGTAATTAATCCAAATGCTTTATTTTTGCATATGAAACAATGGTTACTCTTAATTCCTAAATAATGTAAGATAATTAATTCTTATTATGTTTCTATTATCCAAACTCCTATATGAATATAGTAAATTATTTTATGCACATGAAGTATATCCTTGTTATCTTCATCCTAATCATGTTGATAAAAAAATCCTTATAAATATGCTTAAATTACAAAATTTTCCAAAATTCAAAATTATCAATACATTATAAAAAAACTTACTATTTTATCCAAGTTACTTTGGATCACATCAAATTGTAGTGAGAAAGGAGCTCTTCCACAAGTCATTTTTATTCTCTAGACTCATAGCTAAAAATAAATAAAAAAATGATGTCAAAATTATTTTACAACCCACCTAATATAACACTTTGGCACAAATTTAAATGAAAATATCTTGAGCCCCAGTTATCCAAATTCAAAACCAAAAATTAAAATTAGATATAGACAATGAGACCTTTTATATTATACCAAATTTGAAATTTCCCAAGAATTTTAAATTTTTTTTTGCTACACAGATATCCTGCTACATTCTATATACACATAATTTTTCAAATTTTATAAAATATTGATGCTTTACATCTCATATGAACCCATTGAGACTCAATTTATTTGAGTGCACACCTTAAGGGGTGCACTGGGAAAGGGGTGGGTAGACTATTGGTGCTTCATAGGATTGTTGTTCCTTATTGCCACTTATTACCAATCCAAATAGCTCCTAAAAATATTTCCTTAAGCTATTACTCCTCTTTTTCACCTTCATCTAGTCTTCTCCCATTTTCCATCCCTCTTTTCCTCACTTTAGTCCCTTTTTTCAGTTGGTTGTGCTAGGTCGACTAGGTCACCCTTGTATAGTTTCATGATATTTTCACTTAGGAATTAGGTTAGCCTTTGGTCAACCTACCTTAGGACCTAGTGAATAATTATATAAAATTTTGCTAGGTCATCTAGGTTGACCCTATCACCTAGAATTTTTGAAAGGGTTTTGAGTCAAATCCACCTATATATATAATATCATTTCATCATTATTTCAATATGCAATCAAGAGTTATTATTCACTCATGCTACTTGTTAGAATTGAGAATGATTCTCATTCATCTCATATCTCTCCTACAAACTATTACCATAGAAAACATTTAGACAATTATGCACAAGTCTCTTCATTATTTCCTTGAGTCAATAATACAATCATCCATATATTTATATCTTCACATAACATGGCTAAGCAATAGGAGTAATTATTAAATAGGCATAATAAGTTAGTTTCATAACAACCACTTGGTTGTTGTGATCCCCTCAAAATAGTATGGATTGCATAATATGGTGCACATAAACTATTGTACGTACACACAATAGTCCAAAAAATAAAACAAACTCCTAATTTAAGCTTAAATCCTAAGTGATTTTTAATTCTCACTCTAACACTCTCCCTTATGTGAAAAATTAGGGAGTAAGAAAGGAAAAATCAAAGAGACTAAATGGGTCCTGACAACTAGGCTTGATCAAGTACCCATGTGTAAATCATAGTGAAATACAAAATGTACCTATGGTAACCAATCCATCTTATCAAAATACATGAATGACAAATCACCATAAATACCAATTCAAATAAGAACTAGTACTCTATACGAGGCTAACTCTATAAAAACATTGATCTCAAACACTGGGAAAAAGAGTCACCAAGGATGAAATGTATCAATACAAGGTGCCTAAAAACCAATAACAATAGCTAAAGTCAAGAGAGTAAAAAGCATATAATACAAGGTGACCCAAGAAATCAAATGGATCAATACTTAAACATAATGTTGAACAAGTGCACTAGATGGAATGAAGGCCATTAAATACAAATGCACTTAATCACCTAAATCCAAAAGAAAAAATGGTGTACTAATAATGAGCATAAAACTTGAAGCAATATGTACACACCCCCACCATAATATTGAAGTGGATGTAGTGACATAAAAAAACATTTGAATGACTGGGCCAATCCCACTATGCAAAAACTAAATTGTTGACACTGGGATACACCAGACTAACTATGCTCTAGAAGGAGAACAAGCTCTACCAAAATTTAAAAGAGACTGTTAACAATCAGATATAGATATGAAATATCTTAATAATAATGTCCCTATTTTATGATGGGATAGTCATGCAATTATAGAAGAAGATTCTCAATCATGGATCACACACATGAAGAAAAAATCTCCATGAATCTTAGTGTGACTAAAAACAAAAGTCCCATCTTAGAAAAATATCACCAAGTGATGTAGCAAACTCCATAAAGTAATCAATATATGTAATATATAATATATGAAATGATATATGTATGCTCTAAAAGTATACATCTACCTAATCAAGGATCTCAAATAACAAGGAGCATCAACAAGTAAGAGGACCAATGTGTGGTCGAATAATCTAAATAGTGGAAGAATGATGTCTATAATATCCTCTCCAAGAATGCTTTTTGTGCCACCAAGAATGATAAAAAATCCATCCCAAATGAACATGAATGGTAGATTTAAATGCTTTCATATGTGTGGGTGTCAATTCCATAGTATAATAATGTGAGGTAACATCTAGATAGGTTGCATGTACATCATGTTTCACCACTATAATCTTAAGTTTCTTAGGCTTGAGTAAAGGTGTAGAAGAGACCATATGTAGCTCATAATCCTCAAAAAGAGTTAATAAAACAAAATATGGAGCTATATAAATATATACCAATGAATATGAAACACCTACATCATAACCAAGGCCATGTCAAGGAATCTACATAACAGGCTAAACATGGTGAGTAATACCCTATAAATGCTTCCCAATGCTTATAAGTTTGGTAGTGTGACCCATGGAAAGAAGTTTTGTCACTTTAATTTTCACCCAATGAGGATATTATAATTCTCTCCTTGTTAAAGTGTCACAATGGAACCTCCTTAGGGCTGTGGGTCACCAAATGTGAGGTGGATCTCTAGATTAGGGGCTAGTTCCCCTTGATACATCACTATAGCTCAAGTATACTACTAACACTTGGGGGAATGAAAAGGGATAATAATAGATGAAATTAAATATAATCTATGGGAGGTGATACACCAAGTATATTATCTACTCACAGATTTTAACATGCACTTAGAACCAAGGAGATGTTTGCACATACACTTCATTCAATGACAACCTTCTCTTTCACATCAATGTTTCAATCATGGGGTCTTAAAGAGAACCTAGGTTAGGAGGAATCAGATAATAAAAATTCTAAGACACAATATTTTTATAATACTCACTACACTTACAATCTAATTAGATACTTCTTTCTTACCTATAAAATAAATATTATAAAACACACAAGGCACTAGGAAGAGTAACATGTGAAGGTAAACAAAACTACACTTGCACAAGACAAAAAAACACTATATACACTTAGTGAATTATTGAATGAGGTAAAAATAAATGTATTTATTATCTTAAGGCAAAAATTTGGTAGGGATTCACCATACCAAGGTGGAGAGATATGTACAATAGCCAAAAATGCTAGAATTTATAAAAATTATAAGAGGAGAGAGAGAAAGAGAAGCTCAAGAGTCATAGAGACACTTGTAAGACTAAAAATACCAGCTATTTATTCATTTAAGAGAGATATGGGGTGAGTCATGTAATATGAGGAGCTACAAGTGTCATCTCAAATCATCAAATTCTTGAAAAGTGGCCTAAAAACTCTTTTCCTTGCATAGAAAACTACCTTTATGATTTTCTTTCCAAAACTACCTCATCAATGCTTAGAGTCAGGTATGATGATTGATATAAATGGAATGGGTTACTAAAAATCCCTCACATTTATTGGATTATTCCTTGATCATTCTTGTTCTTCTATCTATGCATAATCATCCATGACAGTCCCAAAATAACTCCTTTCCATGGACCTCTCACACTTGACACCCAAAACCTTTCTAATCCTAAAAATTGATCCATGAATAAAGAATAATGACACTTTTGAATAGTTTCCATATCATTAGTATAATTAAACAAGCCTTAAAAGGCTTCTTAAATGGATTTTCACCACTATCCCTAAGTGTTCACTACCCACTCACTATGACTGGCTGAAATTAAAGAGATGCTAGGCACACTTATGAGTTTTTATACCTCATAAAATGGACATGGAGACTTATAAAAAGTCTCAATATTCCTCTCAAAAGTTATTTCACCTTTTGAAACCTTCTCACCTAAAAAACACACAAAAATGTCAAAGAAATCCTTATTTTGACCCCATCCATATAGTTTTGTACAATAAATTAGAATTGGATGGATATTGAGAGATTATTAATCAAGTTTCAAAATTGTCATGGCCTTTCCATCCCATCTAGATGCTTCAATTTGCTTATTTCTAAAATTGGGTCCTTATAAAGGGTTTTGTATAGTTTCAAGTCTTAATGTTTGTTCATAAATGACACATGTCTAAATCATAAAAAAATTGGCACTAAAGGCATATTAGGAGTCCTCCATAACATTTCCAATCATCTCAACTTCCCATTTAAAGAACCATGTGAGATACAAACATCTAAAGTTACCATTCGTGTCTTTTTTATATATTCTATGAGGGTCTAGATTCATTTTAAGCCAAACATGTATTTTTAGAGAGTTTTCCTACAAACTAAAGGTTTTTAAATCATTTTAATATGTCATCAAGAGCTATAAATAAGAATGATCATCCTTTAGAACTAGGCCTAGACCTTATTCAAAGGGTCTACCTACAACCCTAAGTTTAAAGTACCTTAATTTATTAATTCCCTACATATAATGGCTTGGAAACCTTAAATATATTTCTCCCAACATGAACCAATAAATTGGGAAACTTTTATAAACTTGGGAATGAATATGGTTTCCATTTTGGCTCCTTGGCCTCATTTCTACCTATGGGGTTTGACTGTAACCTTTGTTACCTAGGGTACCTTGTTTGCCTTATGAACTTATAGTAAGGTTTATTAGGTTTTAATGTATTTAATACAAATTTATAAATTATATTTGATGGTCCTTAGGCCTTTTAGTCCACTATTTCACTCATTTCCATAAAGTTGTAGGGTCTGTGCAAGGTGAAAATTACCCTACCTATGAGATAAAATAGATGGTGTTTAACTTCTTTATATCACAAAAAAAAACAATTTAGTGATTTTATTAAAGTCATAATGGTGATTCATACCAAATTTTAACTCTTGGTTCCAAGTTTTATACCTCTAACTTGCCCAATCTCTCAAGCAAATGTTTGGAGTGCACACTGTCTATAGGGTTTAGAAATGGACTGAGTGTGCTTGTTTTGATACCTACCTTGCTATAAAATTAATTGAAATTTATATTTTCACATTTTCATGTTCTTGATAATACTATTTAAATTATCATTCTAACCCCTTGGTCTCCTCAAAACCTCAAGATAGGCTTCTAGAGGTAGACTATTTGTGCGTATGGGGTATAGACTATGTGTAGAGTTCTAGTATTTTGTATAGGAATTTTCCACATATTTTAAAGATATATGACACTCATAAAATACCATTGAATTTTTCATCCATTTTTTTATCAAATTTAAACTCTATTTACCATGTTAATGCATCTCTTACCTCAAAATTAGGTCCCTACCTATCACAGATTGAGACACCATGTTTTATTTTCTTATAGGCTTGTTTATCCTTTAGGAGATGTTCATAACATAAATATCATGATAATTTATGGTTTCATCCATTAATTTCTTAAGTTTAACACCATTCACTTCAACAAAGCACTTCTCACTTCTAAACTAGGTTTTTTACTTGGTTCACTGAGACAACCTTTCAGGATTTGTTATAGGTGCAATGACATGTTTTGTATGCATTTTCATAGTTCCCATGAGTTACTGGTTATATACTTTAATGTTTTATCACATTTACCCATAATTTTAATCATAGTGGTTATCTTAAAGGACACACAAACTTATGTTAACTCATTCTTTATATACCCTGCCTGTTGACTGAGATGACACAGACAACTATGTCTTGCTTTGAAGGAATGAATTGGGCTTATCATGGTTAAGAATATACTCTTGACACCATAAGGAGGTAAAAAAATTCATACTCCACTCTTTCAAACACCCTAGGCTCCTTTCAAACACTATTATACATTGATACTATCTCAATTGTTAAGCACGTGATATACTGAGAGGGGGGGGGGTGAATCAGTATATCATAAATCTTTTAAACTTTCCCTTAATAAAATTCCACTTAACCATAAATTCAATATATGTAATAAAAATAAAATAATAAACACCACACAAGATAAAGAGAGACACCAGATTTAACATGGAAACCCAATGTGGAAAAAACCATGAAGAATAATCTCAAGTATATGAATGAGCACCAAATCAAACTACATACTTGCAAGAACCAAATTTTAGGAGCACCAAACCCTTTACTAAGCACCAACACAACAACTATTCATGAGAACCAACCCATAGGATCACTAACCCCTTTGTTGAGCACCAACACAACAACTATTCATGATCACCAACCCACAAGAGCACCAACCCCTTTGCTGAGCACCAACACAATAAATATTTGTGAGCACCAACCCACAAGAGCACCAACCCCTTTTGTGTATACCACACAACTATCTCTCAATGTTGCTTTCTCAACAAATGATAGCACATTACAATATATCTTTCCTCTCTCTCCTCTACTCTTCTAGGCTAAATATAACAATTATAAATTATACTCTCTCTTCCATATTACAAATGGCTTCTCAAGCCTTTATTTATAGCTTTCCAAATGACCTTTGGTATTCACCCTTTGTGATCCTTCAATCCTCATGGAAAATGGTGACAAACTTGCATGACCCTTCATATCCTTACATTTGAAAAGTCATATGGTGACCCTTCATAAGCAAAATCATCCTTTCCTCTTTTCTCTTTATCTTGGTGACTTTTCATATTCCTAAAAGTGTCCCTTCATGAGAAATTGTGTCCTTCCTCTTTTGTCTTCACTTGGTGACTCTTGGAATTCCTCAAGATGACTCTTCATGGGATAATGCATCCCATTCTTCTTTTGTGTTTACCCTATGACTCTTTGACTTCTCCATGGGCCCTTATTTTTAATTTATGCAACAAAATATATAGTCATTAATATTAAATAGATATTAACACACATTAGCCAAGATATTACTATTAAAAACATCATTAAATACAATTGGGTCTTTATCACCAATAATGTTAGACCTTTGACAACAATGACAATATTTCCAACAATCTTTCCCTTTGTCATTGATGGAAACCTCAACCTAAAACTACCACATCCTAAAACCTAGACATACTATCATCTGAAAAACATACTATAACTCACCTTTATTTTAGTAACATGTACCTATTCCCTATACCTATTTTTGCACCTGTACCTGTACCTATTATTCTCCCCCTTTGACATCAATGGAAAAGGGGATACCTAGAGATAACACTTATTTCCCCCTCAAATAATGATGAAACTCAATGGTAGGAAGTAAAATAAATTACTCCTAACTCCTCATTCATATCCTTGAATGTGTCCTTTGATCATGCCTTTGAGAAGATATCTGATAATACATATAAATTGTTGCCTATCTTTTGAGCATCTGCAATCAACTCATTTGAATATTTTATTCTAATCTCACAACCTTCTATATAAAAATTTAATATGTATCCCTGATCACATATTTGACTTACACTCAATAGATTATGCTTAATACCTTTTACATACAATAAATTTTTAGTCTTGGTTAAACCATTATCCAAACTCAAAGTACCCTTTCCAGCTATCCTGGTAGTGGCTTTATCTCCAAATTTCACTGTGCCACTATTGATCTTATTTAGAGTTATTAACTTACTCTTGTCTCCTATCATATGCCTCTAACATATGTTATCAATGAAACATGGCTAATATTCATTTCTTATATGCAAAGTTGTCCGAACCAACATAGAATCTTCAGGTTGTTTCTTTTGCCATGAACATGTCTAAACCTTGTTCTTGATGAATGGAACCTTGAAATTTTGGTCCTTATTGATTAAATCAAAAATACTTATATAATACCAAGCTATGTGTCCATAATTATTTCAATTGTAACATATTATGGCCTCTTCATCAAAGCTTGATAGAGGAGCAAAAGAGTTTTAGCTTCTGCTTGACTCTGCATGAGTTTCCTTCTCCTTATTTCTAAAACTGTTAGCTCTTTTTTGACATTATAATTTCTTATGGCCATATCCATTACAATAAAAATATTAACCATAAAAATAGGACCTGTTTGTGTATCTCTGACCTGATTTCCTTTTATAGCTTTGTTCCCTCCATCCTTCTTTGTTCTAGATGTCCTTTGTATTCTTCACTTCTTCCCTTTTTGTTTCCTCTTTTGTAAAATCTCCAACATGGCTCTTTTTATTTTCAAATATGATACCTATATTATCTAATATTGCCTTTTATATTTCTAATATCTTATTCAACATGTTAGTGCTATCCTCAAATTTTAAATCACTAACTACTTTATCATTGACTACTTTCTCAATATCTTCTTTTAAAGAGGCAATTTCAATAACATACCTTTCACATTCTTTTCTTAATTTTTGAAACTATGATATTAGATATTTTTCATTCCTTTTAGCTTCTTTAAAGTGTGCTATTAGATCATCAATTATTTCCTTTGACTCCTTTTCATTTTTCTTGATCTGGCGCTTTAATCTTTGATTCTTCTTATCAATAGATTCTAACTCTTCTAAGGCACAAATGAGTTCTCCTTCCAGATTCACTTTGGCTTCATCCTATTCTTCTTCTTGATAATCTATAATTTTTCTTGTAGAGGCATCTTCATGCATGGACATGAATATAATCTCTTCTTCTTTTGAATCACTGACTCCACTATCTTTGACTGAGCTAGGATCTTTAGAATACAAGCTCTTCTTCTTGAATCCCTTCTTGAATTTAACTTTGAAATTATTTTTATATGTAGAATTTACTTCTTCATTATCATCATTACCCTTATTTGGGAATTTAAATAAAAAATTTCCAATCTTTCAACAATTAAAACATTTAAAAAGTAATTTTCCTTGATATTTACCTGTTTCCTTTTTCGACTTGCAAATGAAAAGAGTTCCGTTGTCATCTTCATCATCATTAGAATTATCACTTGATTCTTGAATATTAGATTTCTCTTTCTTTGATGTCTTGAAATCCACTTCTCTATTTTAGGGTTTATCTTGTTTAGTCCACACCTCATATGTCGTGAGAATACCATGAAGCTCATCCATCTTTATCTTGGCTAAATTCTTCATCTCCTCAATTGTTGAAACTTTTGCATCATATCTCATTGGTAGAGATCTCAAAATATTTTGTACCACCATTTATTCTTCTAAATTTCCTCCAAGACCTTCAATCTGATTTAATATTTGATAAAATCACAAAATATAACTTGCTATATCTTCTTCTTCTTCTTCCATCTTTAAACTCTCAAACTTTCTTCTAAAAGTCTAAAGTTTAGCTTGCTGAACCTTTCCATCACCTTTGTAAATATTCTCAAGTTTTACCCAATTTGAATGAGTATATTTACATTGCATAACTTTAACAAATTTAGATTCACATAAACCACATAAAATATCATTTAAGGCTTTAGCATTTTTTTTTCACTTGCCTTCTTTTCTACTGGAGTAATTACAAGTGTATGTGGCTCTTCATATTCCTCCACCACTGCTTTCCATATGTTGAATCCAAGGGACATCAAATAAGTCTTCATTATTATGATCCAAAAAACATAATTCATCCCATCAAACAAAGGTGCCTTATTTGTAGAAAATCCTTTGTTTGATCCAGCCAGCATGCTTTCCTAATCTTCCTTCAAGCTGTAAAACTTAGTCAAAAGGAACCTGCTCTAATACCAATTGTTAAGCATTGGATATACTGAGAGGGAGGTGAATTAGTATATCAAAAATATTATAAAACTTACATTAATCAAATTCCAATTAACCATACATTCAATATATGTAATAAAACTAAAATAATAAACACCACACAAGATAAAAAGAGACACCAGATTTAACGTCAAAACCCAATGTGGGAAAAACCATGGAGAACAATCTCAAGTATATGAATGAGCACCAACATCTTTGCTAAGAACAAACATAGTAAATATTCATGAGAACCAACTCATAGGACCACCAACCCCTTTTCTGAGTGCCAACACAACAACTATTCATGAGCACCAACCCACAAGAGCACCAACCCCTTTTGTGTATACCACACAATTATCTCTCAATGTTGCTTTCTCAACAAATGATAACACATTACAATATATATTTCCTCTCTCTCTTATTCTCTTCTAAGATATATATGATAATTAAAATTCATACTCTCTCTTTCATATTACAAATGACTTCTCAAGCCTTTATTTATATCTTTCTAAATAGCCTTTGGCATTCAACCTTTGTAACCCTTCAATCCTCATGGAAAATGGTGCCAAACTTGCATGACCCTTCATATCCTTGTATTTTAAAAGTCATAAGGTGACCTTTCATAAGCAAAAGTGTCCTTTCCTCTTTTTTCTTTATCTTGGTGACTTTTCATATTCCTCAAAGTGTCCCTTCATGAGAAATTATGCCCTTCCTCTTTTGTCTTCACTTGGTGACTCTTGGAATTCCTCAAGATGACTCTTCATGGGAAAATGCATCCCATTCTTCTTTTGTCTTTACCCTCTGACTCTTTGACTTCTCCATGGGCCCTTATTTTGACTTTATGCAACCAAAAATATATTCATTAATATTAAATAAATATTAACACACATTATCCAAGATATTACTATTAAAAACATCATTAAATATAATGGGGCCTTTATCACCAATAATGCTAGACCTTTGACATCAATGACAATGTTTCCAACAACTGTCTATTGAGAGTCCCCAAGGTTGACTGTAGGTGATGATTGGTCTTGTGTACATATAGAAGATGAGCTGGGGAAGGTATCAAAACATCCAACCTCCCTCCTTATGATCCCTTGAGCTCTAAAAGTCATTTACCCAACATAAAAACTTATTCAATCATGAATCATGGTTTGAAATTGAAAAAAATTGGGTGACAATAGTCCTTTTGAGACAGTTTCCTATAGATATTATTAAGTGAAAATAATGTGTTTGAGCATGGTTTTGAGGCTTTAGAAATCCACCTTCCCCTTGTCATTTCCTCCTCAAAATTGGCATGGACATTGTCTCATTATAGGAATACAAGGATGATCCATCTAGGTGTCTTATAAAATCTTGAGAATATGTTTTATGAAATCCAAAAAATCTCCTAGAGATTTGTTTACAACTTTTAGGAACAAGAGGCTTGAGTCAATCCACTCATCATCAAAAGTGATCTATGCACTTTCCTTGTCAACTAACAAGCCAAAAATATTAGTCATAATTAAAAAAAAAAAATTATGATTCCAAAAAGGATAAAATACTTCTCCAAATATCGTGAATGATCTTTTGACCTTCTATCAAGGCCACCTATAAGCATATATTGACTATAAAGGCTAACAGTAAGGAGAAACATGGAGTTTTGAGCATTGTTTTATCATTTTATGAATTTAAGAGTTGTCTCAAAACCTTAAAATGTATCTTCATGGATTCAATCACCTAAAAAAATGTCATATGCCTTCATTCTAATGTGAAAACCTCCTTTATGGCACCTAAGATAGTTGGAAGTGTGAAAAGACCAGTTTGCAAGCACAAACAAACCTAGGAGAGGTTTCTTGACTTCATGAGACTTACAAAGCAAATAGGAGAATGAATAACCTATGAAAATGTCTTATAAAACATATGAAACCATAAAACTTATCAAAATAAATCAAACTATTCTAAAACTATCTTAAAAGGAGACCCCTCATAGATGAAAGTGTATAAAAGGCTGCCTGGAGTCTAAGTGATGGTTCATAAAGGAAAAGGGATGGAACCCAAACTTATTACCATATATTTGAAGTAGAATATGATTAATTTCAACCTCGAAGATCATTCCTCTCAACTCTAACAATATGACCCACACCAAGCATTTGAAAATGACCTTTCTTAGCTTGCAAGGATAAGCAAGAAGAAAAAAAGAATGAACTTTTTGACATTTTATCAGCACAATAGGCATGGTAATGAGTTCCTAGATATTTTTTCCCATTTTTTTGTTGAAGTCCGTACAAGTGCCAAAAAGGGCCTAAAATCAAGGAGAAAATACCTCTTTTTATACATAACTGATTCTTGGATTGACTTCTAATTGATCTTAACATTTTTTGACCTTATCCACATTTAAATATCTCTTGGTAACAAATATTCTCCCTTCTAAATCCATACAAGTCATTTATTATGCTAGAAATATGGCCAAATGACATATAAGACATGATAAAGGGTCAATTTTATGACTTAGGAACATTTTAAAACACCTAAATGACCACATTAAGGAATTTTCAAAATAAATTGAAACTTTGACCATGTTATACTAGGGTTGAATTTGGTTGACTTCATGAGATTTGACAACTACAAGGAGGATAGGCTTCAATAAGTACTCGAGCAAGGATAAGTGAGACATTTAAGATAATATGAGACCCCTTAAGACATATGGAAATATTCTAAAAAGTTTAGAAATTTATCAGTTGACCCAATTTGACTAAAACTCAAATTTGGTCAACATGAAACATATGAGAGCCAAAGTCAGTGGTATGTTTCTCAAAAGAAACATGCATATGTGCAGGTGGAACTAGAGTGGGATGTGTAGAGTGTGCAACAATAATAGGAACATAAGTATCATTTGAATTAATAGAAGTAATAGGGATAATGGGTTGCTAAAAATCTAGTATATTACACTATAAAAGTGGATGCATACGAAATTAAATAACACAACATGATGGCATACCAACTAGTTTCTTCTACAGATAACATATGAAGGTATCCTTTCCATGAATTAGGGAGTGTAAAAGAGAATTCTACGTCAAAATTTTCTTGTTTGCTTCTTGAAGTGCTAAGAAAGAGGCCATAGGATCAATGGGTTGCTTATGACTAGATATGGTACTATAAAGAGTCATACCAAAGTCAAAAATAGGATCACCAACCACTGTATCAGAATGTGCATCTGTAGGTGGAGGAGGTGAAGGTATCTCATCCAAATGACCACCATTAATAAGTGTTTCATCCTCAAAAAATATGTCATCACTAACAATTGAAAGGGGACAAAAACTAATAGGAGAATACAAAGATGCCAAAGAGTCCTCATTTAAATTACCATCAAGAGTAACATCCTCAAAATTAGGATAAGATGGTGGAGAAACACAGTCACCAACAAAAGAATCCTCACTCTAAGAGGAAAGAGAATGAAGGACATGTGGAGTTGAAGTGACCTCATCAAATAATGTATAAATAATTTCCCAGGCTTCTTTATGTGGGTGGCATGCCCAATATGATACTAAAAATAATTTGAAACATGGAGGGGAATGAATAAAAGTGCCTCTTTTTATATAGAGGAAATCTACACAATATTATCCTCATCTGTAAAAATGGGAAAATCATAAATAATAACTCTCCACAATCCCTTCATCTATAAGTGTAGCATCATTTAGGTTTTCCAAGTGGTGTATTTGAATGAATTGAGGGGTTCAATCACTTGATAATCCATATTCAGAGACATGAAAAACTAATAGTGGTGTAAAATAGCCAAATAAGGACATCAATTACCACTAAAAATGCATCTGTGAGTACAATAAATGGTGCAAAAGAGGATGAAACACTTTGGGATGTCAGACTCTACCAAAAATATGTCTTGTATACAAATCACACAAAATTAAGTGTTTTTAAATGGCGTCGCATTGCCTATGAGACTAAACCTCACCTTCTATCTTCGACTAGTGAGAATGAAAGAGTATGAGTGATAAAAAATCACTCGTAACAAAATGGTCCTTTTAAAATAATGTGCCCCACACATAAACACTAAACACTACTTATGAAAATGTCTCCATTACAAATGGTGTTAAAAATAAACCCCTATTATTGGACAAAACAATATACTCTCCTTGCTATAATTTTCCACTTTAAAAAGTCATCACTTTTAAAGTGGTCTTACAAACCCTATTTTTGAAAAAATGCAAGATTATCCCCCATTAAATAAATTAGCCCCCACATTAACATTTTAAAATAATAAAAAAACACATGGTGTGGAGACCAAGTTGAGTCCAAGTTTGAAAAAAAATTCTTCAACTGTAGATTGATGAAACCAAGTTGCATGTTGAGCTTAACACCATGTGAAATGCATTGGTAGATTGTGGCAAGATGTGTAGAGATAAGCTCGAGCAAGATGTCCTAGGTGATTTTTCATTTAGTTGGTCAAGTTTAGGTCAATAACATATTTATGTGCAATATATAATACACATCATATTTGATTTGCTTAAATACCCAAAAAACATTCCCAAGAGAGGGAATGTTTCAATTATAGGAGTGTCAATTATATTTTTGTGGGGTAGAAGATCCTTGTAAGGTGTAACCAAGATGATTCAGACATTGGAGTCGAGTCTAAGGTTAGGTAGTGTTTACAAGACACCAATCTAAATACAAGTATTCAGTTGAGAGGTCTACATCATGTCCATGATAAAGGCTGAGAATACCTTCAAAGACTACAATGAAAGAATAGAAGTCAATGGAAAAAGTGAGACCGTTTAAGGGTTTGAATGATATGAAAAAAAATAAACACTCTAAATAATTCTAATATCAGATCCATATGGAATGAACACATAATCAAATTAAAAAAAAGTATTGACATGTTCATTATCATGGGTCCAAATGGTGATGATTGAAGAGTTATAATCTCTACATAGTAGTGTGGATTAAATGGACAGATTCTCAGCTACATCCATGGAAATACAAGTGAGCTATGGATATATCAAAGGTAATTTATAGAAAATACTGTGATCAATCTCAATACCCACATCAACATGTTAAATGTCAAATCATAATGTCATTATACATCTAATGAACAGTAAAGATACCAAGCCAAATATAGAAGGATTTACAGTCGATGCAAGAAAATAGACTATATTGACCTTTAAAAATACTAAATAGTCTTGCATAAAGAGAGAGATAAGTCACTGAGCAATGGCTACAAGAGTTTCTCTGATACCATGTCAGACTTAAGAATTATTTTCATTCATCTTGGATCTCTCATGAAAATAATTACCACAAAAACATTTATACAATTATGCACACAATAATTATGCACAAGTCTCTTCATTATTTCCTTGAAGTCAATAATACAATCATCTATATGTTTCTCTCATTCCACATAACATGGCTAAGTAATAAGAGTGATTATTAAATAGGCATAATAAGTTAGTTCCACAACAACTGCTTGGTTATTGTGATCCCCTCAAAATAGTGTGGATTGCATAATTTGGTGCACACCAAATATTTTACATACACACACCAATCCAAAAAATAAAACAAACTCTTAATTTAAGATTAACTCCTAAGTGAGTTTTAACACTCACTTCAACACTTATTTACAATATTATCTTCTATCATTATACTTGAGGAGTCTTAACTTAGGGTTTATACTTGGAGAATCTAGTCTTGTGGATAATCTTAGATGCTTTGGAATTTCTTAGTGATCCTTACAAACCATAAAAACATCTTTTGAATCCCCTTTGGCTAAGGGAGAGATTCAGTCCTGATGAGTTCACATTTAGGTAATAAATCTCTAACTTTGTTCCTCTCTTTAGTAGATAGAAGTAGCATAATTATTGGTTTCAAATAATATTAATCTTCATATTCCATGTATTAGGGTCTTACTCATACTTAGCTTAATTGAGATTCTCTTATACATGTTCTTGTTTACTAACCCCTCATGTTGTGCCACAATCTTTGGTGAGCACTAGATTAGATATATTTTACTTGTTATTAGTGTAGGTGAGATATCAAAACATAGGACCCCCTTAGGGTTATTATGTGATTATATTAGACTGGAGGATTTATATCCTTCCTTAGTATGGTGTATTGTAATAAGATATGCCCTAATCAGGTCTATTAAATCCCCATATTGGTTATGCTACTGCTTAACAAATGTGTCCCCAATTAGAAGTGTATGGTATGATGTATCTTCTCCAAGATACAATTGATGTATAGACATGATGCATTTATTATAGCATAAATTATGGTGAACCTGACATGAATATAACCCTTACAAGATTTGGATTTCACTTATTTTATTATTTTATCATTTTTATTATCATACATTTATAATATTGGATTGATTGTATTGACACAGTTCTAACTTTTATGCATAGGTTTAACACACAGTCACATCCATATAATTCTATTATTTTTGTGCAGGTTATTTTCTAAGTACAAGATATTGGATTGACTTAGTCAACATAGTACAATTTTTAGACTTTCAAACATTTAGTCTAGACTACTAGGTCAACCTAGTTGACCTTATACATTTCAAGCACTTAGTAATAGGTTTGTGTAGAGATTGGTCTACCTAGTTAACCTTGTTAGTAAGATTTGAAATTATTTACCAAGGTTATTTGATAGTAATCTTACTTATCTACATCCTTAAACCCACCAAGGTTCTTTTCTATCCTTTTTCTCTTTCTTTATAATATTTCTTTATATAGTTTGGAGTCTTTAAAACTTCCCCTGTACATTCAACTAGGTTGACCTTGTTGACATAGTTTTGTATTCTATATTGTCTAGATAACTAGGTCAACCCTGTTAACCCTACTCATTTTTAGACCTTTTACTTTGAAAGTATAGAGGTTACACTTTAAACCTTGTTATGTAATTTATGCATACATTACCAACTAAATTAACACTATACTATGTTTCAAAGTTAGAATTAACCCTTATATGCTAGTAATTAGCTCACACTTTCATTTCTCTTTTCTTGCATGTTTGAAATAGATCACATAGTATAATTAGGTGGTTTTCAATATACTATTTAGTTTCACTATTTTCTATTTTATGCACAAATTACTAAATCACAAAATATTAAATAAGCATTTTAACAATTGTCTATCCAAGGCCCACCTACTTGGATTTCATCACCAAGGGAGAAGTTGACTTGGTTTTTTGGCCAAGTGTAAACACATGGTTAATGGTATATTTTGGCTAAACACTTGACACCCTTATCACTATGATGTGTGAAGTGAGGGGATAGGCCCCAATACCAATCTTGTACCATTGCCAATACATATCCCTTTCAGCCCAAACATCTTAAAACAATCCTTAGATTGCTTTCTAGTTCCTTTCTTATATCTAACTTCCTATTACATTTAAAACTATCTTCTAATAGTCTAACAACATTTAGGTTGACCACTTAGTTAGCTGTTACTTTCCAATTTCATTTCATACTCTTTACTCAATTGTGTGTTGTATTTCAAAAACCTACATTAACCAATGTTGATGCAAGGTTTTGTGTTGTGTGCCTCAATTGGATCAACCTCATTGATCTAATTTATTGTGTGTTTCCTTTCATTTCTTACTTTTCTAAGTACTTGCAAAATCTTTCTTATTTCATTACACAGTTGTTTCAGTAAAAAAAGTCTATTATAGGCTATTTGATTTTCCCTATTTGTTATATAAGGTTGACCCAATCAACAATGTACTATTTACAAGCCTAATTTCTTGTACCAGGTCAATTCAGTCAACCCTATACTATTTATCACCTTCCTTATTTTCCAATCTAGTTCTCTATTTTTCCTTGTTAGCATTTTGTTCATTTCTCTCCAGTTATAATGAATTCTCCTATTAGAATCTTCTTAGATATCTTGAATCCATTTAAATATGAGATGCTCATTTCTCCCTCTCTTTTCTTCCAAAGAGCATCATCACTCTTAGGGAATCTCTTCCCCTCCTTCTTCCATGATCTTTAACATGGTGTAAATCACACCTCAAGATGAATTTGATAGGTCAGATCATTTCTATACCTACCAAGATACTTCCCATATTTAAAATATTCAAACTAATATGGGAGCAATTGACATAAGTTTAATCAATAATCCCATATATAATCTATATTATAATAACCCTCCCCCTAATACCAATTTAAGGAGTGATCTTATGAACACCAACCCACCTCCTAATAAAACTCAACTTCTTACCCATGTTATCCATCAAATGAACATAATGTAAAACTCTAACACCAATCAAATGATGCAAATTTAACATCATTTGATTAATATGGCTAATTAACCTTCAGTTATTCATCCTCAAGCTAATACTAATTACATTCCTCCACCTCTTAAGGATGCCTCAAGAAATGTTATTCCTCAATCCATAATGAATAACAATATGCTTCAAACTATTTAGAATGAACATTTAGCTCCCTTCATTAAGTCCATTAATATTAGTAACATATCTCTGAATATCAAGTATGATGGGACTAAAGACCCTACTTCATTTCTCAAATCTTTTAGCAATATTTACAAAGAGTGGATCTAAACTAATACCTTTTCCAAACTAAAATTTTATTTAAAACCTTCACCGGTGATGTATTATAATGGTATAACCAGTTAACCCAACATTCTATTTGGTAACTTCAATATTTGTTTAATCCCCTAGTTAAAGAGTTTCAACACCATGTGTTTGAGTAGTTTTTATGCTTTTTCAATGTGATCTAATTAATTACTAAAAAAAAAGTATAAGTAGGATTTTTAAGATTACCTAGATATATGGATGGTTAGTTGTGCACCATTGATCAAGCTTGATTGTGAGAACTCCTCTTTGGATGGAGAGGAATGACCTGCAATCCACCACACAAATAAAAACTGATTAATAGATAGATGGATGGGTTGCCTAATATAAATTAGTCCTGAGAAGTGGCACACTTTCTCAAATGGATGTTAGCCCACGTTCAAACATTTAATTTTATTCTTAAACATGAAATTACAAAAAATGATATGGATAGAAGTAGACAATGCTGAAGTCTTCTTGAATTACAACTAATATCTCATCAATATAGGCAAAGTCACATACAAAAATCACAAGACAAAGTCCTATCTCAAAAGCTATATCACTCTGATCCACAAAGAGAGGTTGAGGGACTATGGAAGATCAAATATACTAACAGAACATGCACTAAACCAGATAAGGTCATTTACATGAACATACATAATTTTTAGAAAATAGATTGTAGATTTTATATAATGTTTTAAATATTTAATAGGGATCGATGCCGATCTTATATGATCAATTTTGATTATATAAGATTGATGTTGATTCAGATGAATCGACATTGATTTTATGAAACACTATTAAATAGTAAAAATAGACTATAATAACAATTTGTATTTTTGATAAAATGATGAAAATAGAATGAAAAGGAGATAGAAATAGAGGTTTACAGACATAAAATAATTTTGACAGATATTCAAGAGTTAAACCAGATGTTTAAGACTACTTTAATTAAACTGATAGGGATCAATGCTAATTCAACATGATTGACATCAATTCAGATGAATTGATATCAATTTTATATGAGAAAATTGAGTATTGATTAGAATACAATAATGAACTATAAAATTGATAAAATAGATAAAATCAAATTCTAAATAATGATAATCAGACACAAAAAATGATAGATAAAAATAAATTACAACACCAACCTTTTTAATCGAAAATAAACTTGATGGGATGAGGGAAGAATCTTCACAAAATCCTCTTGATGATTCCTTAAGTGGAGATTCTACAAGATAATAAATCTTTCACAATGTCTGTATGCAAACTATAGTGAGATTTTGGTAGAGTTACAAAGTCAACAGCAATGTCACCATCCTCTTGAGTAATGGAGGTCTACTGTGTATAAATGGATTGATGTTGATCCTAATGGATCAGTGTTGATCATAGAGGATCGACACCAATTACCCAAAATGGGTGGAGATGAATGAAAAATTGTTCCAATTGGATGGCATGGGGTAAAAGAGGGTTAAAATGACCTCTAAGGTTGTTTGGGTTGGATTATCCAAGGAATAAGTTTGTTAGGAAGTTTATTATGTTTTGGTTTTATTTGATTTTTTAGATTTTATGGTTTTAAGGGTAAAAGTAAAAGGGATAATTACTATTTAACCATAGTAATTAACTTATTAACCTAGGTGGTAAAGGAAAAAAGATGGTAAAATATAATTATAAAAATAATTATGTATGGGGGGGAATTATGACATAATGATACATAATATTAATACAAGGTGTATAAATTTAGCATCTAAATTTGCCCCTTTTTGTGAAGTGGTATACAATGGTGTGTTTTGAGACAAAAACTATAAATTTCCTAATGCCCCAAGTTTGTGAAGAGGTAACCCCCCTCAAACTGGGTGATAAGAAGTGAAACAGAATAGATGACAGGTTTGAATAAGATGGAATGGAAAAATAAAATAGATGAGATGGTATGGACAAAATGGAAGGTAGATAAAGGACACATAAAAAATATGAGAGCTAACAATAAAGGAAGTTTATGTTTTCACTAAAAAAAAGTAATGCAAGAAGGAATGCTCGAGAAACTAGATCAAAAATAAAAATACCATAGCTAAAAAAAGGAAGCTTATAATAGGTAACTCAAGAGAATAAGAGATAGGAATAGTGAACTAAAGCATCTGGTGTGCATATGGTGTAGATATACCTATAGAAAACTGTACTCAAGACCAAAGACACCCTTGGGATCTTACATGGGTAAGGTTCCAAAAAGCAAGGGTATGCCATAAGAGATTAGGGAACTGACAAGGGGCTAAAATTATCTAATCTAAAAGGTAATAAGAGAGAAAAAATGGGATAGATATGACAAAAGTAAGAAAAAATGGGTTCAAAAGCAATCTAAAAGTTGGAAAAACAATCCAAAATGTAAATATTAATCAAGCCAAGGGGAATCAATATCGATAAAAAATAATCAATGATGATTCAAGAGAATTGACATCGATAAAAAACAATCGATGTCAATTAAAGAGAATCAATATTGATCAAATGAAATGATGTCGATATCAAATATAACTCTAAATAGTTTATCAACAAAAAAGAAAGCTCATTTAGCTATCGAGTAAATGAGAGTTTTATAAGAAAAAATTGATGGTTTGCTAACATGTAGACACACAAATGAGGTGATGGAGGCTAGCGGGAGTGGATGACAATGATGATGAGTGTATTATAAGGTAGGTGATACATTTTTTAATGTATTTTACATTTTTAATTTTTTTGGAATTTTTAGCTTAAGGGAAGGGTTAACAGAGGAAAATTAAGGGGAATAGGATAAGGGTAGAGTAGATTAGGAATGCAGAGGGAATGGGAGAGAAAAACTTAATTTTTTAGGTAGGAGGTAATCGACATTGATCCATATAGATTGATCATGATCCATATAGATCAACCAGAATCTAAAATAGATCATCATCGATCTCTAAGGATCACCATTGATCCAAAATGATCAATGTTTACTTACAAAGAGAGGGTAATAAGGGTAAGATGAGCAAAAATTAAATAATAAAAGATTTCTTATGATATGCTCATGAGTTACTGACTATGAGGGATATGGTCCCACCATTATTAAAGGAGTTATAGGTGAAGTTGGATGATGATGACTAGGCACACTTAAAGGTGGTGGATTTTGGAGGGATATGATACTACCACTATATCCACCAAGACATTGGCATGATAGTGGTGTTGCTGGAGTGGTGGGATTATACCACCAACATGTTCTAGCTTTTGATAGGTGAGATGATGATTACTATCGAGGACATCCTTCAAATTTTGAGGCTACTGATCTAGGGAGCTTTAATGTACAAGTGGATGAGGCTGATCAATCAATAACATTAGCACAATTATATGGTGAGGATGCCATAAATAATAGATTTGTTTTTGGAGGCTTTTCATTA
Organism: Torreya grandis; assembly: GCA_037957365.1. Lineage (NCBI taxonomy): Eukaryota > Viridiplantae > Streptophyta > Pinopsida > Cupressales > Taxaceae > Torreya > Torreya grandis. The sequence continues at coordinate 4,518,146 of JARHVA010000172.1, read as the reverse complement.
TAGTTCCTATTCGAGCAGGCACTAATAGAGAGGCTATTAATGACCATGTTTATGGTAGTAGTGACTTTCTATGCACTACCTAATTATGGTGGAGGATAGTTTCCATGGAGCTTCACTACAGTCATAGTAGATATGCTAGAGTATAGGATAGTATTTGCTTGGGTATCCATATTACTAAGGAAAATCTATAGAGAGTTATGGAGCTAGCATACTGGGCACCATCTAGGGCTTGATATTACATTTGTGCTTCACTATTGGTCATTTGAGCACATTCAAGTGATTCATCCTTTTGGGACCCCATGGGGTGAGTTTAGAGATATGGCATATAGTATGAGCTTCCTTTGATGGGATGATGACCTAGTCATACCATGTTCAGATAGGGTAGTGCATGATGTAGCATACTATAGATAGATTTTTGAGAGCCTACAGATCAAATAAATTATTTGGAGACCATATGTGCATTTTCCAACATGGCCTGGCATAGAGGTAGAGCTAGGGGATGCAGCCTAAGAGAGATAAGTATGTGGGAAATGAATGGACTTTATGGAGTTATTTTATTTTAATAGGGCCCATTGCTAGTTTGGGGTGCTATAGGATGTACCATTGGCTCCACACTTATATAGGTAGGAAGATATAGAGTTAGAGTGGCCAATACCCGACACTATAGTGATCTATATGGGAGCACTAAAGAATCCAATAGCATCAAATATGGATGATGAAAGTTATATATATGACTATGCCACTTTGTTGATGAGAGAGATGGTGAGGTGGTAGTATAGAGAAATGAGGCCTCGATATGAGGTGGTATAAGAGGCACTAGTATAGGATGAACACATAGATGAGGTACTAGTATAAGATGCCCCAAGATAAGATGAGTAGGGAATAATACAGGCTTAGCTACAAAGTTTATGGGATGAGCTCGACAAGGTCAGACGATAGTGAGACTAGGTCATTTAGGAGAGGGATAGTTACAGGGTTGAGTTAGAGTAGATGAGAGCTTCTATGGCTAAGAGGCCAACTTAAGATACTACAGGTCTAAGCTCCATTCCCATAGATATGGTACCACTACAAAGGTATAGGGATGTAATTTTTGAATTGTGATATTATGAGAGGATTTTACAAGATTAGGTACCAGAGGTTGATCATTTTGCATTTCATGTGGCTAGCCATAACAAATCACAGAGGATCTTAGGTGCCACTATCAATATAGGGAGCATTGTAAGAGGGAGAGGAGGAGATGATATGGGATATGATAGAATTCATCTCAATAATATAGAGTTTACTTAGTAGATATGCACATCATATAGGCCATGAACCCCTTATTACATTTGTATAAACATTTGAGATGTATATATAGACTTATATTTATGTTTCATGGATTATGTTATGTGTTTAGAGATTCATTGATTATTTGGATGGATGGATTATGGAGTATTATGGATGGTTTTAATTTTTATCATGATGTAAATTATGGATTTGTTTATGGATTATGTTTCATTAATAAGATTTAAATTATGGTTTATGATTATTATGTGATGTTATGGGATTAAAAAATGTATGTTCTTATGGATTTATGGATTATGGATTATTTGACATTATGATATTTATGGATTACATGATTATATTAAATGGATTAGGATTGATGGATTATGAATTCTCAATAAACATAAAGTATAAATCCATCCCACATTAGCTTAGACCACAACCAAAAAGAGGACCTCTCATCTACATTGCAAATGCATCCTTAACTGAAGGATAATAAATATTAACACAACCTAGAGTAATCAAAGATAGAATTATTGGGATTAGATGATTTTTATGGGATAATGGATGAATAATAGTGTCACTCATATTTTAAGGATCATGATTTCTCTTTAAAGAATCATTTTATGCCAGCAAGTAGACTGATCAATATGGGAAGTATACTATTAGAAATCTAATCGAGATGGGAATCTTTCTTGGGATTTGGCTTTTGACAACATGAATTTTTTAACCTTGGCTTCTTTTTAGGACTTTTGAAAATGACATAATTTTTAAACTGATCCATGTGAGAAGTTTTTACTTAGTAGCCATCCTTTGAGGGAGTGGTCTACACTTTTATATTTTTGCATAACTATCCTTTGAGGTATAAGTCTATTTATTTTTACCTTTTTGTATTTGATTATAGCTATCCTTTGAGAGATCAGTCTATTTATTTTTCCCTTTTTGATTTGCATTTTGATACTTGATTTTTTATAATAATATTGGCATAAAAAGATCCTTTTAAGATAGTTTCTATGATTCCATTATATGAAATGATTAGGTTATCTTAGAAAATAATGGTGTGTAAGAGATATGAAAATAATTATTTGGGGTTTCTCCCAATATAGGTGAAACTTATTGAAGAAAAAATGATATGAATAGAGCTAGGGTATTCATATTCAAGGCAAGGATTAAAACAACTACGAGGTAACCACATAATTCTCATATTATTATTAGGTTATAAAGGGATATGATAGAACTGACTAGTCAAGACAAGCCAACATTTACTAACTATAGAAAGGACACAAATGCAAGGCATTAAGAGGTTCAAATTATATTTTACCATCAAGAGAGGCTAAACGATACACCCTAGATCCATATTTATGGGTTATGATGTATGGTTTAATCCAATTAGGAGAAAACTTACCCCTTTTAATTCATTTCATAGTAGTGACATGTTGATTTTATTTAAACATATGATCTCCAATATTAAATTCATGCTCTCTTACATGTTGATTATATTATCATTTTAATCATTCTTGATATATATGAAGGTGGTCAAGGGTTGTTGCTTGATGCTCATCTAAGAATTCAAGCTAGGATAAACACTCCTAATAGTAATACTCAACAGAAACAATGTATTGAAGAGATACTTGAAGGGAGGGAATTTAGTCTTCAAAGGAAGTATCACTTTCAAACCATAAACTAGAGAAAATGGAGAAGCACCTATAAGGGTTTGAATACTATTTCAATATGCCCATAAGGTGAAAAGGATATGAAGATGCCAATGTTCACCATCTTTGTTAAAAACTTTGGTTAATATTTTGACTAAGGTTTTATTAGATGATTTAGCTTAACTATCGGCTTGAGGATAATAAGGCGAGGAAAAACTTATTTAATTTTGAATGAGTCACATAACTCCTATACTTTCTTATTTTTAAATTATTTTCCATTATCTATTATAATTTTATAATGAATTCCAAAATGATAAATAATGTGATTATGGATAAACTCCATAATATTTTCTACCTTGGTCAAGATAAGTGGCATAGATTCCACCCACTTAGTGAAGTACTCTATGTTGGTGATAATAAATCCATGACACTGAGAGGATTTAGGATTAATCTACTTGATAAGATTGAGCCCCCACTGGGAGAATGGGAAAAAGTATCTTGTGGATTACAAAGTTTTACTAGGTACATGAGATAAATTTGCATGCTAGTGACATTTTACACACCTTTTAACATAGGCACAACAATCCTGATTCAAAGTAGGCCAATAGTAACCTAGGTGTAATATTTTCTTGGCAATTGTGTATCCATTAAAATGTCCACCACATGAGCCATCATGGACTTCTTAGATAGCTAAATTAGCTTCATGATTTTGGAGACAATGAAGGAGAATACTATCAAAACCATGCTTGTAAATAACTCCCCATAGAATGACATAGCGGGTAGCTTTCAGATGGAAGACATGCTTAGTACCTTTGGATAGATGAGGGGGAGACAATCCCATGTATAAATAATTAAATATTTGTACATACCATGGCTCTTCAAGATTTTCATTCATATTATGGATGGATGGAAGATCCATCCTTATATAAGAAGGATGATTATGTCGATGGACAAGAATAAATAACTTGGACTCCTGAGATGAGGCTGGGATAGAAGAAGAAAGAGAGGCCATAGTATCCACAAACTTATTAGTAGACCTAGGAGTAACTTAGATGGCATAACATTTGAATGTAGATAAAATATGATTGGCTAAATATTTATATCTTTGGAGGATATCATTCTAACATTTATATACACTAGTAATTTGATTGATCACCAATTAAGAATCCCAATAGAGGTTAAGGGATCTGACTCCTAGTGCAAGAGCAGTTTAGAGTCCTATAATCAAATCTTCATATTCAACCATGTTATTGGTGAAATCAAAGTCTAATTTAAAACACAAAATTATGGGTATACCTTAATGAGGGATTAATATAATCCCTACATCACTTCCATGTTCACACTTAGACCCATCAAAAATAGAGTCATTTGATATTCCAAGACTAATTAGGAAGTGAATGCAATAGACTCATCAGGTAATTCATAATTAATGGGTTGATTATTACTATGAGGTGCTTTATCCAATTTATCAGTAATGATTTGACCTTTGATAGATTCATGATGGAGAAATTTTAGATTAAACTTTACTAACAACATGATCCATCTATCCATTTGATGATTTTGATATGGCCTAAAACGCATGAATTTAAGGGGATCAATATTTGTAATGACATATGTCTTATGGTTGAGGATATAATGACAAAGATTCGAGGTTATTAAAATCAATGTTAGGCATAATTTTTTAGCATTTGAGTAATGTGTTTTGTATTCTATGAGAGTATGAATTATATAATAAATAGCCTACTTTTTGTGATGTTCATCTCGATGAGCAAGCATAACACCTAGAGCATGGTCTGTAACCAAGATATAAAGGAAGAAAGGTTGCCCTTCCTTAGGGGAATTAAGGAGATAAGGTGATAAAATATAGTCTTTAAGTTCATTAAAGGATTATTAACAATTTGAATCTCATATAAAGTGACTACCCTTCTTTAAAAAATGGTTGAAGGGTTGACAATGATCAAAAAGTTGGGAAATAAAATGTTGAATAGACTGGATCTTACCTTGTAAACTACAAAGTTAATTAATAGTGGAAGGAAGAGGCATCTCTAAAATAGAATTTATTTTAGTGAGTTCCACTTCTATTCTATGAATGGAAATAATAAAACCTAAAAGTTTACCCATCAAGACATCAAAAATGCACCTTTTAGGATTTAGACGTACACAATAATGAAGTAAATGATCAAAGATAACTTTTAGTATGGATAGGTGATCTTTATGAAATTTTGATTTTCCAAGGAGATTATGTTCATAATCTTCAACAATTTTATGGATTATGTCATGGAATATGTAAGTCATGGCCCACTAATATGTGGCTCTTGCATTCTTATGGCCAAAGAGCATACCATGATAGTAGAAGGTTCCCCAAGGAGTAATAAATGCTATTTTATGTTGGTATTCTGGTGCAATAAGAATTTGATTATAACTAGACAAACCATCCATAAGAGACAACATTTCATGGCCATCTATTAATTCCACCAATTGGTCTATATTAGGAAGGGGAAAATCATCTTTCAGACAAGCAAGATTTAAGTCATGAAAGTCAGTACAGATGTGAAGTCCCCTTATGATTTTGATGACTGGAATAATGTTGGACATCCACTGATGATAATCAATGGATTGAATGAATTTAATGGATAAAAGGCACTGTAATTCCTCTTTTACAAGGCGTGCAACATGAGGATGCATTTTGTGAAGCTTCTAGTTTACCAACTTAGCATCAAGAAAGGTTACGATGTTATGAAAAGTGATTGAGGGACCAATGCCAGCCATATCACTATAATACCAAACAAAGGCTCTACTATGATTTGATAAAAAGGTGGTAAAATATTGAATTTCTTGTGGGTATGAGTTTTTGCTAATTTTAATAATCCTTGGGACCTCCTGAGACTTGATATTAATATCAACAATAGCTTCATTTAATAATATAGATGTTTTAGATGGAAGAGAATTATGGAAATAAGAGTTTTCATCACCTAGATGGGTCAAGATTGACTCATCATCTTAACATTAGAAAATAGGGATAATTGATGCATCAGATCCTATTAACTAAGGATATACTAATGGGATGGTTTGGACCTCATTATCATGATAAAATATAAGGTGTTCTAAGAAGATAGAATTGACTAAAAAAAAGTTAGACAAAATGGATATGGTATCACTAGTTGAGGAAGAGGTATCAGATGGGGAAGATGGTTCTTCTTCTTCCAAAGATGGTATAAAAGTGGGTTTAGGGGCATAATTATAATCCTTCTTAAAACCTAAGACATGATTTCCATGCAACTTTTTGGAATTTCTTAATGAGACATCATGAAGACCATGCTTATATTTACCCATGTCGAAGCCCTTCTAGGTGCAGTGATGAAAATAATTTTTAATAAAATGAGGATTGCTAAGAAGAGAGAAATTAGATGTAAATGGTTTTGCATAAAAATTGTCATCATGTTCTAAGGTAGCTTGGTTTATCTCACCAAATATTAAGTGAGTACGTAATAAAGGTGGTCCAAAGGGAATGGTCTCACCTAGACTGGGTGAATACTTGGGTTGCTTATCAGGATGACCATATTCTCTAGGAGTGGGCAAAGTATTAAGAGTTAATAACTGATATTCTACCATCAAAAGTTATTGCATCATAGAGGAAATGGACTCTGGAGGGGGTAATTTTGAAGTAGAGATGGTTGTGCTAGTTGAGGATTGATTAGAAGATGGAGATGAAATTATGTCAAGTGAAGGTATTATGACATCGATTAGACTAAAGGTGAAGTTGCATGATTTAGATGGGTGAATATCAGCAGGGATGATGTGTACCTGACCTTCATATTCATACTTAAGGCATCGATGAATGATATAAGGTATGCATCACATTTCATGAATCCATGGATGCCCTAATAGAATGTTGTATTGAAATGTTTCTTATATAACATAAAAGAGATCATGAATGGTGTAAGGACCCACACAAATGAGGAGGATGACTATTCATACCTTGGGTGCTATCGTGTCATTAAATGCATGAAGAATTGCTACAGACTAGGAGACAATGGTTTTTAGCAATTGTAATTATTTAAAATCATGCGAGGAGATAATATTAATGTTTGCCCAATTATCAATAATAACTATTTTAATTTGAGTTTGATTTATCTATGCTGTAATAAAAAGGGTGGGATCTTGATCTTCAGGTGATAAAGGAACAATCTCAAAATCATTAAAACTAAGAGTTGAAACCATTCAAAGGGCTCCTATAAAATCTAAAAAAGGTTGTGGTTCATTTGGTCAGACTTCAATAGCTTAGAGAGCTTCTATCATTGCTTGTCAATGTTTTGGAGGGTTTTTGATAATCTCATAAAATGACATTTTAATAGGCACTTGGTGGAGCTATTTTAATATGAATATTTGTACAAACTCAGATTTAATAGAGGTAGTTCTTGTAATAGAAACTTTAGGCTTTTGGCTAGGTGGTTTAGGTGTATTAGACACAGAGGCTCCTATAATTGAAACCTTAGCTTTATTAAAATTGTGGTTTTGAGATCAGGTAGTTACATGAACAACATTAATGTGTAATAGAGTTGGATTTGAAGAGGCTACCAACTCTTTATCATTTATGGGAGTAGAAGGATTATGAAAGGGTGGAATGGATGGAATAACAACTTTTGGCTTAGGATTTTGATCATTGAGATCATCAATTAAGGGGTCATCATCCTAGACTAACTACTGGATTATAGTCTTAAGGGCTTTGTAATTTTTTGTATCATGCCCCAGTACTCGATGATACACACATATTTCTTGACTTTTATACCATGCAGGCCTTTTAGGGTGAAGGTTAATAGTCCATATAGGTGGTAGCATAATGAGGGAAGTGTCTAAAAATTGCTTAAAAATAATAGCATAAGATCCTTTCAAAGGGTCGTGTTAGGGTTTTATACGGGTTTTGATAACATGTTCTCTTGGTAAGGTATTACTTGTTTGGTTTTTTTTTTTACCTTTTACAAGAGGGACAACTTTAAGCTCTTTTTTTAAGGCTTCTCTAATGGTCCCTTAATAGAGAAAGAGGTATATGGAGGTATACTAAATGAAAAAGGATTTTGTGTTCTTCCATGTGTTTGAATAAAATAACCTATGATCAAGGCAAAAGATAGATGAGTTCCTAAAATGGATGATGAAGATGGTATAAAAATGATAGGCCCTTTGTTCTTTTGGGTGTTAACAATAGAGGGGGTATTTAGACTATGATTTTCATCTTTTGACATTTGAAAAAGATCCACTTTAACCTAAGGATGAGCTATGGCTTTATTCAATGGAATGCCAAGATAATTGTCCTAGATATCGATGTGAGATAATTTAATCTTTCCTTTGGTATCTTTAGGGTAAGAAGGTATTATGATAGAAGATGGTTTCAAAGAGCCAAGGTTTTGGGTAAAAGGATCGGCTCTCAATATATGTTTTCCTTGAAAAGGCTTGCTAGGGATTAAAAGGGTAACATGTGCAACTTCAAAAATGTAAAGATGTTTATCTATAACATCTTGAGGAGTAATCTCATTTTCCCTTTTAGGAGATTCACTATGAGAGGGTGAAGGTTCATGTGAACTATCCCATGTAATAAGATTAGGGAATTCTATAGGAATTATGGGACTAGCTTTTAGGTAATCAGGTTGACTCAAATCAAAGCATCTGTTGTAAGGAGATCTAAAACCAAAGGTTATTTTTGGACTTCTTTAGGTAATAACTGATCATGTATTATATTAATTAGGGGTTGACTTTGATTTGGTGTCTCCTCAGGGTTATCTTGGATGGTGTTCAATGTAGATGGATGGTTAGGAAATGGTTGCTTAAAAATATCTAAAGATTGTTAAGGAGCATTGGGATTGTCCAACCAAAGGTCCCCCTTATCAATAAGCTTATGCACTAATAATTTTAAAGATTGAAACCACTCTATGTCATATCCTATTACCTTATGTTAACTACAAAATTCATTTTCTTTATACAAAGTGGGTTTAAGACATGTATCATCATCTGGTCTAATCAGAGGGAGCTCAATGACATTTACTTATAGGATTTTATCTAGTATTGAAGCATAAGGTTATCCTATAGGGGTATATTTCCTATGGGGTAAATTCTTAGAGGTAAAATGAGTAAGACCCCTAGGTTATTGTGTCTAAGAGGCAGAATCTCTAGATTGCTTGGATGTCAGAGGGGAAGAAGTTTTTATAGTAACTACATTTGCTACCGTTTTTGATTTAGGGTTATTGTTATTACTTTTTATGGGTCAAACTTAAGTTCTTATTATGCAACTTAACTTTTCCCTCTTCAATGCCACAAAGTTCAAGCTTATAGGCCATGGTGACAGATTCATCAAATGTTTTAAAAGTTTGAATTTGTAACATGGATGATATATGTTTTACACAAGAATGTGAAAACAATTCAATTAATTATATTTGTGTCAAGGGAAAAGTTAACTAGTTGATTAAGTTATGCCATCGAGCTACAAAGTTTGATAGGGATTCATCCTTAAACTGTATAATAGCATAAAGATCAGTGATAGTCACTTTTTGAGTGATATTAATTGACAAGTGTTCCAAAAACATTTGGGCCAACTGTCTAAAGGAAAAGAGGGAATGTTGAGGAATGGAATTGTACCAATCTAATGCAGATCCTACTAATGATATGGGAAAAGTCCTAAGTGAGAGGGCATCATCATGTGTTACATGATAACATGTAAGTCAAAAGGCTATAAGATTTTTTTGGGGATCTTATTTGTTGGTTGAATATTTTGTTTATCAACGTACTGGTAAACAAAATAGGTCTTATCAGCCAAAGCAAGAAGATTAGTCATCCTAATGTGTAAGTTTGTCACATCAGAAGGAGACAGCTCTCTCCTCTCATCAAGGGGAGGTTCCTTATGGATATGTTATGTATAAATATAAAAAGAAAATAATACTCAAGGGTAAGACCAAACATCCATCTCTCTTTCTTCAAAGATGATGCATACAAAACAAAGGAAAAACTCAAGGGAATGACAGATAACTCTCCTCTTCTTTCAGAAAAACTATTTAGCCAGATGCAAGAATACTCCTGGAAATAAAAGCAAAAAGGTAACTGAGAGTATGGTAACCAAAAAATCAAGATAGAGCACAAAGTCTCTACTTGAAATGCTCAAGAGTAATATACAAAGGGCAATGAAAGCTCAAAGTCTTCTCAAAGTCCTTTACACAACAATATAAAGAAAACACACTGAAGGCAGCTATGGGGGCACAAAGTCTTTCCACAGTTGATTCTTCAGGACACCTTCCTAACTAATTTTACTAATCCTGCTTATTAAATCAATGGAACAAGAAAGATACCACAGCATAAAGTATAAAAAAAATCCCTTGCTTGCATTAACAGAATATGATCAACAGATTGAGCACAAAGTCTCAATGATGCCTCTCAATTTAGGCAGAGTTTCATTCAGATTGTCAAAAAAGAAGATGATATTACAATGAAAGAAAGTCCCTTATATAGCCACTTAAAGAAGGGCTTGGGAACAGTAATACATCATGATGCGTTGGGAACTGTTAGGAAGATAAGCTAGAACTTTGGGGCATTTTACCCATTTGATCTTCTCAATGTAGATAAACAAGCCATGCAATTGAAAGATTACAATTTTCAATGTTTAGCTGATGGTCTAATCTTGTCTTTATCATCTCTCTTTTCTTGGTTACTTGAATTGGGTCCTGAATTCATCCATTATTCTATCTTTCCTCACTTTCAGCTAGTTTTTGTCTTGAATTCTGGAAATGCATTCGTGTATATAAATCAAAGGATCAATGACTATTTCATTGTCTTTAAATTTGACATTTACATGCCTATCAATGTGATATCAATGGATAGTTCACTATCCTAAATTTGACATCTTTGTGGGCATCACCCCTTGGTCCTCTTTTGGCTTTCAGCTTTCTACTTGGTAATGATTTGTGTCGAGTCAGAAAATCCCTTTACTTTGGCCACTGGGAGTCCCCCACAAGGGCACCTACCCTTCGGGGTCCTTCAACAGCCCTTTGCTTTGTCAATCCCCACAGACAAATCCTCAAGTGTTTGTTTTTTGAAAGTTCCCCGTGGACAAAAGTTTCTCATGGACATTTCCCCAGGGAAAATTCCTGTAGACAAAAAGTCTGGGGAAAATTCCCGCAGACAAAAAGTTTGCATAATATTTATTCTGCCAAGTATTTGAACAAGTCTTTGAATTTCTTTTGAGCCGGTAGCCACTTAGAATTCTTTCAGACTTTTTTTCTGAAGGAATTCCTTCAAACAAAAGTCTGAAAGAATTAAATGTTAAGCCAATTTTCAAATGCCTTAAATGAATCTAAAGAAATTTACTTAACTATTTATTTTGAAAATAACCCTTGTGAAGGGTGTTGTGGTCAATTAAGTGTCCTCTGCAAGGGCACTTGTCCTTCAGGAAGTTTCCTTTTGCATTGAACCGCCCCTTTGAACTTTTGACGTTGAACCAATCGGTTGAACCAAAAATGGTTCAAGCCAATAGTTCAATGAATGAAATAAGCTGATGAACTAAGCATTGAACCAAGATGTTGAACTTACTTTTGAACCAACAGTTGAACCATTTGATCAAACCAATCCGTTGAACCGGTTCAACGGTTCAATGAAGCGCGCCGAGCCCCTTTGAACCAAAGGCCGATGAATTATTTTGTTGAACCAAGTGGTTGAACTAAGTGAATGAACCTACTGAATGAAATAAAGATTTGAACTTTTTGGTTGAATCAAACCATTAAACTATTCCTTTGGTTGAACCTGCCATTAAACCTTAAACCCATTGAACCTCTGAACCAAAATGGTTCAATGGTTCAACAGTTCAAGTTTAATTGAATGATTTGGCCAAACATCCTTGAAGCTGATGAACCAATTGAAGAGAATGAACTTTGAACCATTTTGAAGCGCTTAACTCTTACCAAACATGAACTTGTTGAACCTTGAACCCGTTGAACCTTTGAACCAAAATGGTTCAATGGTTCAAGTCTCTTTTTGCACTCAGATGTTTGCCAATGAAGATTTTCACTTGAACCTTTGAACCAATCCCAGAAAATGAACAAATGTTGAAAATCAATTATTTTGACTAAAAACCACCTGCAGAAGCCTTTGAACCTGTATAAAAGAACGTACCTGTAGAAACTAAAAATACAAAGTCCATAGAAATCAACATGTAAAATCCATTGAACTTGACTTGCAAAGTCTGTAGATTTTTTGAAAAGCTTTAAAAATGAGGAATATAAATATCTAAGACAAATTTTTGAAAATGGAAGATACAATTTTGGTCTATAGGACCAAAATAATTTAAATGTTGTCTCAAAAATGACTGTTATTTTTGGGAGGCAAAAACTGGCTCCAGTTGAGGAACTTCTGTCAATTGCAAAATGAATTGGAAGGAGTAGAATTCAGAATCTCCAGTGTCTTCAAGTATGCCATTGGGTTTCAGAGTCATGCCACGGAGTCATGAAAGGCATCAAAAGAAAATAAACAAAACAAAAAAAGGAATAAAACTGTACAAATATACATATATACAGAGACAACGATCTGATACTTCAAGAGTTGAAGTGTTTCAGATGCTACCCATTGTGGGGTAGAGAAAAGAGTGTGCCATCTTGGTATTTCAAAAGAAATCTATTTTCGCCCATGTGTTGATGAATTATAAATGTGCCTCTCCAAAGGGAGTCAAACTTTCCATGCATCCCCTTTGGTTCTCTTCTTTCGTCCCATAGCAGGACTTTATCTCCAATCTGAAAATCACAATTTTTGGCCTTCTGATCAAAGATTTTATTTATCAAACTTTGATGAGCAGAAATTCCTTCCACCACCATCGTTCTTTGTTCTTCTAGCTGAGTTAGGCACATGATTCTTTTGTCAAGAGAACTCTCATATGTCTGATCTTCAATGGCCTTCACCAATTTCAAGGCTGGTAACTCTAAGGTAATTGGTATCTCAGCATTAATCCCATAAAGAAGTTGAAAATGGGACATACCAATCGCCCTCTTTGGCATGATCCTATCAGCCCACAGAGCATCCACCCATGCTTTATGCCACGTCCTTTGATTATTATCTGCAAGCTTCTTGATGATAGTTATCAAATTTTTATTGCTAGACTCAACTTGTCCATTTTCGTGTGGGAAATAATTAGAAGAATGAGAGAGCATAATTCCATAATGAAAATAGAATTGCATAATTTATTGAGAGGTGAAACAAGCTGCATTATCAGTAATGATTTTGAGTGGGACTCCAAATCTGAAAATGATATTCTCTTTCAGGAAGTTGCATATAACTTCTAAAGTAGCATGCTTAGTTGGGATTGCCTCTACCCACTTGGTGAAATAATCAGTTACTGTAAGGACATAATCATGTCCAACACTTGAAGATGGGTTTATTGTTCTAATAAAATTGAGTCCCCATTGCTGGAATGGTTCCTCTATGATTACTGGCTTGAGAGGTAGGGCAGCCAACTTGAGTCTTCCAACAATTTTTTGGCAAAGTTCACATTTTCTCACCCACTTATGTGCATCTTAGAAAAGATTCAGCCAATAATACCTGGCTCACAAAATTTTGTGAGCAGTCATTGGGACCAAAAAATGTCCTCCATAGGCTAGATTGTGAAAAGATTTCAAGAGCTGGGTTTGTTGTTCTTTATCTACACAGCAAAGGAAAACTCCATCTATGCTTCTCTTATACAGGCCATTATCTCAAAAGACAAAATTGGTAGCTTTCAACCTGATAGTCCTCCTTTATTTGTAAGACAAATTAATAGGACATTCACTATAAGTCAAAAAATAGGCAATATCTGAGTACCATTTGTTGGTATTGGAGATAAAAAGGACTGTTGGTGCATCTTACACTTTAGCTTCTTCACGATGTGTATCCTCTGGCTTATTGTCAACCATTAATTGGCAAAGGCCTTTACCTCTAACCAGCTTTGTTGGCTTGATATCTAGATCAAATTCTTAGATCTTTGCAATCCAATTACCTCTCTTTGTGCCAAACTCCTGTTGAGTTAATATAGACTTGACTGTACTGTCAGAAACTAAGGCAGTAGTATGTGAATTAAGAATATAGAAGTGAAAGTGTTTGGCTGCTTTTACCAGTGCATAGGCATGCTTCTCTATATTTGAATACTTCATTTCATGTGTTTTGAGAGGGAAACTCATGAAAGAGATGGGGAATTCTATACCTTCTTTGTCTTGTTGGACAAGAATCGCTAAAAGAGTATGCTCAGACACATAGCTATAAAAAATGAAATCCTTGTGGTAATCTGGATAAACCAAGGTAGAGGCGTAAGCAATGGCGACCTTGATATCTTGAAATGTTGCTTTGCCTTCTTTGGTCCAGTTAAACGTGGTCTTTCCTTTCATCATATTTACAATGTGTCTTGTCTTCTCAGCAAATTCGGAAATAAATCTCTGTAAGAAATTCACTTTTTTCAATAAAGAGTGAACAACATTTTTACTTGTAGGCAAATTCAATAATTGAATAGACTTGACTCTGTCTAAGTCAATATTTATGCCTTCTTTAGACACAATGTGTCCAAGGAGTTTCCCCTCTGTCACTCCAAAAATAGACTTTTTAGGATTCAAAGAAATACCATTCAGGCAGTAGCGCTCCATCACTTGATGTAAGTGGTGTACATGATCAGATCAATGCTTTGAAAAGACAGTTAAGTCATCAAGATATACTATTATGAATTTTCCAATCTCATCTTTGAAAGCTCTGTCCATAGCTCTCTGAAAGGTAGCGCCATCATTCATTAATCTAAAAGGCATTCTTTTGTAAGCAAATGTACCCCAAGGTGTGGTGAATGTAGTCTTGTGTTGGTCAGCTTCACCAACCTCAACTTGATTATAACCTGAGAAGCCATCCAACATTGATAACATTTCTGATCCTGTTACTGTTTGAAGCACTTATTCCATGATTGGCAAAGGATAATTGTCTTTCAGAGATGACTGATTCAAATTTCAGAAATCTACACAAATGTGGATTTCACCATTCTTCTTCTGTACAGGTACTATGTTTGCAATCTATATAGAATGATGGATTGGGAAAATAATTTTAGCATTCAACATCTTCTATATCTCAGACATAATACTACCTAAAATTTTCATATTGTACTATCTGGATTTCTGCTTGTAGGGCATTGAATCAGCCTTGAGAGGAATATTATGGTGGATTACATCAAGTCTGAGAGACTTCAAGTCTTCATATGAATATGCCAATACATCAATGTATTGATGGAGTAAAGAAGTGAATTTAAATCTTTCTTCAGGTGTGCAACACTTACCAATGTTGACCATCTTGGGATTTTCTTTGTTGGTCAGATTTACTTGGTCAAATCCCTGAGAGAAATTTGAATTTGTTTGTTGTAGTTTGACGAATCTATCATGCTTGTCAAATAGATTCTCAAGAGAAACCAGGCCTTTAGGAATTTTATTTCCTTTCAGCTATAGGAATTGTTCATTTACATCTGAACTAGATTTAGAAAAAGATTCAATCTTCTGAGATTCACTGCCTTCAAAATTTAGCTATTCAAAATTGTCTTTTTGTTCCAAAAAAGCAATGATCTGATGATCATCATTGAATATTTGCCAATGATCAGCATTGTCAGGAACACTTGGTCTATAGACCAGCTCAATGGTATATTTGTCTTCTTTGAAATCAGAATGAAGAACTAAAAGAGTTCCTGAAACAACAAGTGCATCAGCTCTGTCATTAGACTCTCTTGGAATGGCAAAAATATTGAAAGCATCAAAGCTTTCAATTTGATCCCAAATAAAATTATGGTAGTGGCGTAGCCTCTCATTCTTGGTCTGATATAATTTTCTCACTTGATAGACCACTAATTCGGCATCTCCTTTAGCATGAAGAAACTTGATGCCTCTTTCTTGATCAGCCTTCATGCCCAGCAACAGTGATTCATATTCAGCTGTATTGTTTGTGTTGCTAAATTGTAATTTATAAGATGAAGGAAACATATCTCCTTGAGGAGATATCAAGAAAATTCTATCTCTCGAACCAGTAGATGAACAACTACCGTCAAATTCTAGAGTCTAAATTTTATCAAACACTGTCTTTACTTCAGACTTTCCCTCATCAGAGATAGAGGGTCTTTCTTCATGATCTATATATATAAAGTAATTACCCATACCTATGGATTCAAAGAGGATTTGAGCTTCAAGAGCTGACATCTTGGTAACTACATACTTTGCTTCTTTTTTAGGAAGTAATCTTTTTATCACGCCTTAGATAGGGATCCTTGCCTTAGATAGATCCATGTTCAGTTCTCCTCCCACGTCTTTACAAAAATTCTATCCAAGCAAAATGCCATAAGATGCTAGAATGTCAGCCACTAATACAGTCATTTTAATCCTCTTATCTGTAAAGGCTGTGAATGCAAATTGGGCATCTTTGATTTGCCCCAGTAATGATACTTGTTTATTCTCCATGGAGAAACATCTCCCAAACCTTTTGGTCAATGTGAGACTAAGAGACTCAGCGACTTTAGCAGGCATGACATTTTCAGATACACCTGAGTCTATTATATAGTTACTCAGCTTGTGGCCATTAATTAATAGAGAAACATAGAAGGGTTCTATTTTTCTAGAAGCAGCTAGAGGAGTAATAATCAAATTATCTAGAATAGGCGTATTCTTTGGAGAATAAATAATTACTTTTTTGGCCTTTTGTCTTACAGGGATGGTTTGATTTTTTACATATTGGACCAGCTTATTCAGTTGATCTAGATTAGACTGCAAGTACTCAAATTTATACATCTATATTTTTGTCTTTTTGACATGATCAATTATGCCAAATGGTTGAAATGAGCTAGGTACAGAAAAAGGTACTTTAACTTTCTAAATTTTAGGAGGGATGGCAGGTGGGTTGGTTTGCAAATTAGAAGTAGAAGGGGAAGATGCAATAGATGTATTTACCTTTTGAGTGATTACCAGATCTTTTGGTTGAAAAGGTAGAGCTGTACCATGCTTGACACTTGTGAATGCTGGCTGTGATTGTTTTTTTGTCTTTTCTTTATCAGCCTCTTGGATTGATTGATTTTTAGACCTAGTAAACACTGCATATGATCCATCTAAAACTTCTCCTTTACTTTCGGGTTCATCCTGATAATTTAGGAAACCAACGTGGGAGTTTCCAGCTAATTTTTCTTGATTATCTTGAATGATATCAGCATCATTTTCTTGATTTAATTCAAGCTAATAAGAGAATTCTGATTCTACTTCAAGGTATCCCATTGCTGAATTGCTTGGAGGAGCTTCCAGGGCAAGTTTTCCTTGTGGAAGAGGAAGGCAAATTTTTTGTCCTTGGTTTCTGGAAACATTGCCCTAATATGATTGATTTAGGAATGTCTTTCTGTATGTAGGAGCAAAAGACATTCCTTAAGCCATCAACTTTTTAAGAGCAAGCAATTCATTTGCTAATTTTTGCACCATTAGATCTATGGTGCTTGTAGAAGCAAATTCAGAAGATGATGAAGCTCTATTTCTATTGGGATCTCTTCTTATTTTCCCTACTAAGATGAGATCATCTTCTACTTCAGTGGCCAAAAGTTGAGCTATAGCTAGATCTATTTGGCCAGCACGACTTAAGAGAAAACTGACTTTAGGTAGCTGAGAATTAATGAAAAAGCATTTGAGATTCTCAGCTGTAGGTTGAGTAATAACAAGAATTCTATTTCTCAATTTGTCAAATTTAGCTATGAAGTCTCTCATAGGTTCATGTGGCTCTTTCTTCATCTATGTAAGTTGAGCCAGAAGTGTATGTGCATCTTCTACAGGTTTGAATATGGCTTGAAACTTAGCTTTCAGAGTATTCCAATCAGTCACAGATCAATCATGTAGATGGTAAAACCAATCTGCAGTAGGACCTTGTAGTGTTTCAACAATAAGCCTGGCTGCTACATCTTTAAACTCTACTCCGATTACTCCATAAGCTATACTAAATGCTGCAATGTGTTCATTAGGATGAACTTTCCCATCACCATAGAATTTAGGGAAATTCTTCCTAGAATTGCATGGAAGCTTATGTAAAGGAGGAGTAAGATTGAGAGGACCAAAAGCATTACCCTAGGGGCCTTGAACTACCATTATAGGATACTGAAAAGGAGGGATAAAAAATCTCAATGGGGTAATTATAGGCACAACTTTATCAATAGTAGAAGTAGATACTTTGCCTGGTAATGGAGATCTGGCTTTAGAAAGAGGGAAGCTCTTGGTTTGTTGGAGGTGATATGGTGAAGGAAACAGATCAAAATCACTTTGATGTACCATCTTGAACACAGGATCAATGATACCTTTAGCCCTTTGGCTTTGTGTATACCTTAAATCTGCCAGATTGTAAAACAAAAGTGGAAAAGAATTGACTTTGCTTCAGTTAAATCTTGAGGCTTTAAACTGTGCATTCTTTTCTCGGTTGGTGAATGGAATGGATAGACTATAAATGGATAATGGGTATTTCCCCAGTGGAGTCACCAAAAACTGTTGGTTGAATATTTTGTTTATCAGTGTACTGGTAAATAAAATAGGTCTTATCAGCAAAAGTAAGAAGATTAGTCATCCTAATGTGTAAGTTTATCACATTAGAAGGAGACTGCTCTCTCCTCTCATCAAGGGGAGGTTCCTTATGGATATGCTATGTATATGTATAAATAGAAAATAATACTCAAGGGTAAGACCAGACATCCATCTCTGTTTCTTCAGAGATGATGTATAAAAAACAAAGGAAAAACTCAAGGGAATGATGGATAGCTCTCGTCTTCTTTCAAAAAAACTATTTAGCCAGATGCAAGAATACTCTTGGAAATAAAAGTAGAAAGGTAACTGAGATTATGGTAACCAACAAATCAAGACAAAACACAAAGTCTCTACCTAAAATGCTCAAGAGTAATATACGAAGGGCAATGAAAGCTCAAAGTATTTTCAAAGTCCTTTACACAATAATATAATGAAAAAACACTGAAGGAAGCTATGGGGGCACAAAGTCTTTCCACAGTTGATTCTTTAGGACACCTCCCTGACTAATTTTACTAATCTTGCTTATTAAATCAATGAAATAGAAAAGATATCACAGCACAAAGTCTAAAAAAATCCCTTGCTTGCATTAACAAAATATGATCAACAGATTGAGAACAAAGTCTCAATGATGCCTCTCAATTTGGGCAGAGTTTCGTTCAGATTGTCAAAAAAGAAGATGATATTATAATGAAAGAAAGTCCCTTATATAGCCACTTGAAGAAGGGCTTGGGAACAGTAACACATCATGATGCATTGGGAACTGTTAGGAAGATAAGCTAAAACTTTAGGGCATTTTACCAATTTGATCTTCTCAATGTAGATAAATAAGCCACACAATTGAAAGATTACAGCTTTCAATGTTTAGCTGGCAGTCTGATCTTGTCTTTATCATTCCTCTTTTCCTGGTTACTTAAATTGGGTCCTGGATTCATCGATTATTCTATCTTTCCTCACTTTCAGCTGGTTTTTGTCTTGAATTCTAGAAATGCATTCGTGTCTGTAAATCAAAGGATCAACAACTATTTCACTATCTTTAAATTTGACATTTACATGCCCGTCAATGTGATCTCAACAACTAGTTCACTATCTTGAATTTGACGTCTTTGTGGGCATCACCCCTTGGTCCTCTTTTGGCTTTCAACTTTCTGGTTGGTAATGATTTGTGTCGAGTCAGAAAAGCCCTTTACTTTGGCCACTAGGAGTCCCCCACAAGGGCACCTACCCTTCAGGATCCTTCAGTAGCCCTTTGCTTTGTTAATCCCCATGGACAAATTCCCAGGTGTTTGTTTTTTGAAAGTTCCCTGTGAACAAAAGTTTCTCATGGACATTTCCCTGGGGAAAATTCCTGTAGACAAAAATTCCAGAGAAAATTCCCATGGATAAAAAGTCCACAGAATATTTATTCTGCCAAGTATTTGAACAAGTCTTCAGATTTCTTTTGAGCCCGCAGCCACTTAGAATTATTTCAGACTTTTTGTCTGAAGGAATTCCTTCAGACAAAAGTCCAAAAGAATTAAATGTTAAGCCAATTTTCAAATGCCTTAAACAAATTTGAAGAAATTCACTTAACTGTTTCTTTTGAAAATAACCCTTCCGAAGGCTGTTTTGGTCAATTAAGTGTCCTCCGCAAGGGTACTTGTCCTTCAGGAAGTTTCATTTTACACTGAACTGCCCCTTTGAACTTTTGATGTTGAACCAATCGGTTGAACCAAAAATGGTTCAAGACGATAGTTCAATGAATGAAACAAGCTGATGAACTAAGCATTGAACCAAGATGTTGAACTTACTTTTGAACCAATAGTTGAACCATTTGATCGAACCAATCCATTGAACCAGTTCAACGGTTCAATGAAGCGCGCCAAGCCCCTTTGAACCAAAGGCCGATGAATTATTTTGTTGAACCAAGTGGTTGAACTAAGTGAATGAACCTACTGAATGAAATAAAGCTTTGAACTGTTTGGTTGAACCAAACCATTGAACTATTCCTTTGGTTGAACCTGCCATTGAACCTTGAACCCATTGAACCTTTGAACCAAAATGGTTCAATGGTTCAACAGTTTAATGGTTTAATTGAATGATTTGGCCAAACATCCTTAAAGTTGATGAACCAATTGAAGTGAATGAACTTTGAACCATTTTGAAGCGCTTAACTCTTACCAAACATGAACTTGTTGAACCTTGAACCCGTTGAACCTTTGAACCAAAATGGTTCAATGGTTCAAGTCTCTTTTTGCACTTAGATGTTTCCCAATGAAGATTTTCACTTGAACCAAAACTCTGAACCAATCCTGGAAAATGAACAAATGTTGAAAATCAATTCTTTTGACTGAAAACCACCTGTAGAAGCCTTTGAACCTGTATAAAAGAACCTGCCTGTAGAAACTAAAAATACAAAGTCCATAGAAATCAACATGTAAAATCCATTGAACTTGACTTACAAAGTCCGTAGATTTTTTGAAAAGTTTGAAAATGAGGAATATAAATATCTAAGACAAATTTTTGAAAATGGAAGATATAATTTTGGTTTGTAGGACCAAAATAATTCAAATGTTGTCTCAAAAATGACTATTATTTTTGGGAGGCAACATTATTTATTCTAAAATTTAGTGAATTTGGGAAGTTCCCACTATGAGGGGTATGGTCGAATAGGGATAGAGCATCGATTGGCTCATTACAAATTTTCTCATATGTAATCATATTGTTATGTCTAGAGGCGGAGGCTTCCAAACTAGCTGTCATATTCATATGGATGTTCATGAGGTCTATTCGAGTATTATTCTGAGGCACACCTCTTAAGACATTTTATTGAGGGGGTTGATAATTTGGTAAATTAGTGGACATGGGCTATGAGGGAAAATATCTTACTATGGTAGCCATAATAGGTTGAGATGTCACCATGTATTGAGGGATTTGTAATGAAACATTCTGCTATGGGAAAGACTGTAATTGAGTAGCTATTTCTAGTTGTGATGAGGCTACATACTGGGTGACTAAGGAGACGTAACTTTGGGAAGGTTGAATATATGGCATTTGTTGTGATCTATGTGCTAAAGTTATTTTAATGGGAGGAAGATTTATAGGAATTGACCCTACTAATGTTTGTGAAGGTATGATGGATATAGATGGAGTAGTATTTTGGACCTGAGTAATGATTAAAGAATTAGTAGATACCATGAATGGCTAGTTCTATAAAGGTTTTGAAAGATAAGCATTAGAGCCAGGTGGAGGAGATCTAGTGGAAAATGTTACCATGGTTGTGGTAAATTATCCAATTTTCTTAGTTCCCTCGAAAGGCATCCCAAACCTATGTGGAGAGTTTTGGGTATGGGGGGAAGGATAAATATGTATTACTCGACTATTAAAATAATGATTAAGATCAATAGGGTTATTGTCTAGTATTTATACAAAGGAAGGATCTCCTTGAGGATAATATTGTGGAAACACCAGATTCTCAAAGGATTTAGGGGAAGAAGTAGAACTAGGTGTACGCTCCATAGGAGAATATGTAACATCCTCCTCTGATTTTTTCTTTTTTGATTGTTGTCGAGTGATGAAATAAAAAAATAAAAGTGAAGATAAGACAAAAAAATAAAACAAAAATTTCTTTTTAAATTATCTTGTTTTAATTATGAATGAAAGATACACACACTAAAATTCATTCCAAAGAATTTTTTATCACTTTTTTAACTTTTAAGATATGAAAGAAAAGGTAGAAAAGAAATGGACAACAAAGGTCCTAAGAAATGGAAATCTAAGGAAGGTTTTAGGTAGTTTGTTTTGGCACTCAAAGAGGTCTGCACTGGTATTGATACGTGGCCTAGTACTTGGGGCTTGCTCCCCTCACTTCATAATCCCACAGCCAGTGTGGGTGCTTAGCCAATGGTGTATCAATAGTCTAGAGATTATACTCAACTAGAGAACTAAGTTGGTCCTCCTCTTGGTGGTAAAATCCAAGTAGGATCATCAGAAAAAAGGTTACTAGGAGGTGATGAAATCCCTATCAATTTCCTTATGTCAAGTGTTTAGATGTGTTAATTATGATAGTGATTTTGTTTGTGTGTGAATAAAGTGATGACTATGATATAAGATTACCTAGATTATTCTATGTGAAAGAACCTAAGTAAGAAAAATGGATGCAATTTATTTTAACTTTTAAGAGGAAATAAAATGCAAAGTCTAGATTTATTTGAATGAATGCAACAAATAAAGAAAGGGAGAAGATATTTTTAAATTCAAGAATGAATTTATAATAAATAAAATGAGACCTCATGGGGTCCCACCAGGTGTGCCAGAATGTTTGAGTAGTTTTTATACTTTTTCAATGTGATCAAATTAATTAGCAAAAGCAAAGTATAAGTAGGATTTTAAAGATTACCTGGATATATGGATGGTTAGTTGTGCACCATTGATCAAGCTTAATTGTGAAAACTCCTCTTTGGATGGGAAGGAATAACCTACAATCCACCATACTTAAACAGAAATTGATTAATAGATAGATGGGTGGGTTGCTTAGTATAAACTATTCCTGAGAAGTGGTACACTTTCTCAAATGGATGTTAGCCCATATTCAAACATTCAAGTTTATTCTTAAACATGAAATTACAAAAATTGATATGGATAGAAGTTGATAATGCTAAAGATGATTAATTAATAAAAAGATTTATATGATAAAAATATTTATCCCATAATTCATTAGCAATGTCTATGTCTTCTTGAATTACAACCAATATCTCATCAATATAGGCAAAGTCACGTATGAAAAACATAAGACAAAGTCCTAGCTCAAAAGCTATATCACTCTAATCCACAAAGAGAGGTTGAGGGACTATGGGAAGATCAAATATGCTAACTAAATCATGCACTAAACTAGGTAAGGTCATCTACATGAACAAACATAATTTTTAGAAATAGATTATAGATTTTATATAATTTTTTAAAGATTTAATAGGGATCGATGCTGATCCTATAGGATCAATGTTGATTGTATAAGATCAATGTCGATTCAGATGAATCGACATCAATTTTGTGAAACACTATTAAATAGTAAAAATAGACTATAATAACAATTTGTATTTTTGATAAAATGATGAAAATAGAATGAAAAGGAGATAGAAATAGAGGTTTATAGATAGAAAACAATTTTGACAAAGATTCAAGAGTTAAACAAGATGTTTAAGACTACTTTAATTAAACTGATAGGGATCGAATTCGATTCAACATGATCGATGTCGATTTAGATGAATAGATATTGATTATGTATGAGAAAACTAAGGATTGATTAGACTATAATAATGACCTAGAAAACTGTTAAAATAGATAAAATTAAATGTCAAATAATGACAATTAGACACAGAAAATGATAGAAAAAAAAATTATAACCCTAACATTTTTTTATTGAAAATAAACTTGACGAGATGAGGGAAGAATCTTCACAAAATCCTGTCGATGATTTCTTAAGTGGAGATTCTACAAGATAACAAAGCTTTCAAAATGTTCATACACAAACTATAGTGATATTTTTATAGAGTTTTCAAGTCAAAAGCACCATCACCATCCTCATGTCCAATGGAGGTTTGTTGTGTATATATAGATCGATGTCAATCCTAACAAATTGACATTGATCATAGAAGATCAGCTTCAATTTACCTAGAATGGGTGGAGATTAATGAAAAGTTGTTTCAATAGGCTAGCATGGGGTAAAAGAGGGTTAAAATGACCTTTGAGGTTGTTTAGATTGTTTTAACCAAGGAATAAGTTTGTTAAGAAGTTTATTATGTTTTGGTTTTATTTGATTTTTTAGATTTTATGGTTTTAAGGGTAAAATTAAAAGGGGTAATTACTATTTAACCATAGTAATTAACTTATTAACCTAGGTGGTAAAGGAAAAAAGATGGTAAAATTTAATTATAAAAATAATTATGCATGGAGGGGGGGCATTATGACATAATGATACATAATATTAATACATGGTGTATTAATTTAACATCTACACAATGATCTTCTTAAAAATTGTCTTAGCCACTTCATTAATGCTAAGCAATCTTTCACTAAATCAGCTCATGATTTTATCAAAAGATGGAAATCATTAGCCCATAAATCTAACCATATCATGACTGATGATAATTTATTCAAACTCTTTATAACTTCTTTGACTCCTCTTCAATACAAGGTTTGAATCTTTTCTCCCCAAATACTTAATGAAGCTCTTGACCAAGATAAATGTCAATATTTTCTCATGAAGAAATTTGAACCTAATCCTAAACTTTTAAAAGGGTCTTTTCAAACATATACCAATGTTATCACTATTAATACTATGAAAAATAAACCAAGAGTTTCTAAATCTGGCATCCCTTTATCTTCTCACACACCTCTCTTGGTGCAATAAATAAAACAACTCTTACTTCCCTATAAACCCTTCACCTACCATAACAATCCTCATAAGTTGTATGACCCTAATCAATTTTGTTGGTTCCTTGTTGACATTGGTCATAACCATGAATCTTGTAGAGGGCTCACTAAATTTTTTGTCTCATAAATGCTTGGTGATTCATTTAATCATGAAGCCATGATAAACCTTCATCATCAAGATTACACCATTACTTCTCAAAAATGACAAGCTTCCAAAGCTTCTACCTCCAATAATCAAAAATATTATTTTAAATAATTAACCAAATATCAAGGATGTTTGTGCCATTGATGCTGATTATGATCAATATTATAAAAATTATCATTATGTTAACACTACTAAGGTCAATTATCATCATAACTTGGATCACAAAGATCCGATTACCAAACCTAAGAAGCCATATTTAGAAGAACAACTTCTTAAAGATACTAGAACTACTAATCTAGCTTCAGAAGCCCATGAGGAACCACTTCCTCCTTCTAAACCTCTAACCACATCTATACTTTAAAAATATAATTTACCTCATAAACCTTATTATGGTTCTTCTAAATCTCATTATAAATTTATTGAATAGCTGAACTCTATGCCTTGTAATATTCCACTTATGGAGTTGGTTCATACTTCTCCCCATCATCATAAGTTCCTTATGAAACAACTCCAAGAAATTGAATATCCATCATATATAAATGAAGAACCACCTTTTATTGAACCTCAACCTACCAATGTAAATACCATTAAAAGTATGTGTCCTTCTTCCAATCCTTCCATTGAATGTATTGAAGAAGACATGATCAATGATGAAGTTCTTTTTTGTGCTGATGATCCATCACTTGTCATTAAAATAGCCATTAATACTACCCTTATCCATAAATTTATAGTTGATGAAGTCTTTGGTATTAATGTGACATCTTTGTGGCTTATCCAAAAACTTGGTTATAATAAGGATCATATCAAACAAACCCATCTTACTTGCCATGGTTTTGATAAAACTAATAAAAATCTACTTGGGTGTATTTGGCTCCCATTAACCATCAAACCTAAGACCATTTGAACTAAGCTTATGGTTCTTGATTTATTATTATATTATAATATTCTCCTTGGTTACCCTTGGAATCATCGAATGAGGACCATTATTTTTTTTAATATCCAATTCATTAAATTATTACATAATGGAAAAGGGTATAAGGATGAAGCTGATCCTAATCCATAGAGTATTCAACTTCCTAACCAAATCTCAGTATCATATTCCTAAAATTCTTGAAATTAATAGTGATCCTTTACCCAAATTCATCAACATGAATTCTAATTTACAAGTTATTTTTGTCAATTTTTGGCCCACATACTTGACATGTGCTTATTTTATAATGCTCCCAATATAGGGAAGGAATTAGAGCTCCTAATTGATCAAATACTCAAATGGCCAAAACAAACTCTGGATGGAATGGATAGACTAGTGAGATCATGAAAATCATAAAGCCTTTAAAACACTTTATGTGTTAATTTGTTAGTTTATAAGGATAGGTCCAAGGTTTTAAAGACCCTATGGATTGTCAAAAATACCCAGGACAAACATGGAGGGGCATGGTTTTCATTAGGTCCACCCACCATCAAGAGCTTGCCTGGACATTTGACTATAAATCTGAGTGACTATATTGATGTTGATATATCTCACACATGTGGACAAGTCAAATAAAATTGGTCACATGAATTTATTCATACTAGTCCTAGGTTGCCATCCACCAAATTTTAGCTCATCTACCTAAACACAACCAAAGATCTAAGGTCTCAAAGATTGGCTCCAACATAAAATCTGCTAAGTTTCCATACTTAGCCAATTTTTAGAGGGTTAAAATTAAGCCAAGTAGACACTTTCATGGAGCTATATATCACATGTACTATGGCCCCAAGGAGAAGCAATCACATGGGTCCATTCATTTTGAAGCCTAGTTTATATGCACCAAGTTTTAGCTCATGCACTGTAGTGTAATAAAATATATACCTGTGTAATGTTGGATTCTAATTTAGAATTTTATAAGTTTACATACTCAACAACTTTTAGGCCAGACCATCATCAATATAGTATGCAAGATCACATGAACCAATTGACTTCAACATTTGACAAAATCATGTGGAAAGCTTGGATGGCCAATGGATTGAAGGGGTTTGTTACCTTCAGCTTGAAATCCATTCTATACAAATTTGATCCTCCACAATCTTTGTTCTTCCAAATATAAAATTATAAAGTCAATAAAAAATGACAAACATTCATGCATATGTTAATTTAAAGCTCTAAAAAATAGCTATTGGATTTTAAATAGTGGGCCTGAGCAAATCAAATGGCATATGCTTCATCATGCAAAGAAGATCTGCATGTGAGATATAAGTCAAATGGTCAATGAATCCAAGGAACCAATGAGAGACCAAGCTTAGGGTGGTGGGTCCTTAGAGATATATGATATATTTTTAATCAGATCTCAAGATCCAATGAGGTGAAATAAGTCAAAAGACATCAATAGTATTAGGTGGTTTCCATAATCAATAGTGAAGAGATGATCCATGATGTTTGACAAAAGTCTATAAAGTAAAATAGACCTGAATCGACAAGAAATCCAAGGGACTCAAAATCAATCCTGACCCAAGCTTGTAGAATAAGAAAAAGGAAGGAAGATCGACATGGAATTAGTTAAAGACATGGCTTTAAATAGAGTGTCACCCGTATATATCTATAGGAAAACCAATATCCTTAGATTTGTTTTCCCCCATAGTTATCTCAACCCATGATCCAATACATAGAATAAATGAATGACTAAGTGAAAGGACCATCTCAATTTAGGCCCTTAACAAACCACCATCTAAGACAAACATGACGTGTCTCTGGTAGGTACAAAGATTTTATCTTCTTGATAAGATCTAGTAAAAGATCAATAAAGTAGAGCTTAGGGATTTGGAAAGTAGTTGAAGCATTCACTTCTAGCTAGATCATGACTTGCCACTTTTGGAAAACTCATGTCTTCTATTGCAACCTTCTAAAAATAAAATGACCTGGAGGTTATCTGGGAAAAATCATGAATATCTAGATCATAATAGCCTATTCAGATTGGACTAAAAGCTTGGTGTAATGTCTCTTAGAGCTGACAACTCATTATGATCATGAATAACATGCTTCTCCTCCCCTCTTTTCCCTTCTCCTATATGAACCCTTTTTCTTCATTTTTGAAAGAGATCTCTTGGGGATATTAAATTGGAGATTTTTTTTTGAGAGATAGGACATTCTTGAGATACTAGAAAGTATACTTAGCTTAATTAGGCTTAAACCTATCAAGTATTTGTAAGAACTACCTCTTAATGTAATAGGACTCTATTTGCCTATCTTTTGCCTTGAATCTTTGTCTAACTAGTTATGCAGTATGGAATAATGTGAAGGAGAATATTCCTAATTCACAGTCCTTATTTGACTTTGTTTAGATGGTTTTCATTGTTGTTTTTAGGTCTAGGTTAGTGTTCTAATTTAAACCTCTCCTATGAAATACTTATGAAAATAAGCTTGAGTTTAAGGTTGTGTGAGCTAGTACTATTCTTTTGTTGATATAGTGTGGGTTCAATCTTATAGGAGTTTCTTTTTAAGTTTGGTGTTTCACCTATTAATTTTTTTAGGAGCCCTCTCTCTTTCAAACCCTTTTCTTATGAAGCATTAAGCTTAGTTTTATTTTTATTTTTAAGTGAGCATCAAAGAGGAAGGTAGTCTACTCCAAAGGTTTAGCCCCAACATAGGTGACCCACAACCTTAGGTTTTCCCCATTGTTTGACTAAGGTTTGAGCGAGGAGACCTAAATAATCTCCCTACTTAGCTTAGGGTGAATAGTTTTAGGCATGCCCCATGCGACCTTGGGCCAAAGTAGTGAAAGAATTTTTGGTATTGTTATTATTCATATCCACCTTTTGAGGCATTATATCAAACACCATTGGTGATTTCTAACATCTATCAGCTGGTTAAAGCAGCCTAGGTGCCTACTCACTACCATTTGGTATGTACAATCACCACCCATTTAGTCAAAATGCATGTCCATTCATTATTTATCCTTCATATAAAGTTAACAATGCTCATGGCTTCCCCCCAGGTGGTCCTTAAAGTTTAGTGTAACAGCCATATAATCATTCCTACCAATCCTACATTAAACCTACCTCTCCTCCTTATCAACCCACTTCCCCACCTAGTCATCTTTATCGAGCCTCTTCTCTACTAGCTAAGGAACATGAAATCCTCCCCTCTTGAATCATCTCTTATGTCAATACCCCAAATTGTTTCATACCTTCTATTGTGAAACCTACCTCTCCCACACCCATCAAGGAAAGGGCAAAGGTGTCCAAGTCTTAAACCATGTTCCCCTAATGGAAATCAATCAAAGAGGATACAAAATAGAAAAGGGAATTTTTAGTTGGAAAGGTCCAAAATTGAGTCTTCATAGAAGAAGGACTAGTGGTGCAAGGAAAAAATTGAATAACTATAGCTTAGTCTAATGAGATTGATATACCAAGGTTTCAAGACTCTCCCTCTTCCCCTTAGAAGCATCCTAAAGAAAGTAGTGCAAGTGTCTATGAGGAGTTAGGTTTTAATACAACTTCTTGGCATGGATTTGATATTTTAGATCTCAAAGATCTAGTTGAGGGTAGGGAAGAGACTACTTGGTCCCAAGAACTTCCACTGGTATGGCCACAGATGGAAATAAGCAAGATGTAGAGATTGATATCATTGATCGGTCAACTTACCATTGTAGAGAGGTTCTAAATAAGCTTGATGGAGATATACAGGTAAAAGAAGATCAAGATGAAATATTGAAAAATATGTAGTATGAATTCATAGATAAAGTAGTGGTCCTAAACCATCTTGAGGCCTTAAAAAATGAAGGGGAATGGTCATATTCAAGACACCTAGAATACAACATGCTAGGCTTTGAGTGGATTTATGAACTACCAAATGGTCCCATACAAAGCAAATAAAGTGAAGATGGTTTTGAAATTAGAATTGTTTCATATGACCAAGAGGAGGTTGCCTTTTGGGATAATTTAGAGTTTTTCTACCTAAGCTTAAACAATTAACCAAGCGCCAATCCAAAAGTGGAATTTACAAAGGCCCTTATAGTCTAAGATAGGGCAAACCTTGAAAAAGTGGAGAAATACATATACATTGGTGACATGTTTGCCTCTCTTCATTCACTCGAGAGTAGGCCGAAGGAAGTAGTAGCCAGAAATTTAAACTCAAATCTCATAATCTCTCAAAAGCAAGATATTTTCTAGCATAGTTCATTATAAGTAAGTGACGCCAAATCCTTTCCATTTGATCTAGGTGGAAACACTTATACATTGTAAACATTATATAAAAGTTAGAATAGATTTCATGCTTTTATTTAAATGATTTTGTGCACATTTTTATTTAATAGGTTAGTTTTTTTTATTTCTTGCATTTGCCTACATGCATTTGCCCCTTTTTACTTTAGTCCTTGTTGTTTCAAGAGAAATATCTAGAGAAAGGTAGCCCTACATCATCTTCATGATCATCTCAATTGTAGAGGATTGATTCCATGCCCAATGAATCAAACTAGAAAATGAACTAGGTTCTTAAAGCATAGAAGGCATGCTTCCTTACAAGTCACCAAAGATGTTAACCATTTTTGGCCCACATACTAGGCACATGACCAGTTGCTAATGGTCCTAGCGTAGAGAAGGAAACAAGGCTCCTGATTCATCAAATACTCAAATGGCTATCATAATTTCTAGATGGAATGGGTGGACTAGTGAGATCATGAAACTCATAAAGCCTTTGAAAAACTTTAGGTCCACTTAAAAGTGTAATGCCATGCAACGTGTTTCAACTCATCCTCCCAAGCCTTTGAGTGTTATTATATCTCACACACATGGACAATTCAAATAAAATTGGTCACATGGATTTATTCATAGTATTTCTAGGTTACCATGTAACGTGTTCCAACTCATACTCCCAAGAACAATAAAAGATCTAAGGTCTCAAAGATTAGCTCCCAATGCAAAATCCATGAAGTTTCCATATATAGCAAAATTTTTAGACAGTCCAAATTAATCTGAGTAGAAACTTTCATGGATCTAGATGTCACATGTATTATGGCCCCAAAGAGAATCAATCATATTGGTCTATTAATTTTGGAGACTAGTTCATATGCACCAAATTTTATATCATGCATTGTAGAACAATGAAAGATATGCCTAGGAAAAGTTGGATTTTGACGTAGAATTTGCTAAGTTTTCTTACTTAGCCACTTTTAGGCTACACCATCATCAAGACGTCATGCAAGATCACATGAACCAGTCAAGTTCAAAATTTGATAGAAGCATGTGGAAATCTTAGATAGCCAATAGATTGGAAGGGTTTGTTCCCTTCAACTTTAAGTCCACTCTCTAAAAATTTGGTGCTCCTGAAATCTTCATGCTTCTAGATATAAAATTAAAAATTTGGTTAGAAATGATAGACATTCACATAAATGTTAATTTCAAGCTCTAAAAAATAGCAATTAGATTTCAAAAAGTGGGCCCAATAAAATTAAATGGTGTGTATTTCATCATGCAAATAAGATCTACATGTGAGATGTAAGATGGTTAGCGAATCCAAGAAACCAATGAGAGACTAGGGTTAGGGAGGTGGGTCCATAGAGATCTATAGTCTGAATATAATCAGATCTCAAGTTTTGATAGAGAAAAATAAGTCAAAATAGGTCAATGATATGAGGTGGTTTTGACAGCCGATAGTGAAGAGGTGAGATGGGATGTTTGATGGAAGTCAATAAATAAAAATGGACCCAACTCAATAAACAAGCCAAGGGACCTAGACTCAAGCCTGACCTAAGGTGGAAAAAGAAGGAAAAGGAAGGAAGCTTGATGCAAATTTAGCTAAAGACCTATATTTTAATAGAGTGCCACCTATATAGATCTATAGGAAAACCAATATCCTTAGATTGGTTTTCCCCCATAGTTATCTTAGCCCAAGATCCAAGACATAGAATAGATGAATGACTAATCAAAAGGACCATCTCAATTTAGGCCCTCGATAAACTACCATCTAGGATAGGCATGATGTGTCTTTAGTAGGTACAAATATTTTATCTTCTTGATAAGATCTAGCAAAATATAAATAAAATAGAGTTTAGGGATTTGGAAAGTAGTTGGAGTATTTACTTCTAGTCATATCATGACTTGTCACTTTTGATGAACTCTTGTCTTATAGTTTAGCCTAATAACAATAGAATGATCTGGAGGCTATCTAGGGAAAATCATGAATATCTAAATCATAATAACCTATTTTGATTGGAACAAAGTCCTAGTGAAACATCTCTTGGAGATGATAACTCATTATGATCATGAATAACATGCTTCTCCTCCTTTCTTCCCCCTTTTCCTATATGAACCCTTTCTCTTCATTTTTGAAAGAGATATCTCAGGGACTTTGGATTGGAGATTTTATTTCTGAGAGACAAGACATTCCTTGATATACTAAAAAGTATACTCAGCTTGATTAGGATTGACCTTGTCAAATATTTGTAAGAACTACCTCTTAATGTAATAGGACTTTCTTTGCCTATCTTTTAGCTTGAATATTTGTTTGACTAGTTGTGCAATGTGGCATTGTGTGAAAGAGAATCTTCCTCATTCATGGTCCTTCTTATCTGAAATTGTTTAAAGGCTTTACATTTTTATTTATAGATCTAGGTTAGTGTTCTACTTTGAACCTTTCCTATAAAATACTTATGCAAACTAGCTTGAGTTTAAACTTGTGTGAGTTAGTACTATTCTTTTACTGATCTAGTATGGCTTTGAACTTATAGGATTTTAATTTTAAGTTTGGTGCATTTCTTATTAATTTTATTATGATCCCTCTCTCTTTCTAACCCTTTTACCATGAAGCATCAGGCTTAGTTTTAGTTTTAGGTGAGAATCATAGAGGAATCTGGCCTACTCCAAAGGTTTAGCCTCAACATAGGTGACCCATAGCCTGAGGTTATTCCCATTATTTGACTAGGGTTTGAAAAAGGAGACCTAAAAAATCTCCCTAATTATCTTAGGGTAAAATTCTAGCCAATAACAATTACTCTTGCATATTTTGATGATCATGAACCCAATGATTTGCAACACATTTTCAATACTACCAAGGTACCTCCCTATATTTTGTAGTGGCTTCCTCCTTATATATTACCCAAGGATTGTACTATTCTTTTTGTTGATAAGATTACTAAATTCCCTCCATGCAATGCTTAGGATCCTTCTTTACCTAGATATGCCTTTACATGAAATGATTTTGGAGTGGGCAAATTATTTCATGATCCTCTCATCATGTCTCCTCATACATTCAGTAATATGGGGATTTTACATTTTGAAACTCCTAATTCTAAAGCATGTACAATTTCTCCAACATATAATGATAATTACATAATGGCCCAAGCTTAATCTAGAGACTTGGATGTCCAACATTATAAAAAAAACCTTATCTCAAATTCATGTTTTTAATTAGGATGTCCATACCATTTTTATGGATTGTGATTTAGATCCTGAGGGTCATGTGCCTCCTGCCAATTCTCGTTTTATTAATACTCCTTGGGTGGTAGAGAAAATTATACCTCCTGAATATTTGGAGATAAAAAAATATCTTTTACCACATATTGATCCAATTATTGCATATGATCCTTCTCCCATAACCAAAACCAATAACACTCCAATCCCTTTTGACCTATCTACCTCTCCTACTCCTAAGATTAC
This sequence comes from Torreya grandis, assembly GCA_037957365.1. Lineage (NCBI taxonomy): Eukaryota > Viridiplantae > Streptophyta > Pinopsida > Cupressales > Taxaceae > Torreya > Torreya grandis. Next base: position 4,484,499 of record JARHVA010000172.1, on the reverse strand, counting down.
ACTAGATGCCAAGGTAATCAATATCTATGAGACACATTCTGAGTATGATTTGCCATGGTAATAAAATTCTAGATCTCAAAGTAGATGTTGAGTATTATGGTCCTCTTCCTATCTTTCCTAGTGATGAAGCTATTCTTGAAATACTTCATGCCTGAGAACTCAACTTCCTCAACAACATCATAAACTTGGGAATTTTAAAACCAAAATCCCTTGATTCAATAACTTTATTTCTATCATTGATCCCAAAGCTAATATAATTTACTCTCTACCTAATGCACCATACCACTTTCAAGATGGTAATGTTATGTTTATCTAAGAAACCACTCACATTAAATATGGTACTCCATCTTGTCCTTGACCAATTATATTTTTTCACAAACTCTCACCAACCAAGCATGATAATTTTAGCTTATTTTTGATAAGTATCATGAGGTTTATCCTTGGTCCTACAAGGACATGCCTATTATTAACCTTAGTATTATGGTGCATAACATAGTTAATTATCCTGATGTTAAGCCTATGCATAATAAAAAACTAAAATTTCCACCCGAGGTTTCTACCATATGTCATAAAGAAATCTTCAAATTACTCGATGATAAATTTATAAAACTATTTAACTATTCTAAATGTGTTTCTAACATTGTTCCCATTTGTAAAAATGTCACTATGGTCATTTACAATTTGTATTGATTTCCATAATCTTAAGCTCACTTATCCTAAGGACAACTTCTCTTTACCTTCGATAGATGCCATCATTGATTCTATGGTTGGTTATGAAATGTTATCTATTATGGATGGCTTCTCATACTACATCAGATTCACATTGCCCTTCAGGACCAACATAAGACCACTTTCACTATAGAATGGGCTATTGTTACAAAAAAATGTCCAACCTAAAAAATACTAGATCCACTTACCAACAAACAATGACACATATCTTCCATGATCTTATCCACAAAATTGTTGGAACCTATGTGGATGACCTCATTGCTAAAACCAAAAGTTGTATAACTCATCTTTTTGATCTTGCTATCATTTTTTATCACCTTCTCAAATATCGACTTAGACTCAATCCTTACAAATGTGTCTTTGGTGTCACATCTAGAAAATTGTTAGGATTATGAATCTCTCTCCGTAGAATCAATGTTGACCCTAATAATGTTAGTGATATCATCAACATGCCCATTACTCATTTCATTCTAGACATTCATGATTACTTAGGCAAACTTGGGGTAATTAGATGTTTTATCCCTAAAATGTCTTATTACATCCACTCCAAAAATTATCTTCTCAAGAAAGGCACCGCTATAGAATGGATGAACCCTTGTCAAAAAGACTTTGATAACATGAAAGATTCATTAATTCACCCACCTATACTTTATCCTCCTTCCAATGATCAACCCTTGATTATATATACTTATTCCACACCCATATCAGTCGGGCTAAATCTTTTCCAACAAGATGATATTGAAAAAGAGTACGTTATCTAATACATTAGCCAAGGCATCATTGATTATGAAACATGTTGTAATAAAATTAAACATGATTGCATCACTATCTATTTCATATCTAAAAAGATTTACCATTACATGCTTTACTAGACCACTTATGTCATCATTCATTTTGACCCCCTTCATCACTTCTTCTCCAAAGACTTTTTTCATAGAGATAGATTTGGCAAATGGATGGTCCTCCTTATGGAATTTTATCTTTGCATCATCACTCAAAAATTTGTTAAAGGGAAATTAATAACTGATAAAATTATCATAGCTCCCATTCCATCTACTTTTTCCCTTCAATATATCCTTCTAGATGATAATATCCTCTATATTGAAGGTCTTAATCAAGTTATTTTTTTCAAAAATTAATTTCATAACTTTACCATCGATATTGAAGTAGATAACCTAGATGAATACATTATTTCCCCTTATTCTTAAAATTCCTCTTAGTAAAATCATTCCTTTAGTTTTTTGCTTCACCTTTGATGTCACCAACAATATGGCCAAATACGAAGATCTAATCTTAGGCATGAGAGATGATCTTGACTTAGACATTCAATATCTTCATGATTTAGATGATTCCCAACTTATTTGTCATCAAGTCAATGGTGATTACCAATGCAAAAGCAAATATCTCATTACCTATCAACAAATTACAACCATTCTCTTTAATAATTTCATCTCTTTCACTATTAAAGATATTGTATACACATAATATTTTAAAAATTTATCAAATATTGATGCTTTACATCTTGTAAGAACCTATTGAGATTTAATCTCTTTGAGTGTATGCCTTAAAGGGTGTAATAAGAAAGGGGTGGGTAGATGTTTGGTGCTTCCTAGGATTATTGTCCCTTATTGACACATTATTACTGATCCAACCAGATATTAAAACCATTATCTAAGCTATTAATCCTCCCTTGCACACTCCTTCAATATTTTCCCTCTTTATATCCCTCTTTTCCTCACCTTGATCTTGTTTTACTAGTTGACTGTACTAAGTTGACTAGGATGACCTTGTATAGTTTTTAACCTCTGATTACTATATAAGGTCAACTGGGTCAACCCTATATTATTTTTGGGTATTTTCACTTGAGAGATTTGTAAGCATTCTACTTGAGGAGTCTTATCTTAGATTTTATACTTGGAGAATCTAGTTTTGTGGATAAGTCTTGGATGCTTTGGCCTTTCTAAGTGATCCTTACAAACCAAAACAACCTATTATCTAAGGGAGAGATTTAGTCTTGATGAGTTCACATTTAGGTAAGTATATTCTAACTTTTTTATCCTCTCTTTAGTAGATAAAAGTATCATAAGTATTAGCTCGAATAATATTACTCTTCATATTCCATGTATTAGGGTCTTACTCATACTTATCTTAATTAAGATTCTCCTATGCATGGTTTAATTACTTTACTAACCCCTCATGTTATGCCACATGTTTTGGTGTGCACTATATTAGATTTACTTTATTATTATTAGATACAAAGTGAAACACTCAACCTAGGACTCTTTTAGGGATATTGCATGATTGTGTTAGACTATAGGCTTTGGAACCCTTCATAGAATGTTGTATTGTGACAAGTGATCCCCTAATTGGGTTTAGAAAATCCACATCTTAGTTATGCTCCCACTTAAAAAATGTATTCCCAATTGGAAGTGTAGGTATGTTCTATCTTCTCTAAGCTAAGATTGATTTATAGACATGATGCATTTATGATTACATACATTCTAGTGAACCCAACATGAACTAAACCTTACATGATTTGTTCACTTTATTTAATTCTTTTTCATCATTATTTTTATCATATATTTTCCATATTAGGTCGACTTCATCGACCCAACTCTAAATTTTATGCACAATTTTTCAGGTATAGGCTATTGGATCAACCCTATTGATCTAGTGTAGGTTTTCATCTTTTCAGCATTCTAATCCAAACTACTACGTCAAACTAGTCAACCTTATACATTTTTAGGAACTTAGAAATAGGTTTTTACAAAGCTTGATTAACCCAGTTGACCCAGTTAGAAAAATATGAAAGTATATATCAATGTTCTTAAATGACAATATTCATTCTCTACATCTCTGATCCACCAAGGTTAATTTCTATGTAATGTACCTGAATAAGGAAATAACTAGTAGAAATAGTAGCATGTAATAGTAATTCATTATATGAATAATCTCACATGTATTAGACTAAGAAAATAGGTAGGTAAGAGATAGTATAAATAAAGGGGCAGGTGATGTTGTATAACATCCAAGAATAATTGTAATAGAACCTTTATTTAAAGGAGGTATCCCCCCTTGAAGTGGCCCATGATACAAAGTTATTCCTTATATAAAAGGAACTAGTGTTTGTAATGTGATTATTCAGATTAATATATGAGTTGATTCAAATATTTAGTCTTGTTGAGAGTAACAGGTCTCTAACATTGGTATTGTTGACGTAGAAAAATGTGCCCAGTGATAGGAAGTCGAACTCCTATCTTCTCCTCGCAACATGGAAACTCCCCTCTCCTGTGGGATAGAAAAATAGGAGGGGAGAGTCTCTAGATCAGGGCTAGATCCCTTTGATGTATCATTGTTTGTTCCATCAAGTGCAAAATATAGGTGTATATATATATATATATATATATATATATATATATATATATATATATATATATATATATATATATATATATATATAAATAGCTATATATAGTGGGGGGATGAAAAGGGAGAAAGGGGTTGCAAGAAACAAAGTCTACTCGAAGGAGGTGATACACCAAAATGAAATGACCTTCTCACATCCACACTTCAAAATCGAACAAAAAAACATACATATACTTAGACTTGGCAGAAAGACTAGGCTGCTGGAAAATGGCAAGGAGGTTATTATGAAAACACAAAAACAGGGACTCACCAAGATGTGATGACATACATACTGTAGATGACTTCCTTTATCCTATACTTCCAAATAGAGCTCTTCTCCTATCAGCTGTAGACATTAGCACCTTGTAGACAACTGGTATGTTGGGGCTGAACTTGTGAAAGCATCAAAAGACAATGACTGAACACAAATCAAACACTCAGGACATACACAAAATATCCATCCAAGAAGAGGTAAAATATACTTTTATTTGATTCAGGTGGAAATTTCAGTAGAGCTATGCTTTGTAAAATTATGAAAATATATTTCAAATGACCAATTCACAAATGTTATATAGAAAAAGACAAGAGGCTCATGGGTGTTCTTTGGCTTGCAAGTGGCATGTGACGTCCCTTCATTGGGAAGAACAAGTCGCTCAAGGAATTAATGAACTATGCCTTTGTCTATTTGAAATCCATCCCTTTTCAAGGCCAATATACATTTTGTCTACCCATTTAATGTAAAATAGAGAAAACCAATTTCATCTTAGTTGTTTGTACCTCTTATGATCAATTCGCAATGGACTATTCCACCTACTGAAGTCATTTCTCGAATGACACCACTTGGGCTAATTTCCAACTCACCCTTGCATGTCACTTTGTCCATTTTGTCTTAATTCTGTCTCATCGGCCCCTAGGGTGAACTTCTTGGTGGGTTACTATGTTTTGAGCTCCTTTCCATTAGCCATTGCTCTCCTTTGCTTTTGAAAACCAAAAGGCCATTTCACTTGTTAAATTTGATGTTCATGTGACCGTCATACTTTGAAAACCAATGAACACTTCATCCTCTTAAAATTGATGGATTCTTGAATGACATCACTTGGGAACCAATGGCTAAACCATTCTGCTAAACTTGACATCCACTGGGATGTCATCAGGTCCACATGGCATCTCCTCAGGTCCATGCTGGCATTGTCTTCTATGGCTTTCTTTATTTTAACACCTTAGGGGCACTTCTCCACCTTTTAAAAGTCCTCTCGACCTGGCTAGAAGTCTTCCGCAAGGGCACCTATCCTTCAGGAACTTTGGCGGGTCCCTTTGTCTTTTGGAATGTCCACCCGAGCTCCCATGGGCAAATTGTCCGTAGACAATTTCCCCAGGTTAATTTCCCTAGGGCTTTTACTGTGGCTTCACTTTGTATTTTCATGGACAAAAATTCTATGGAAATTCTCTCACCCAGCCTTTGCTTTGACTTGGAAGTGCGCTCGAATTCCTTCAGACTTTTTGTCTGAAGGAATTCCTTCAGGTGAAAAGTCTGAAGGAATTCAGGGCTTTAATGAATTTGAACCTTAAGCAAAAGTTGGGACTTACCTGATCCCTTTGATTTTGTCATGCCTTCCCTCTGCTAGGGCACTTTGACTTTGAAGACTCCCCTTCGGCTTGGGGCATACCTTTGAACCAAGCTATTGAACCAAAAAGGTTCAATGGTTCAAAGGTTCAACCAAGTGCACCGATGAACCAAGGCCAATCTCGATGAACTCTTGCTTTGAACCGCCACGTTGAACACGTTGAACTTAGATGAACCAGGCCGAACCAATGAACTAGGCCCGAACTGAGCATGAACTTGAAGATGGACTTTGCAACCCGAAAGTGACTAGTTTAAAAATGTAGGGGAAAGAAGGTGACCACAATTTTGCCCATGGGCAAAAATTGGTCAACAGGTATTAGAGCACTTTTTTGGGCAAATTTTTTTCCATTACAGTAAAATTTTAAGTCAAATTATTTTCTCATTGTAATAAAATTCTAGATTAAAGAAAGAGATTTAGTGAATTATGAAAGTTTTATAGAAAACTTTAATTTACTATGTAATGCTTGTTTCCATAGTCTCATACATATTTTCATCTTAGTGATTTAATATCTAAGGCTTGATTTTATCTATATATATATAATCAAGCCTTAGATATTAAATCACTAAGATGAAAATATGTATGAGACTATGGAAATATATAGATAAAATCAAGCCTTAGATATTAAATCACTAAGATGAAAATATGTATGAGACTATGGAAACAAGAATTACACAACAAACTAAGGCTTGATCACACACACACACACACACACACACACACACACACACACACACACACACACACACACACACACACACACACACACACACACACACACACACACACACACACATAAGGTAGGTATTGTGAGTTTGCAAGATAGTTTTATGCTTGGTTATTCTATAGTTGAGTGTGGGTTTCTATCTAAGTATCGATACCAAAATAATGCATTGTAATTGTATGTTGTTTGGTTGGTATATTAGAGTTGTTAGAGGGATCAAATCTCTACCTTGGTCGATCTGGCTTTACTTGGATTTGTAGATTTATGGATCACCATTGCAATCACTTAGCATGTTCACTTTATGGTTTTGATATTGGGTTCCAAATCTCATAGACCTATATTTATGAAGTTTGGTGACCCTATTTGGTGACACCCTCAACAAATTTTGGTGGCGGGCTCTTCAGCATCGACCAAATCTCCCACCTTGGTGTTTGTTTTTTTCCTTCTCTTAGCAATATATTTTTTATAGTCTCTTATCTATATGTTCAATATGTCTATCTCTGCTCCTTACTCAATGGATCAGAATGACTTGCCTCCACTTGGACACTCACTATCTCTCCATGGTTACATCCATTCCCTTTTCACTACATCCTCCATGACTTTCGTCTTATCATTTACATCAAACTATGACTCGACCCTCATGTACATCTTTGTTGGGTATGAGATATTGATACCACAATAGGGATTTGGTTTTTGTAGATCCAAGTTCTACAATTACATGATCTCTCTCAAATGCATTTCACACAGCAACCAATATTCATTGAATGTCATGGGTTTGTCTATACCATTCATGGTTTTGGCATTGTTCAATGGTACTTGTAATTTCAGTTTAGGTTTTCATTCAACATTTGTGTTTTATTAAGTAGATATCTAGGTTTGTCTTTCCACATTGGTCATATCTATATTCATTTGTATTTAATTAGTTTCCTTTTTTTAAGATTTAGTTATAGTCTAGGGCTTTTATATTCTATAATATATCTATAGTCTAGTAGGTAGTATTTTATGCCATCATCCTTTGTTTATTTATTTATTTTTATTATTCTCACCTTGTGTTAGATAAATCTCTCATGGAATCCTTGGGATATCATAATATTTAATTTTTATCTTTTACTTTATCTTAAGTAAATGTTAATATCTCTTGTGAGTCATTTTGCCACCACATTTAATTGTCTAGTCATCTTTTCATTAGTCTATCTTGTATCGTTAATCGTCAATGTGTGTCATATCCTAGTTTTTAGTTTTTGATGTTTTTTAGTTTTTGGTCATGTGTTAATATTTGTTTTTTAGTTCTTATTATCATGTGTCAGTATCAAAACAAAAAATAAAAAACAAAAAGATAAATCAAAAACCAACAGTTGGTTGTGTTGTAAAGGATGCATTTTTAGTTACAACTAACATCCAATAATATAGTTCTCATTGGGTTTCCCATTCTCTTTGGAATTCATCTCACTAATATGTTGACTTAGCTTCAATAAAATAGTATTATTCAATAATATCAAATTGAGTTTGAGACATTAACTAATGGCACCTCTACTACTTTCTTCATTTATTGCTTCATCAACAGACTTCAAGAAGAGATTCAATCAGAGGTCCAAATATGATAACCTTGGATAATTATGTAAGTAGTGGGATTATCCAAACTTCTTGAATGCCACATCAACTAATAACATATCCAAAAAATGCCCTTTAGGCTACAAAAGCACTAGAGCAAGCACTAGAAGTGCCTGATCACTCCTCCAATGAGTCTACCATGCTTGAGCAGACCCCAAATGATCCCAAGATGATAATTAGAGATCCAAAGTAAGGAATTGTGGATCCACCTTCCTCAAAATAAAATGCTATGGGGGATGGCATGTACCCTCAGTTGGTTCACAAGGATAACTATTTTATGCACCCCTGTTCTAGATTTGAGGTGATTATTGCCAAGTTTTAAATTTTATTGGTTGACTCTCACTAGTATATTATATTTTTGGTTATTCTACTCATCCATATTTATGCACATCCACCTCTTATATTAGTGTTTATGTTCACCTTTTTATTCTACATGCTCCTATCACAAAATAGATAGAAGAATTAGAAGTAGAAATAAACATATAACAGAGCTTCCATCTAGTATTAAACCTATTTTTGTCTAAATTTCATTTGGTACTCCTATTTATTATCATGTTTTGAGGGAAAAAACATATTTAAGGGGGATTGAATGTAATGTACCTAGATAGGGAAATAACTAGTAAAAATAGTATCATGTAATAGTAATGCATTAGACAAATAATCCCACATGCATTAGACTAAGAAAATGGATAGGTAAGAGATAGTATAAATAAAGGGGTAGGTAATGTTATAGATCATCTAAGAAGAATTGTAATAGATCCTTGATCTAAAGGAGGTAGCCCCTGATATAGAGTTATTCTTTCCATAAAAGGAAATAGTGTTTGTAATGTGATTGTTTACATTAATATATGAGTTGATTCCACTATTTAGTCTTGTTGAGAGTAACATGTATCTAACATTCTATCTCTTTATCTCTTTCTTTATAATATTTCTTTTTATAATTTTCTATCTTTAAAACTACCCCTACGTAGTCAACTGGATCAACCCTATTGACCCAATTCTGTGTTTCGTGTGTTGTCTGGATAACTACGTCAACTCTATCAATGTTGTTTATTTTCAGACCTTGCTTCCACAATATAGTATCAACCCTATTGGACTTTTTCTATATTTTGTGAATACACTATTGACTATATCAACACTTTAACTTGTTTCAAATTTAGAATTAACCTTATATTCTAGTAATTAGCTCACACTTGCATTTCTTATTACATGCATGTTTAGAATAGATTACATAGCTTAATTAGTTGGTTTTAGTTAACTATTTATTTTCACTATTTTTTATTTTATGCACACACAACCAAATCATAAAATATAAATAAGCATTTTAACATTTGACTACCCAAGGCCAACCTAGTTGGATTTCATCACCAAGGGGGAAGACAACTTGATTTTTTGGTCAAGTATAAAGAATGGTTAATGGTCTATTATAGCTAAGCACCTAAGATGCAGTGTGTGAAATGAGGTGTTAGGCCCCAATATCAAGCCTACATCATTACCACTATAGATCCCTTTCAGTCCAAACTACCTAAAACCATCCTTAGATTACCTTCTTGTTCCTTGATTACATCTAACTTCCCATCATATCTAAAAACATATTCTAATAATCTAATAAACATTCATGTTGACCAATTATTTATCTCTTTACTTTCCAAGTTGATTCCTTACTCTTTGCTTAATTATATTTTATATTGCAAAAACCTGCATTAACCAATATTGGTACAAGGTTTTGTGTTGTGTGCCTCAATTGGGTTAGACAATGTTAATCCAATTGACTATTTGTTTCCCTTAAATTCTTAATTTTCTATTTTACGTAGAAAAAAGTATCTTGTTTCAATTCATAATCTACTATAGAATTTTTAATCTTCTCTATCTACTATACTAGGTCGACCCAATCGACCTTGAATATTTTTCTAGCCTTTATTCACTATATTGGATTGACAAAGTTGACCTTATATTATTTATAAACCCTGTTTACTCTTTTTATAGCCTATGTTCACTATAATGGATCAACCCAGTGGACCCTATATTATTTGTAGACCCTGTTTACTATGCTGGATTGACCTAATCAACCCTATACTTCTTTTTGCCTTCCTTATTTGCCAATCTAGTTCTCTATTTCTCCTTCTTTGCATTATTTTCATCTCTCTTCAATCACAATTAAGTATCCTATCAGAGTCTTCTTAGATATCTTGAATTCATCTAGATACTACATGGGATGTTCATTTCTACCTCTCTTTTTTCCAAGAGCACTATTACTTTTGGGGCACTTCTTCCCCTCCTTCATCTATGAACTATAATATGGTGTAAATGACACCTCAAGATGAAGTTTATGGATCTAATATTTTCTATATTTACCAATAAACTTCTCATATTCATAATCTTCAAACTAATATGGAGTAATTGATACAATTTTACTTAAAAATCCCACTAATAATCCTTCTTCTAGTAATCCTCCCCCTAACACCAGTTTGGGGATTGTTCATACTAATACCAACCCACCTCCTAATACAACTCAACTTTTAGTCCAAGTTATACAACAAATGAACATAATGAAAAATTCTAACACCAACCAGATGTTGCAACTTAAATAATATTTAATTAATGTGGCTAATCAGCCTCTAACTATCCATCTTCAAGTTAATCTTAATTACATTCCTCCACTTCTTCAAGATTCCTCAAGAAATGTTATTATTCAACCCATAATGAATAAAAATATTCTTAAAACCATTAAAAATGATCCTTTTCCCCCCTTCATTATATCTATTGATATTGGTAACATATCTCCAACTATCAAGTATGATGGGACTAAATATCCTAGCTCATTTCTTAAATCCTTTGGCAACTTTTGCAAAGAGTGGATCCAAAATAATACCTTCACCACTACTAAAATATTAGTGAAAACCTTCACTATAAATGTATTATAATGGTATAATCAACTTTCCAAAGATTATATATAGCAACTTAAATATTTGGTTAATCTTTTAGTTAAAGAGTTTCAACACAATGATCTTCCCAAAAATTGTCTTAACCACTTCATCAATGCTAAGCAAACTCCCTATGAATCAGCTCATGACTTTATTTAAATATGGAAATCATTGGACCATAAATCTAAGCATAACATGAATGATGATAACTTATTCAAACTCTTTATCACTACTTTGACTCCCACTCTCCAATATAAGGTTCAAAAGTTTGTTCACAAAACACTTAATGAAGCTCTTGATCAAGCTAAACATCAAGACTTTATTATGAAGCAATTCAAACCTAATCCTAAATTTTTTAAAGGATATTTACAAAAATCTAATTTTATCACTAGAAATACTCCACAAACTAAACCAAGAGTTACCAAAACCAATATTTCTTCACCTTCTCCTATACATCTTTTGGTTCAACAAATGAAATAATTTTTATTACCCTCTAAACTTTTCATCTATCCTAATGTTCCTCCTAAGTGGTATAACCCCAATCTATTTTGTTGGTTCCATGCCAACACTGGGAATTCTCATGAATCTTGTAGAGGGCTCACTAAATTTTTGTCTCATATATGTTTGGTGATTCATTCAATCATGAAGCTATGATCAATCTTCATCATCAATAATACACTGTTGCTTATCAAAAATGACACACTTCCAAAGCTTGTACCTATAATAACCAAAAATATTTTTTAAATAATAAAACAAATACCAAATATGTTTTTTTCATTAATGCTAATTATAACCAATATTTCAATAATTCTCAATATGCCAACACTACTAAGGTCAAATACCATTGCAAACTAGCTCACAAAGATCCTGTTACCAAGCCTAAGAAGCCATTTTGAAGGAATAAATTCTTAAATATACTACCCCTACTAATATTTATTCAGAATCCCATGAAGAACCATATCCTCCTTTCAATCCTCCAACTACAACTATTCCTCCAAAATCTAGTTTACCTCCTAAACCTCATGGTAGTTCTTATAAGTGACATTGAAACTTTCTTAAATAACTCAACTATATGTCTTGTAAGATTCTAATTATGTAGTTGGTTCATACTTCTCCCTATCATCGCAAATTCCTTATGCAACAACTCCAATAAATTGATGATCCATCCTCCTTAGATGAAGAACCAAATTCTATTGAATCTCAATCTACCAACATAAATACCATTGAAACTATGTTTCCTTCTTCCAAGCCCTCTATTGAATTCCTTTAAAATGACATGATCAATGATTAAATTATCTTTTGTGATGATGATACACCAATTTTCATCAAAGTAGCCATTAATACCATTCTTATCTAAGAATTTCTATTTGATGAAGGTTATGGTATTAATGTAACATCTTTATGGCTCATCCAATAACTTAGTTATAACAAGAATCATCTCAAACAAACCTATCTTACTTGTCATGGTTTTGATAAGACAAATCAAAATACACTTGGTTTTATTTGGATTCTATTAACTATTAGACCTAAGACCATTAAAACCAAGCTTATGGTCTTTGATTTCCCTTTATCTTAAAACATACTTCTTGGTTGTCCATGGACTCGTTGAATGAGGACCATTGCTTCTTCTGGTAGCCAATGCATTACATTTTTACACAATGGAAAATGATACAAGCATGAAGTTGATCCCAACCCTTTGAGTCTTCATATTCCTAATACTAAATCACAGTATCATATTCTTACCATTCCTAAAAATAATAGTTCTCCTTTACCTAAGTTCATCAACATGAATCCTAATTTACAAGTTACTCTTGTGGATTCTAATGATGATGAGACCAATTATTTATAACATAATTTCAATACTACCAAGTTACCTCCCTACATTTTTTAATGGCTTCCTCCTTATCTGTTACCTAGGGATTGTATTATTCCTCTTATTAATGAGATTACTGATTTTACCCCTCCATGTAATACACATGAGCCTTATTTACCTTAATATGCCTTCACTTTCAATGATTTTGGAGTGGCTAAATTATTTAAAGATCCTCTCATCATGTATCCTCATACATTCATTAATATTTATATTTCATACTCTAAAACTCCCCCTAGTTTTCAAGCATGTATAATTTCTCCAATATATGATGATAAATATATAATGGCCCAAGATCAATATAGAGACTTGGATATCCAAAATTATCAAAAACCTTAGCCCAAATCCTTGTATTTAACTAAGATGTTCATAACATTTATGTGGATCATACCTTAGATCTTGAGGGTCATGTGCCTCCTACCAATTCTCATCTTATTGATAATCCTTGGCTGGTAGAGAAAATTATACCTTCAAACCTTCAAAAATTTCTACATCTCCTTTACCACATATCGATCCAATCATTGCATCTAATCGTTATCCCATAACTAAACCCACTAATATTACAACCCCTTCTGATCCATTTATTTATTCTACTCTTGAAATTACACTAGATGCCAAGGTAACCAATATTCGTTAGATATATTCTGAGTATGATCACCATGGCAATCAAATTATAGATCTTGAAGTAGATGTTGAGTATTATGGTCCTCTTCCTACCTTTCCTAGTGATGAAGCTATCCTTGAGTTACTTTATGCCCTAGAACCTTAACTTCCTTGATAACATCATAAACTTGAAAATTTCAAAATTAAAAATCCTTGCTTTAATAACTTCATTGCTAGCATTGATCGCAACTCAAATATAATTTCTACCATACCCAATGCATCATACCACTTTCAAGATGGAAATGTCATTATTATTGAAGAAACCACTCATATTAAATATGGTACTCCATCTTTTCCTCAACCAATTACTGTCTCTCATGAACTCTCACTTACCAAACATGATAATTTTAGCTTATTCTTTGACAAATATCATGAGTTTTACAATTGGTCCTATAAGGACATGTTTGGTATTAACCCTATCATTATGGTTCATAACATCATTAATTACCCTAATGCTAATCCTATGCATCAAAAATAAATAAAATTTCCACCCAATGTTTCCACTTTATGTCATAATAAAATCATCAAATTACTTGATGCTAAATCTATCAACCAGTGGATTATTTTGAATGGGTCTCCAACATTATTTCTATTTGTAAGAAATTTATTATGGTCATTAACATTTGTATTTATTTTCACAATATTAATCTTACTTATCCCAATGACAACTTCCCTTTACCTTTAATAGATGCCATTGTTGATTCCATGACTAGTTATGAAATGTTATCTCTTATGGATTGTTTCTCAAGATACAATCAAATTCATATTGCTCATAACGACCAACATAAGATAGATTTTACCACAGAATGGGGCACCTATTACTATGTCAAAATTCTTTTTTTCCTCAAAAATGCTAAAGCCACTTACCAATGAGAAATGACTCACATATTTCATTATCTCATCCATAAAATTGTTGAAACTTATGTGGATGATCTCATTACTAAATACAAAAATCATAAGAATCATCTTTCTAATTTTTCTATCATATTTTATCATCTCTTTAAATATAAATTTAGGCTCAATCCTTACAAATATGTCTTTGGAGTCACATCTAGAAAATTGTTAGGATTATTAGTCTCTTTCTATGGCATCAATGTTGACCCAACCAAGATTAGTGCTATTGTCCACATTCCCATTACTTATTTTATTCTTGATATCTATACTTATTCAAGCAAAATTGGGGTAATTAGATGATTCATCCCCAAAATGGCATATCAAATTCACTTCATCATTTCCCTTTTCAAGAAAGGTACTACATTGGAATGGATGAACCCATGTTAAAAATCCCTCAAATGCCTATGTATGGGTTATTTTTGGCCTACTCTTGAAAAAGATGTAATTGAATACACTAAAAAGTGTAATCCTTGATAGCTTCATGATGATATAATTCATTCACCTCCAACTAAACTTCAAACTATCAAATCTCCTTGGCCATTTTATAAATGGGGATTCGATCTCATTAGAAAAATACCTTGCTCACAAGATGGGCATGTTTTGATCATCACTACTACCAAATATTTTACCAAATGGGTAGAAGCCACACCTCTTGTTAACGTCACTAGTCCTACCATTTCAAAATTTATTCTCAATCAAATCATTTACCACTTTGGTGTTCCACATACCATCAATTTAGATAATGGTGGTAATTTAAAAAATAAACATGTTAAATAACTTTGCAATAAATTTAATATTAATCACAAATTTTCCATGCCTTATGATCCATAATGAAATGACCAAGCTGAGGCCACTAATAAAATTCTCCAAAAGACAATCTGTGAAACCCACACAGATTAACAACTTCATCTTTACCTTGTATTTTAGTCCTATTGGACTAGCATACGCACTACCACTAGGGCAACTCCATTCGTGCTAGTCTATGGTTCTGAGTCAATTATTCCTTTATAAATTGAGATTCCTTATCTTCATATATCTCTTCATGGTATTATTCTCAATGAAGAATTATGTGAATCTTGTCTTCATGCCCTTGATCTACTTGATGAATGCCATCTTTTTTCCTTACAACATAACTGCCAATACAAGGCTCACATTGTCAGGCAACATAACAAACATGTTAAATTTTGCACATTTAATGTTGGTGATATTATCCTTAAATTAGAATACATCTATGATAAAGAAGGTAAATATGCCCAAAAATGGTGGGGCCAATATTTCATCAAAGATATTCTTGCTCCAAGCACCTACCACCTTCAAACCAATGAAGGCCATGTTTTCAAAGATCCCACCAACACACAATTCCTCAAAAAGTACTTTGCCTAAACATTTCCTTATTTTCATGCTTTTTATCTACATCTATTTTCTAACAATTTTTTTAAGTTACTTACATGAGTCTCTCCCTCTATAGCATGTTCCTTCCTTTCACAAACCTTTAGTCCTCCCTTTTGGTCTTTTGGTTTCTTGATGTACCATAGTCTTCTTTATCTTCTTGCATTTTATCTTTTTAACACCCCTTATGTTTTTAATTTTTTATTTGCTTCATAAGATAATGGATAGGACCTGAAACTTCTAAAAAAATTACCATCTTTTACTTATTTTTATCCCTAATGTTTCTAGTTTGCTTTTGACACCCCTTGGGTTTTTCTTTTAAAAGTTTTTTTGTAAGACCATGGATAGGACCTGACACTCCTCACAAAAATACCATATTTTTTCTTACCTCACTTTATCTTTCAATTGATTATTGGCACCCTTGTGGGTTACTATTTTATGAAGTTATAGTGTAAGATCATGGATAGGACCCAACCCTCCTCATAAAATTACCATATTTTCATGTTTTTTTATGATCCTTGTTCTCAAATTTTGATTTTTGCTTCTTTTGATAGATGGAATTTACAAAAACAATCTATGTTAGCATATTTTCCTACATTTATCTCATTCTTATGATAAGGAATCACTCTTTACTATCATTGTATCCCTTTTTTCCCTTTACTACATTTTTTGAAATTTGAAGTAACTCAAATTGTTTTATGTGTCATTCCTCTTGATTTCCCCTTCCTTTCACTCCACATTGGATAAACAAGGTCTAAGTCAAGATAACACTTTTAATTCTACTAGATTTATGATACTTTTAAATGATGCAGGAACATCTTCATGCTAGGAATGTATTTGTCATGTTCTTGGTTGAGTTTTAGCATGTCTAGGTGTATTAAGTTGGTTTCCCTCCATTTTTTTTTAGTTTTCAAATTTTCAAATTTGTCTAAGTATCCTTTAATCATGAAATCAAGTTTGTTGGGTGAGATATTAAGTGGTTTCAGTTTTCTTATGTTAGGAGAACTATTTTGCTCATTTTGGGAGGTTGTTGCGTGAAGCTTAGGATAAGATTGAGTATCTAAGTTGAGAATTATGGTTTTGTATAGGGGATTTTTGTGTAAAAAAAATAGGGGATATGTATATTGGTGAATGAATGAAGAGTGGGAGAGAGATCTGTAATATGCAGACAAACACCAGATTCATTTTCTTGTAATATTAATGAAGTGTGTATTCTTTTTGAGTAAAATCAATTCTGAGATCGAATATTGGAAAGGGTTGTTTGCTATTTGTAGGAAAATATTTGATTATAAAACAAAACAAATGTTTGGTTTGTGACCAATCATATGAATCGATGAACCCGTGAAGATTTCAATTCTGGGTCATTTCAATTCTGGGTCATTTTAAAAGAAGATATCACTACTAGGTCGCTCCACAGTTTGGGTCGAAATGGAGTCAAGCGATGGTTCTAAGATTAGGTGAGTCGCCAGCTATCTCAACTCATTTGGATGTATATATAGATTGCTCGATCCCTTTAAATATCCAATAGAAAATTCACACTTTCGTTTAGGATTAAGCATGCAGAGTCTAGCCAGATAGGCTAGAAAGTTGAATTTTCTCCTTAAATCTAAAATTTTGTTTTGTCCAAGAATTTATGGGTTTTTAGCCTTATGCTTCATGAGTAGATTGTCCAGATTGAAGAAGAATCCAGGTGATATTTTGTGTTTGAGAAAATATTTTGTTAAAACATATAGTTTAGCCCTATTTGCAGTTAGATGTTTGTTCACCTTTTGGTATCAGAGCCCAAGGGATTGTGCACAATCTAAAGATCCAAGTCAAAGAGAAGAAGAATGTGATTGTGAAGAAGAGGCAAGATGGCCATGAGAGTTAAGAATAGAAGTGGAGCTAGAGGAAGGAGACCTAGAGGATAGGTTGCAATGGTAGAAGAGATTAGGAACCTGACAGCTAGGCTACAAGACCTAGAGATGGCTCAAAGAAGAGGCACTGACATGGGTGAAGTTAGTGATAGAGAAGAGGATCCACCAGAGGAGGAATTGGTGATAGAAGAAGAAACAGCTGAAGATAGGTTGATTAGAGACATTATGAAGGTGAACACAAAGCCACAAATGGAGGTTCCAATGTATGAAGGTAATTTGAATGTGAAAGAATTAATTGATTGGATTAGTGCATTAGACAAATACTTTGAGTATGGAGGAATTGAAGAAGATGATAAGAAAGTCAAGTATGCCATGACAAGGCTAAAGAGCCATGCATCCCTATGGTGGGATGGAGTGCAAGAAGAAAGAAGGATGAAAGGGAAGCCAAAGATCAGAAGCTAGGATATAATGGTAGGAAAAATGAAAGGTAAGTTTATGCCTAAAGATTATCAAGCCAATCTTTTAAAGCAATTACAAAATTTGAAGCAAAAAGAGATATCTGTAAAAGAATACACTGAAGAGTTTTACAGGTTAACCATAAGATCAGGTCATATTGAGGATGACACAGAGAAGGTAGTTAGATACATTAATGGTTTGAAATTTTCCATTCAAGATGAGATTAGTCTTTTCATTCCTAAGATAGTTGAAGAGGCATATCAATTTGCCTTGAAAGATAAGGAGAAGATTTCAAGAAAACAAACATCCTTCTCAAGAGGAAGGGGTAGATCCAATAGAGGTAGAGGATTTCAAGGAGGTAGAAGACAATTGCAAACATCTCAAGAAGAGGCCATCAGCTCACGAAGCGCAAGAGGCAGCTATACACCAAGAGGAAGAAATCCATACCAAGGATATCAAAGAGGAAGTGGAAGATTCATGGGAAAATGCTTTAGGTGCAACAAGTATGCAGGACACAGGGAATATGAGTGTCCAAAGAACCCTTCTACCAGCCATGAGAGGGGTGTACATGTGTCCCAAAGTGAAGAAAAAAGTGAAGAAGTTGCAGCAGCTTATGAAGATACCCCAGAAGAAGGTGAGTCTCTTTTGATGAAAATAATCTTGTTGAAGCCAAACAAAGAAGTTGTAGAACCACCTCAAAGGAAAAATCTATTTAGAACCACATGTAAAAGTAAGGGGAAATGCTGCAAGGTCATCATAGACAGTGGGAGTACTAACAATCTTGTGTCAACTGAGATGGTCGAGAAACTAGGCTTGAAGGAGGTACATCATACACCTTATCAAGTCTCTTGGCTAAAAAAAGGACACAAACTCTTCGTAAGTGAACAATGTAAAGTAGATATTCAGATAGGAACATATAAGGATCAGATTTTATGTGATGTCATGCCCATGGATGTATGTCATATCTTGCTTGGAAGGCCTTGGCAATTTGACAGGAAGGCCATGCATGATGGAACGCAAAATACATACACGTTTGAAAAGGATGGGATCAAGAATACACTCACACCATTGAAAGAAGAGGCTGTTGTTGTTGTAAGATAGAATTCTACAGTATTGATAATGAGTGGTAAAGAGTTTCTACATCAAATGAATAAAGAAAAGGTAAACTTTGTTGTGATTGGTAAGCCAAGAAGTGCAGTCACTAGTACTAAGTTGATTGATTTGCCGTTAGAGATTCAAGATATGTTGAATGAGTACATTGACATTGTGGTAGATGATTTACCTAATGAGTTACCACCATTAAGAAGCATTAGCCACCACATAGACTTGATTCTAGGAGCAAATCTTCCAAACAAGGCTGCCTATAGGTTGACACCAAAGGAAAATGAAGAGATCAAGCACCAAGTTCAAGAATTGTTAGACAAAGGATTGTTAAGAGACAGTTTAATTCCTTGTGCTATCCCCATAGTGTTGAGTCCTAAGAAGGATGGGAGTTGGAGAATGTGTACAGATTCTAGAGCAATCAACAAGATTACTATCAGGTATAGATTCCCATTGCCTAGAATTGATGACTTACTTGATTGTTTGAGTGGAGCTACATATTTATCTAAGATAGACTTGAAAATTTGTTACCATCAAATTAGGATAAGAGAAGGGGATGAATGGAAAACATCCTTCAAGACCAATGATGGACTCTATGAGTGGTTAGTCATGCCATTTGGACTAACCAATGCACCAAGCACCTTCATGAGGCTGATGAATGAAGTGCTTAAGGAGTTTACTGGTAAGTTTGTGATAGTTTATTTGGATGATATTTTGGTGTTTATTCAAACTAAGGAATATCATTTGAAACATTTGAGGATGGTATTGAGTAAACTACATGAAGAGAAATTGTTAATCAATGTAAAAAAGTGTAGTTTCCTAAAGACAAAGTTGATATATTTGGGGTTTGTGATTTCAAAAGAAGGATTGAAGATGGATAAGGAGAAGATTAAGGCTATACTTGAGTGGCCTACACCCAGGAGCACATATGAGGTAAGAAGCTTTCACAGTTTGGCTAGCTTCTATAGGAAATTCATAAGAAATTTTAGTGGGATTGTTGCTCCAATGATAGATACAATAAAAGGTGATAAAAGAAGTTTTTGTTGGACTAAGGCTACTGATAAGAGTTTTAGATTATTGAAAAATAAGGTAACTGAAGAACCAATCCTAACCTTGCCTGATTTCAATAAGCTTTTTCAAGTAGAATGTGATGCTAGTGGAACTGTAATAGGCGCTGTTTTAAGCCAAGATGGGAAGCCTATAGCATACTTTAGTGAGAAATTAAGTGATGCTAAGAAGAAGTATTCAGCCTATGATCATGAATTCTATGCTCTTGTACAGGCTTTGAAGAAATGGAGGCACTATCTTTTGCCTAAAGAATTTGTTTTGTTCACTAACAATTATGCTTTACAGTTCATTAGCAATCAGAACAAGTTGAGTCAAAAGCATGTTAAATGGGTTGAATTTTTACAAAGCTTCACATTCAATATTAATCACAAGAAAGGAAAATATAACAAGGTTTCAGATGCTCTAAGCAGGAGGAATCTGATCATGCAGGAATCTCAAGTAAGCATTTTGGGATTTGAAGATTTGAAGGAGCTATATAAGGAAGATCCAAACTTCAAGGAACCATATGAAGCTTGCATGAATCTAGTAGGGGTTGAAAAAATTCCTTGGATAGATTTCATGGTCTAAGAGGGTCTGATATTTAGAGGTAGATAGCTTTGCATTCCCAAGAGTTCCATGAGAGAGAATTTGTTGAAGGAAAAGCATAGTGGTAGCTTATCATGACATTTTAGGTAGAATAAGACATTAGCACAATTGAGTGATCATTACTATTGGCCAGGTATGGGTAATGATGTCAAGAAATTTGTTGAAAGGTGTAAAACATGCCAATATGCCAAGGGAAGTAGTCAAAATGCAGGTTTGTACCAGCCACTACCTATTCCAAATAGGCCTTGGGATTCAATAAGCATGGATTTTGTACTTAGTTTTCCAAGAACTCAAAAAGGTCATGACTCCATATTTGTTGTGGTCGATAGGTTTTCAAAGATGGCTCATTTTATTCCATGCTCAAAAACAAGTGATGCTACTAATATAGCTAATCTATTCTTTCAAGATGTTGTTAGATTGCATGGATTGCTTAGAAGCATTGTTTCTGACAGGGATACCAAATTTGTTGGAAACTTTTAGAGAATATTATGGAATAAATTGGGTACAAAATTAAGTTTCAGTTCAGCCTATCACCCCCAAACTGATGGCCAAATAAAGGTTGTCAATAGGAGCTTAGGCAACATCTTGAGAATCTTCGTAAGTATGCATCCAAAACAATGGGATCTTGCACTTGCACAAGCTGAATTTGCCTATAATGATTCTCCTAACATAAGTATAGGATTAAGTCCATTTCAAATTATGTATGGAATGCATCCAAGAGGTGTGTATGAGTTAAGAAATATAAGTGGAATGGAGTTAAGGAGTGCTGATGCAGAAGAATTTGCCAATGCCATGCAAAATTTGCATAAACAGGTAAAGAAGAAACTTGAAGAAAACACCATCAAGTACAAGCTAAGAGTAGATCAAAAGAAAAGAGAGGTCAGTTTCAGTGTTGGAGACTTTGTTCTTGCTCACCTTAGAAAAGAGAGGTTCCCAAAAAGGGAATATAATAAGCTAAAGGTAAAGAAAATAAGACCATGCAAGGTAATAAGGAAGTTTTCAAATAATGCATATGAAATAGAATTGCCAAAAGGAATTGGAATCTCTCCAATCTTTAATGTTTCAGATCTTTATCCATACAAAGATGAAGGACAACTAGCAAAAGAGATTGAAATAGGGGTAGATGAAGTTATCCAATGGGAGCAACAACTACCAAAGGAAGTGCCAAAGGAGATTGAGAGCATTTTAGACAAGAAAGTGGTTAAAAAGACAAGGGGCAAAGAATATTTCTAGTATCTACCTAAGTGGCAGAAACTACCAACTAAAGATGCAACATGGTTGACTGCAAATGACATCCTTAAGCTGGGCACAAGCATAGAAGAGATGATGAAGAAAAACAACAAGTGAAGAATACTTCTTTTGCTCCTTGGAAGAATGATGCAGGAGCATCTTCATGCTAGGAATGTATTTGTCATGTTTTTGGTTGAGTTTTAGCATGTCTAGGTGTATTAAGTTGGTTTCCCTCCATTTTTTTTACTTTTCAATTTTTCAAATTTGTTTAAGTATCCTTTAAGCATGAAATCAAGTCTATTGGGTGAGATATTAAGTGGTTTCAGTTTTCTTATGTTAGGAGAACTATTTTTCTCATTTTGGGAGGTTGTTGCGTGAAGCCTAGGATAGGATTGAGTATCTAAGTTGATAAATATGGTTTTGTATAGGGTATTTCCATGTAAAAAAAATAGGGGATATGTATACTGGTGAATGAATGAAGAGTGGGAGAGAGATTTGTAATATGCAGACAAACACCAGATACATTTTTTGGTAATATTAATGAAGTGTGTATTCTTTTTGAGTAAAATTGATTCTGAGATCGAATATTGGAAAGGGCTATTTGCTATTTGTAGGCAAAAATTTGATTATAAAACAAAACAAATGTTTGGTCTGTGACCAATCGTATGAATCGATGAACCCGTGAAGATTTTAATTTTGGGTCATTTTAAAAGAAGATATCACTGCTGGGTCGTTCCACAATTTGGGTCGAAATGGAGTCAAGTGATGGTTCTGAGATCAGGTGAGTTGCTAGCTATCTCGACTCATTTGGATGTATATATAGACTGCTCGATCCCTTTAAACAGCCAATAGAAAATTCACACTTTCCTTTAGGATTCAGCATGTAGAGTCTAGCTAGATAGGCTAGAAAGTCAATTTTTCTCGTTAAATCTAAAATTTTGTTTTGTCCAAGAATTTATGGGTTTTTAACCTTATGCTTCATGAGTAGACTGTCCAAATTGAAGAAGAATCTAGGTGATATTTTGTGTTTGAGAAAATATTTTGTCAAAACATATAGTTTAGCCCTGTTTGCAGTTAGATGTCCGTTCACCATTAGACCCCATGCTATTTGAATTTCTCACTCTTAGCAACCTTATCCTAAGTATTACAATGAAATTCATCTTTAACACCCATGTTTGGTTTTCTAAATCTATAAAAATGAGGAATAGAAAAATACATCAAGAAAGTTAAAACCCAAATCATTTGAAATAAAATTCAATGATATTCAAAAGGCAATATACAAATCTCAAAAGTAAACATCAAACCAAAAGACATGATTACAAGCACATCTCTTATCTATAATCAAAGCTCAAATTCCATAGTTGGCCTCACATAGATTCGAGGTCCATTGGGGTTAAATAGGCTAGTAGATTGGAATAGGGTAATTCAAAAAACTTTATGGTGCTACCTAAATTCTCATAAAAGTACCTAATATTCTTAGTAGATTGATGGCTTTGTAATGGGTCTTAAAGAATGGGGAACACATTATGAGAAGGTAGGTTCATTTTAATTTTCATACATATAGCCTTCATGGGATGATATATATATACTTCATTTGTTGACCTAAGACTTGTGTGGATAAGAGAAGTTCTTCAGAGTCCTTAAGGTCAAGAGTCTTCCTATTTTGAGTGTCTTGACTTTGATAAATATTTCCTCTACCTTGGTTTTTCCTTCATTATCCCCTCCACCCATTTCATTTCCCCCTTGATAGGCAAATTGTGATTCCAATTCTATTTTCCCTTTTTATATACTTCCTTCTTCTTCACCTCTTAAAAACATGCTAGCACTACTTTGTTTTAGTTTTATCTATTCTTAGAGTGAAACAACATGTTTGAGTAACTATGGATTATGTTCTTTACACCATGATTTAATTTTATACACTTGTTTTACTTTCATTTTACCATTTGTCATTGTTTTACTATCCTACTGTCATGAACACCTGAGTTCATACCTTTTTCCATTGTTGGATGAGGTTGGATTATTAATTCTCACTCATCAATGTTGTTTTCCCCTTTTATGCTTCCTTTTTCCATTGGTGATTGAGATAAGGATTGTTACTACTCATTAATCAATGTTGTTTTAACCTTTTATTTTTGCATTTTATATTTGACATTTTATTACCATCCTTTTTGACATGTATCCTTGGTTTGACTTGGTGAGTTTGCCTTTCTTACTCAAGGTTTACTTGTTTGAGTTTTTTGGTCTTTATTAGCCTTGGATTTTTGGTTATCATATTTACTCTTATTGTTTGAACTGGTCATTTGGTCTAACATAGCACTTGTCACCCTAGCTTACCAATTTCCTAAGTAAGTCCCATCCACATAGCACTAACTATCTTGGTTTTTCTTGCATTTATTTATTTTTGATCTTTATTTTTGTATTCTTGGATTTGTCAAAATAAGTCTTTATGCCCTCCACAATCAAAACTAAAAACACAATAGACAACCATCTAAAAATAAAGGTAAGTCAAGGTACACATTAAATTTACTTTTTTGTTATTTACTTTTTAGTCATTTACTTTCAGTTGTTTTTGCTTTAAAATACTGTAACTTTTTTTAGCATCAATGTTATGTGTCCTTATGTTCTTTCTTAAATCACCATCCCCTATTTTACCTTAGTGGAACATGATGATATTTGAGTGTGGCATATGTATACACATAATATTTTCAACTTTTATCAAATACTAATGCTTTACATCTTACAGGAACCCATCAAGACTCAAACTCTCTAAGTACACATCTTAAAGGGTGAACCAGGAAAGGGGTGGGAAAAACTTTGGTGATTCACATAATTTTTGTCCCTTAATAATAAATTATCACCAATACAAATATATATTAAAAACATTTCCTAAGATATTAATCCTCCCTTTCATACTCCTCCAGTCTTTTTCCTCTTTCCATCCCTCTTTTCGTCACCTTAATCCCATTTTGCTAGTTGATTGTACTAGGTCAACTGGGTCAACACTGTATATTTTTTAGACTATAATTAATGTAAAATATTTATTGGGTTGACCCTGTACTATTTTTCGGTGTTTTTTCTTGAGAGCTTTGTTAGCCCTTCAACTGACCTAGCTCAGGACCTAGTGATTTATCTCTTGAAAACATACAAGGTTGACTAGGTTGACCCTATGTAGATGACATATTTGGAAGGATTTAGGATGTGATACACTTATAAATACAAGATGATTTCATCATTATTTTAATAGGCAATAAATAATTATTATTATTTCATGCTTATTTACAATTTACTCTTCCACCATTCTACTTGAGGAATCTTAGCTTAGGGTTTTTACTTGGAGAATCTAGTCTTATGGATAAGTCTTGGATGTTTTGTCCTTTCTTATTGATCCTTACAAACCATAATAACCTCTTGTGAATCCCCTTTAGCCAATGGAGAGATTGAGTCTCAATGGGTTCATATTTAGTTAAGTATTTTCTAACTTTGTTCTCCTCTTTTTAGTAGATAGAAGTAGCATAAGTATTGGCTCAAATAATATTAGTCTTCATATTACATGTATTAGGGTATTACTCATACTTATCTTAATTTATATTCTCTTATGCATGTTTTTATTTCCTTAATAACCCCTCATATTGTGCCATAAGCTTTGGTGTGCACTACATTAGATTTACTTTCTTGTTATTAGATATAGAGTGAAACATTAAACCTAGGACTCTTTTAAGGTTTTTGCATGATTGTGTTAGACTGTAGGTTTTGTAACCCTTCATATCATGGTATATTGTGATAAGTGATCCCTTAATTATGTCTAATGGATCCCTATCTTGGTCATGCTCCTACTTAACAAATGTATTCCTAATCAAAAGTGTAGTTATGCTCTATCTTCTCTGAGCTAGGATTGATTTATAGACATGATGAATTCTTGATTGCATACATGTATCCCTAGAGATCAAAATTCCATTGTTAATTTTTTAGGTTATTCAACTTCTCTCTTTCATCCCCACCAAGTTCTTTCTGATCCTAATTTTCTTATACAAATAAGAAAATCTCCATCTTCAAGTCAACCACCAGATTCACTTATCTACCACATCAAGGCTATCACCATTAGAAAAAGTCCATTGTATAAAGATATTATTTAATTTTTATAAAATCAAACTTATCCTCCTAATTTAGACTCTGGTGAAAAGACATGTATTCGTAAACAAGCCTTAAAGTTTGTGTTTTGACATAGCATCCTTTATTTTTCCAATGTTGAAGTATCTTGCTCCACTATGTTATGCAAGATGAGGTCCCTCCTCTTCTTTAACAAGCACATGGGGGAATTTGTAGTGTCCACTATATAAGACATTATATAACATACAAATGCTTATTTATGGGTTACTTTTAGCCTACTCTTGAAAAGGATGCTATCAAATTCACTAGAAATGTACTCCTTGCCAACATCATGATGATCTAATTCATTCACCTCTAGCTAGGATTCAAAGTATTGTATCACCTTGTTCATTCTCCATGTGGGGATTAGATCTCATTAAAAAATTACCTCATTCCTAATATGGGCATGTTTTTATCATCACTACTCTTGAATATTTTACAAAATGGGTTGAAGCCATGCCCCTTATTAATGTCACCAAACCCACCATTACTAAATTTATTCTTAATCAAATCATTTTCCACTTTGGTGTTCCCCATACCATTCTTTCAGATAATGGTGGTAATTTCAAAAATAAGGGTGTTAATAGCTTTGTGCTAAATTCAAGATCAATCATGAATTTTCTACATGTTATCATCCATAATGTAATGACCAAGCTGAAGCCACTAATAAAATTCTCAAAAAAAATTATATAAAATACAATTCATAAAACCCACATAGATTGACACATTCACCTTTATCCTTCTCTTTGGGCCTATTGGACTAGCATACATAGTGCCACTAGGGAAACATGGTTCTATTTAGTCTATGGTTCTAAATCAGTCCTTCCTTTAGAAATTGATCTTCCTTATCTTTGTATATCTCTTCATGGTATCATTCCTAATGAAGAATTATGTAATGATCACTTTCACACTCTTGATCTCCTTGACAAACATCATCTTACTACCTTGTAACATAACCACCAATACAAGGCTTGTATTGCCAAATAACATAACAAACATGTTAAAATTTTCACATTTAATGTTGGTGATCTTGTCCTTAAATTAGACAACACCTTTGATAAAGAAGGTAAATACACCCAAAAATGGTGGGCCCTTATTTATTCAAAGATATTATTGGTCTAAGTACTTACCATCTTAAAACCAGTGAAGGCCATGTTTTCAAAGAGCACACCAATGCACAATTCCTCAAGAAGTACTTTTCTTAAATATTTCCTTATTTTAATTATTTCTATATACATCCATCTAACACTTTTTGTAGGTTATTTACATAGGTCTCACACTCTATAGTAGTTCTCTTTTTTTACAAACCTTTAGTCCTTACTTTTCTATCTTTTGGTTTCCCCTTTTTCTCATGTGTTGCATTGTAAAACCATGGATAGGACTTGGTATTCTTCATGATGTAACATACTCTTATTTATTTTCATAATTTTTACACACTTTTTGGCATTCCTTGGATTTATCTTTTGTGAGTTGCATTGTAAGACCATGGATAAGACCTAGCCTTCCTCATAAAATACCATATTTCTTATCCCATTTTTTTCACATGCTTTTTAACACCCTCATAGGTTTCTATTTTATGAGTTTCAATGTAAGACCATGGATAAGACCTAGCCTTCCTCATAAAATCACCATTCTATTATTCTTTTTTTTTTAAATGTGTTTTTTATCCTTCTTCTCAACATTAGATTTTGCTTATTTTGGTAGATGGAATTTGCACAACAATCTATGTTAGCATGTTTTCATCCACTTCCCTCATTCTTATGATAAAGAATCATAGTTTTATGTCATTGAATCCCTTTTTCACATTTTTGGTGATTTCAAGTAATTAAAATTGTTCCATGTGCCATTCATCTTGATTTCCCTTCTTTTCACTCCACAATGGATTAAAACAAGGTCAAGTCAAGATAGAAATTTTATTTCACATATATTTATGAGACTCTTAGACCGCATGATTTCTAAAGTTCTCTCTCTTAGAAACCAAGTACCAAGTATTCAAATAAAAGTCATTTTTAGCACCCATGTTTGGATTTCCAAATCCATATGGAGGAGGAATAGAAAAAACTATTAATAAAGTTAAAATTCAAATCATTTAAAATAAAATGATATGATATACAAAAGGAAACATACATATTTTAGAATTCAAAATCACACCAAAAGACATGATACCAAGCACATATCTTATATCTAATCAAAGCTCAAACTCCAAATTTGGCCTCACATAGAGCCAAGGTCCATTGGGGTGTGATAGGGTAGTAGATTGGAATAAGAGAATTAAAAAAAATGTATGGTGATACCTACTTTCTCACACAAGTACCTAATCTTCACAGTAGACTGAAAACTCTGTAAGGGGTTCTGAGGAATGGGGAAATCATTGTGAGAAAGTAAGTCCATTTTATTTTTCATCCATATATCCTTCATGGGATGATCTATATATTACATTTGTTGGCCTAAAACTTGTGTGGCTAAAAGAATTTCTTCAGATTTCTTAAGGTCAAAAGTCCTCTTCTTTTGAAAAACCTAATTTGAGTGTCTTCACTTCATAAATATTTTTTCTACCTTGGTTTTTCTTTCATTATCCCCTCCACCCATTTCATTTCGCCCTTGATATAAAAATTGTGATTCCAAATATGTTTTCCCTTATTATTTATTTCCTTCTTCTTCACCTCTTAAAAACATGCTAGCACTACTTTGTTTGAATTTTATCTACCCTTAGAGCAAAACAACATGTTTGAACAACTATGAATTACTTTGTTTATACCATATAACTACATTCCTAGAATTATTTTGATTCTTTTTCTTCATTTGTCATTATTGTATTATCCTTATATCACAAACACCTGAGTTCATACCCTTTTTCCATTATTGAGTGAGGTTGGCTTGTTACTTATCACTCACCAATGTTATTCTCCCTTTTATGAACTTTTTTCCATTGTTGTGTGAGATAGGGATTATTACTACTCACTCATCAATGTTATTTTAACATTTTTTTTACTAATTTTATATCAATGTTCTATTTGTTGTTTCCAAAAATGGATTAGCCCGTTTTTGGCAACAACCCCCTATGAAACTTGTTTGTTTCGTCTTTTGTCTCTCTAAATTCATTTTTCGAGACAGATTTTGAATTCGTTCTCATTTTGGCCTAGAAACGCGAAAGTGACCATGATCCCGTTGTGACCAAGGAACCCCTCTCCCAGACTATCTCCTTCCAGAGTTAGTCTTTTCTTCCATTTCGTGTAAGAGCGGCAAATTTTTCCACCTCTACATTTTCCTTGTTTTTGTGCAAGGGCGGCAAATTTTGCCGCCCCTGCACCCTGACATGCAAGGGCAGCAAATTTTTCCACCCCTGCACTTAGATGAAATGAAACATGCAAGGGTGGCAAATTTCGCTGCTCGAGTATGCCTCGATTTCTATGCGTGGCATTTATTGGCACGTGCGATGGGTTGTTGGGGTCAATTTTCACCCCATATAAACTAATTTGAGCCTCATTTCTTCTCATTACTTCCTTCTCTCCTCCTACCCTTCACATTTGGATGATCTAGCGAGTGACTTGAAGAGTGTTTTCATGGATTTGAGCTTGTGGCACATGCGGTTTCCTAGGTAGGTCTCATTCTTTACATTTATTTTTCTTTATTCTTCATTCTTCCTTAGCTTTTTATTCTTTTTATCATTTTTAGGTTAGTAAATTATGCTTTATCTCTTCAGGGATAGCTAAAATGATGTCCCTCTCCAAACCTGTGACTTTGACGGAACCTATGTGGATGGTAAGTTTGTCGCCTGTTCCCCATGGTTTTCCCTTGCCCCAACCCGCATTTAGCCCTAAGGGTAGCGAAGTTCACCGCCCGTGTGTCCTCTTCCCCTGAGCAACCCTTCCCTACAGGAGCAGCAATTTTTGTCACTCCTCTTTGTACTCTAAACTTGTAAGGGTGGCAAAATTTGCCGCCCCTACTTTCTGCTTTGCCTTCCCTACAAGGGCGGAAAAATTCACAGCTCGTGCAGGCCTTCCTTGCAAGGGCAGCAATTTTCACCACCCTTACTTCTTCCTCCAACCTGCAGTGGCAGCAAAATTCACTGCCTATGTAGGCCATCCTTGCATGGGCAGTGAATTTTACTGCCTTTGCACTCTTTTATTCCAGCATGTAGGGGCAGCAAAATTCACCACCCGTGTAAACCTCCCCCAGATTTTGCTAACTCTAGAAATTTTTTTGCATTGACTTTTTCTCGTCTTTTTTTTTTCTCATTTTCTGGTCCTTTCTTTCACCCAACCTTTTTAAGTGACCTCCGTTGACCATGATCACTTTAAAATTATGCTTTCCCTTTTCATCCATTTTCCTCTAATCTCATAATCATGTCTATAGCACCTTCAGAGAACTCCTGCTCATTGACACCTGTCTACCCGAAACCAGTTCCCATGTCTGAAGCATCTCTGAAAAAGGCAAAGACCATGAAATATAAGTATTAGGGCATCTTCTCGCTCACATCAGTCTCTTTAAATGTCGATGACATCCAGGACACCGAGATCGGCCACGTGGACATGGCCGAATTCCTACCATGAACAAAGGCGATGAATCCAAGCACCGAGATGAAGAGGAACATTGAGAGCAACATCCACTTGGTGGCCGCCTTTTTGGTAGCAGCGCATCATACTGAGTTCATCCTCTAATGCGCTCACTTCTACAACAAAGAGACCAGGTCAGTCTCAGATGCCAATGGCAACATGGTGATTCGGTTGGACCCCGAATTCATCGATAAAGTTTTTATGTGCCCTCCAGCCACTGAAGTAACCAAGATTGACTTCGTGGATGCAAAGAAGGAATATGATAAAGACCCTAAAAGGGCAAAGAAAGTTATGAACTATAAGTGGTTGAAGTCCCCCAGGACAAGCTTATTAAGATGGCCATGAAAATTTTTTAGGAGTGATTTTGTCAAAGAAGTTGGTGATTTTATCACCCTTCTCAGTAGAGTATGGGGCCTCTCGTCTTCTTCACAGTTCCATGAATGGATGTATCCATTCATCAAGATCATCCTCCAAGGCAAACAAGCCATCTTTTGGAGAGATCAGATCAACAATGCCCTCCATGAGTAGCTGACCAAGGTCCAGACCTCTCACAAGTTTTACATGACCTCGTACCTTGTTTACATAGCTGCCATGATGCAAACTTTTCCAGGCTTAACCAAAGAGGGAGATAGGAAGACAACCCTAGTACACTCATATTACCCTCAGTTGACTCTGCAAGGATCGACCTGTCACTTCAAGAGGGTAAATGATGCCTTTTTTGCTATATTTTTATGTCTCTTCGACCCTCAGCTTGAGCAGAAGAGAGTATCAGATGAGGCCTGGGCGGTGGTCAATGATTATGGCTGCATGTTCCTTTAGTTCCCCACATTCTGCTATCTTCGGGTTGGCTTTTACCAAGGCTACCCCTACATGCTCCCCAAGTTCCCTTTAGATAAGGTAGTACTAATGGAACTTTATCGACAACTGATTATCATGCATATCAGATAGATGGAGCTGAAGAAACTAGGTTTCAAGTTTTCAATCGAGATTGGTAGGTACTCCATTGCAACAGTAGCCAAAGCCAAGGTCATGGAAACTGAAATGCAGATGGTCACTCTAAGACCATTCAAGAGATGAGAAAAATTTGACTACAGGGGAGTTAAGGACAAGATCAAAAGGAAAACTCAGTTCCATGAACCAATGATTGAGGATATCTGGGTCAACCTAAGGACGGTTGAGGAAATCAAGAAAATGGACTTCTGCAGGCTGATACTAGAGCAGATCGAATATCTAGGACTTACAGAGATCCCCTCTGGCCTAATAGATGATAAAAATGTTATCAATAGCAAATACCTAGTAGGGAAGGTTGTTGGTTCCCCTCTTCCTCCAACACAGTGGTCTCAGAAGGAGCAGACTTCTCTGAGAAAGAGATTCAAACCAATATTGGCTAACACCAATGATTGGTTAGCAGCCAAAGATATCATCCTAAAAGAATTTGTCACAGGATCTGAGGCTAAACACCAAGCAGAGTTGAAGAGGAAGGTTGAAAATAGAACCAAAAACAAAGATGATGTACCTTCTCCTTCTAGTCCTCACAAGCCTAGAATCATCTTTGTATCTAAGAAATCTAAGACTGCAAAAGAGCCTGAAGCGACAACAAAAGGAACCGAGGAATAGAGTCCTCAGACATAGGCACCCCAGCCCATGGAGACAGATGATCAACCATCAGGGCAACCAAACACTAGACCTCCACTCTCACAAGAACAAGCACAACCACTCAAGAGCGTCTCTCCTTCTCCTCCTCAGTCTCCTGTGGTACCCTCTTCTCCTGTCTCTCTGATCAGTGTTGCCTCTTCTGGAGCTGCCTCTCCTTCCAGAGTCATATTCAGTGATCCTCAAGGAATTTCTAGAGGTTCTCCTCACTCTTCTGGGTCCATCCCCAATTTATCATCTCCTTCCTTCAACTTGACAGCAAGCCCTACACCAGAGCCAGAATCAGTGGTTGGTACAGTTTCATCGGTCACTACAACTACGACTACTGTCACCACCAACAGTGTAGAAGCCACTACAGTAACACCAGCAGAGGGAACCATTACCACAGTAGTTACTTCTCTCCTACCTTAGATGATAGCTTTCACCCCCAAAAGAAAGAAGATGGCCATCTCTCCAGATGAATTCGACTTTGGCAAAATAGTGCCGGTGAAAGCTAAAGCTCCTAAGAGGCCAAGAATCTTCTCAAAACTAGTCGAGGAGAAAGGGCAAAAATTTATAGAGATGGCCAAGCCTCCACAAGATGTAATTCTTGAGGGTTTCGAGATGAGCAGCTATTCCATCTCTCCTATTGAACTTGTCAAATTTACTCACGAAGGTGTGAAAAGTGATCTTCAGGCTGCTATGGACATCATGGTCTAGAAATTCAATCAAGAGAAGGAGATGAAGGATTATTACAAGGCCAAAATAGAATAGCTAATGGTAGTAATAAGAAAGTTCACCCTTCCTCCTAAAGCAGTAACTCCAGAGGCCTTCTCTGTGGATGACCCAGTCATTCAAAAAGCAGAAAAGACTTATTTGAAGGGAAAAGTCTTGGAAGATTACATTGAAAAAATGCATACTTAGGGATTTTTTTTGCTTTTAGAAGTTGCAGAAAGAACAGGTAAGATGAAAAATTTAAGAGCAGAGGTAGATGACTTTGTCTCTCTTATCTCTCAAGAGATTGATAGCTCAGAAAAGGCCCTTAGCAAATGGAAGGAGATGAAGGATCTAAAGAAAAGCACCGTGATATCTATCAGTGTTATCTCTAGCAAAGACTCCTATGTTGAAATCAAAGAGTCACTGATCTTTAGGATTCGGGTACTCAAAGATCTAATTGATGATCTCAAAGCTTTCAAGGAGGCTAGTGAGAAGAGTGACCTGAGCCTGCTGAATAAACTACAAGAGCTGCCATCCAACTTGACCTCTAAGGACAATCAGTTCCTTTCAGTAGAAGAAATGATTCAGAGCTTCAAAGAGATGATTCAGAGAGATTTTGAAAAAAAATCCTTCTCAATGTCTTCTGTGGACAGTATTCTAGACGCTCAATTAACTTTGGAGAATCTAAAATCCAGGTTAATTGGCCACGCTAAAGCCATCACAACATTGAAAGACGCATTGATCAGAGATAAAATCATCTCCAAGAACACAGTTGCGCCAGATAGCATAGGAATTCAGGCATCCATCACTATGTTCGATGCACATATGAAGAAATCTGGCAGCAAGAACTAAATCTCTCCCCTTCTTTCTTCTTCTCTCCTTACGCACTTCTGTTTTGTGCAAAGTGCATGCAATTTTGAAAAATGTAATTACATGTAAATATTTTAGAAAAATATCTCAAAGTCAAAGATGAGTCATCTTTGACCGAGATATTTTTGTATTTTATTATTTTTT
The DNA here is from genome assembly GCA_037957365.1 of Torreya grandis. Lineage (NCBI taxonomy): Eukaryota > Viridiplantae > Streptophyta > Pinopsida > Cupressales > Taxaceae > Torreya > Torreya grandis. The sequence continues at coordinate 4,450,307 of JARHVA010000172.1, read as the reverse complement.
GGTTTTTGAGGATTTTCTCCCTATATATAGTGGAGACCTCATTTTGTAAAATCTTCTTGGAAAAATTAATAGCAAACACTCTGCTGAAATTGAAGCAACTTTTGAGACTTTGTGCTGAAATTTGTAAATCATATTTTGTTGAATGAATGAGAAGCAGGTTATTTCAGACTTTGTGTTGAGATTGTCTATGTTATTTAGGAAATAGTTCTTATATCCTTTTTCCTAGTAATATCTCATTTATCTGATTTAATAAGCAAAGTGGGTGTGTTTATACTATCTAAGGGCACTTCTAAATGGTAGAAGATAGACTTAGAGCTATTTTTATCTTTGAGATTCAGTTATCTTTTGTAATTTCAAGTGGAGAGTTTGTGCTTCATTTTATTCTACGGTTACGTTTGTTTTGAATCAGTGAAAGAAGCTACAGAAGACTTTGTGCTTACGTGAGTGTTCTTGTGGACTTTATTGCCTCAGGTGATCTCTTGCTCTCCGTTTGATACCATTCCTGAAAGAAGAGGAGTGTTGTTAGCTACAGACCAGGATATCCTGCTTTCATTCTTTGTACATTACCTCTAAAAAAAGAGAGGTAGATGCTGTTATACCACCCCATGTTTTATTTTTTGCTTAATTATATATATATATATATATATATATATATATATGCATATAATGCATGAATATTTATAGGGAACCTCCCCTTGATGAGAGGAGAGATTTACTTCGTAAAGATCTGGTAAACCCATACTTTTCATGGTGTAAATCTCCCTATGTTGTGGTTGATATACCCATTTTGTCATTAGTTAGTTGATGACAAAATATTCACCCAATAGTTTTTTGGTGACTCTGCTGGGGACCTTGAATGTACAGTCTGAAACCTCAAGTTTCAGATTAAAGCAATCCCTACCCTTATCCATTACATAGTCTAGAAACTCTATTTCATGTCTTACCCATTATCATTATAGCCTTACCATCTACCTCTATTACATTATCTGGTCTACAAAACCAGAGCTGCTGGGAAGAACATGCATTTTAAAGCATCAAGCTTCAACTTGAAGCCATTTTGGTCCCTTTTTCATTTTAAAATCTGGCAACTCCATGCTACACCAAAAGCCAGAGATCTAAGGGTGTTGTTGACCTTGTGTTTGATTTGGCATAGCAAAGTAACTTTGATCTCTTTCCTCCGTCACCTTTCCTCCAACGTTCTAAGAGTTTCCCTCCTAACTCTATCAGGTCACTGAAACAAGGTAGAGCTTCTTTTTCTGTGGTTAACCATGCCCTGCCAGTAAATACCCCACCAAGGTTTGTTATCCCACCATTTAATCAGCCTAACATTATGGCTCAAGGCCAATGGGGTAATTCTTTTGGTCCTCTCAATTTGACTGCACTTTTGCATGAACTACCTCGTAGTTCTAAAAAAGAAATTCCTAAGTTTGTTGGTGATGGAAAGATTCATCCCGATGAGCATATTGCCGCTTTCTCCATAGCATGTGGCGTGATCGGCATAGAATTCAAAGATGTAGCAGTTAGAATTTTTGTGAAAACTTTGTAAGGAGCTGCCGTGGATTGGTTCTATCACCTGCAGGCCAGGTCAGTAACAGACTGGGATACGCTCAAGTCCAAATTCGAAGCTAGGTTTAAACCTGTTGAAGATGCACATGCTTTGTTGGCTCAGCTAACATAGTTGAAGAAAGAATCCTAGGAACCCATGAGAGATTTCATAGCTAAATTCAACAAGTTGAGAAACCAGATTCCAACTGTGGCTCAGCCCACGCTAGAAAATCTTAAGTGCTTTTTCATCAATTCACAGCTTCCCAAAGTAAGTTTCCTATTGAGGCGAGCTAGCCCTATGGATCTAGCCTTGGCTCAAAGTTTGGCTACTGAGATTCAGGATGATCTTATCCTGGCAGGTAAGATCAGAAAAGACTCTAGTAAAAATAAATTCTCTTCATCTGCTGAGAGTTCTTTAGGTACCACAGATCCTATGGTGCAAAAATTAATGAATGAACTGATAGCTTTGAAGAGGTAAATAGCCCAAGGTACGTCTGCTCCTACCTATCGAGATGCATCTAGGAGAACATTCCAGAATCAACCATATTAGGGTAATGCTAACCGAAACCAAGGGCAATCCAATCGTCTACCTCCCCCTCCAGGGAGATTAGCCATTGAAGTAGCACCTGCCAATTTAGCGGTCAGTTACCTAGAGACTGACCACGATAATTCATTTCAACCTCAGTTGGACCAACAAGAAGATGTTAATCTCTTCGATGAGTAGGAAGAGGAATTAGCTGGTGACTCCAATATTAGTTTCCTAGATTACCAAGAGAAAGCTGGAAGTAAAAGAGAGGGTTTAGATGGATCTTACATTATTTTTACTAGATCTCAAAATCAGTCAGCTTCACAGACTGATAAAGGAAAGGCAGATGAAGAGCCCTAGCTAGCAGTTTCCATTGCCAAATGCGGGACTCCATCGCCTCCATAATCAAAAGATCAGGTAACCCATAAAAAAGTGAGTACTCCCAATCACCTGATATCTTCCACTTCTGCTACTTAGACCAGTGCTGCACCTGTTAAAGTCCCTGACGATGGACTCTCTTTCTCTATTGCAAGTTCTTTTCAATTATTTGATATAATTTATCATGATATAAATACTAAAATTTAAATGATAGAAGTTAAATATTTGAGAGCTAACCCAGAACAGTTTGATAGGTTAGCAGAATATGTAAAAAACAAAGCTGTCCCTGTAGGACAAGATTCTTTGAAAGTTATTCCTGATCTCCCTAAAGACAAATCAACCCAAAACAATCTTGTTGTGACTCCTATCGCTCCCAATAAAATAAAACCTTTTAATATTTTGCTACTTATAAATGGTTATAAACTGAGTAATTGTATTATAGACTCTGGAGCTTCAGATACTGTCATGCTCGCGAAAGTGGTGGATTCTCTTGGGCTGACTTTGACCAAAACTTTTGGGAGGTGTTTTTCCATGGAAAATAAGCAAGTCCCTCTCCTTGGTCAAATAAAAGATGCTCAATATGCCTTTGTGGCTTTTTTATAAAAGTGGATAAAAATGACAGTTTTAGTGGCTGATGTTCCATCATCTTATGGCATCCTGCTTGGGCAAAATTTTTGCAAAGATGTTGGAGGTGAGCTAAGTATGGACTTGTCAGAAGCAAGGATTCCAGTTCAAGGTGTCATGAAGAAGTTACTTCCTGAAAAAGAAGCAAGGTACATAGTTACCCGATCATTGGCACCAGAAGCTCAAATTTTATTTGAGTCCTCGGGCATGGGAAACTACTTCCTATCTACGGATGGAACCCATGAGACATCTAATGAAACTTCTTCAAGCGATAACTTGAGATTGTGTTCAACCAATACAGCTAAAAATTTGACAAATCAAAATGAACAAGTGGAAGGACCTCTTTCCCCAAACAAAGGAGTTTTCATAGAAAAAGTGGTACCTAACGAGGTATGGACCTTAGAATTTGACAGCAGCTACTCCTCTACTGGTTCGGGAGCTGGAGTTGTGTTGGTGTCTCCGTGAAGAGATATTACTCCTTTGTCCTACAAATTGTAGTTCAATAATACCAACAACATGGTTGAGTATGAATCCCTGTTGCTCAGACTACAGGCTGCCAGGGAAAGGGGCATTAGATAACTACATGCTAAAGGAGATGCTGAGTTGATAGTCTGCCAGGTGAGGAACCTCTACCAGATGAAAAATGAAAGGTTGTGCCACTATCACAACCTGGTTTGGGATCAGATTGAAAACTTTAACACTTTCAATATCTCTGCCATTTTGAGGGAATTCAATGAGTGGGCAGATGCATTGGCTGTCTCTGCCACCCTTTTAGTCCCTCACCCAAATTTTAAGGGAGATAGTTACACTATTGAGCTTGTCTTTCAACCAAGTGTACCAGATAATGCCAGCCACTGGCAAGTATTTAACAATGATGATCAAATCATCACCTTCTTAGAGCAAAAAGATAGTTTTGAACAACTGCATTTTGAAGGTAGTGAACCCTGAGAGTGTGAAGCAGCTCCTGAGGCCAATACGGATGCAGGTGAGGACTTCCTATAGCTTAAAGGGAATAAGATTACAAAAGGATTGGTGTCCCTAGAGAAATTGTTTGATAACCATGACAAGTTTATTAAGCAACAACGAATGGATTCAAAGTCCTCTTAAGACTTTGATCAGGTAAACTTGGGAACCAAGCGTGATCCGAAGATGGTAAACATTGGGAAATGCTGCACTCTCGAGGAAATATTTGAGTTTGTTAGTCTACTTCATCAGTATATGGATGTATTGGCCTATTCCTATGATGATCTAAAATCACTCAGGTCAAATGACATCCACCACGACATTCTCCTGAAAGCCAACTCTGTACCTTAAAAGCAAAATTCTAGGTAGTATAATTCAAAAATCTTAGGTACTATTTTAGCTAAGATACAAAAGATGCTGGATGCCTAGATAATTTTTTCAATCCATCACTCAACATGGATTGCCAACATAGTACCCATCAGGAAGAAGAATGGAAAAATTTGAATCTATGTGGATTTCAGGAACTTAAACGAGTTGTCTTTAAAAGATAACTACCCCCTTCCTATCATGGATCAGGTCCTGCAGATGGTAACAGGTTCAAAAATGTTATCAATGCTAGATAGTTTTTTGGGGTACAATCAAGTCGAAGTCAAAAAATAAGATCAACACAAGATAACATTCACAACACCTTGAGGCATGTTCACTTATCGAAGAATGCCTTTTGGTCTGATAAATGCAGGTGCCACATTTCAAAGGGCGATGGATCTTGCTTTCAAAGATGAGATGGGAAGATTCATTGTAGTATACCTGGATGATTGGATAGTGTTTTCAAAGCATCTTTCTGAACATGTTCACCATTTGTAAAAGATACTAGAATGCTGTCGTCAGAATGGTATCTCTTTAAACCCAAAAAAATCTATCTTTGGAGCAACTGAAGGGAAACTTCTCAGACACATCATGTCTCGATAAGGTATTAGAATTGATTCAGAGAGAGTCAAGTCCATCCAGGAACTTACTCTGCCTACCAGCAAGACCGCAGTTCACTCTTTATTTGGAAAGGTGAATTTTCTTCGAAGGTTTATTCCTGAGTTTGCTGAGAAAACCCATCATATTGTCAACATGATGAAGGGCAATGCTACATTTAGGTGGAATGCTGAGGGTAAATCAGCATTCAAAGAGATTAAGGAAGAAATCACCCATGCACCAATCTTGGCCTACCCAGATTACACTAAAAGTTTCAAAATATATAGTTATGCCTCTGAACATACACTATCGGCTATTCTAGTCCAACAAAATCCAGAAGGTGCAGAATCTCTAATTTCATTCATGAGTTGTCCACTCAAGGATCATGAGATAAAATAATCCCTTATGGAGAAGCACGCATACGCTATGGTCAAAGCAGTTAAGCATTTTAGGTTTTATATCCTGAACTCTCACACCGAAGTTCTCGTACCAGACACTACAGTAAAATCTATTTTGACTCAGCAAGAGTTTGGTACGAAGAGAGGTAACTGGATTGCCAAAAATCAAGAGTTTGATCTGGACATCAAACCAACCAAGCTCGTACAAGGAAAGGGTCTTTGTCAGTTGATTGCCAACAACGTTCCAAATGAAGCAGAAAGTGAAGAAAAAGTGGTCAAAAACATCCCTATGGTCCTCTTTGTTGCCACTACTGATGAGTGGTATTCTGACATTGCTCATTTTCTGACATATGGTGAGTGTCCTACTCATCTTTCTTTTAAAAAGAAATGGAATGTTAAATTGAAAGCAGTTGGTTATGTTCTATGGGACAATGGTCTTTACAAGAGAACCCTGGACGGGGCATTTCTTCGTTGTGTTGACAAGGCGCAATAGGAAAGACTCTTAGAATCTTTTCACAATATGGCCTGTGGAGGACATTTCTCTACACCGGTGATATCACACAATATTCTATGAGCAAGGTATTATTGGCCCATGCTGTTTCAGGATGCCTACAAATGGTTACGTAGGTGCAAATTATGTCAGCAATTCGTTGGAAAGCCTAAGCTTCCTGCTTTGCCTCTCAAGCCGGTAGTGATCGAGGAACCATTTCAGCAGTGGGGTATTGACTTTGTTGGGGTAGTCAGCCCATCTTCAAGTGCTGGACATGATTATGTCATCATGGCAATAAATTATTTTACTAAGTGGGTGGATGCCATTCCAACCAAGCATGCTTCGTCTGAAGTGGTATGCAGCTTTCTCAAAGAAAATATCATCTCCAGGTTTGGGGTTTCACTAAAGATCGTAACAGATAATGCAGTTTGCTTTTCATCACATGAAATTACTCAATTTTGTTTTTATTATAGGATTACCTTATCCCATACTTCAGATTATCTCTCTCAAGGAAATGGCCAAGCAGAATCGATTAACAAGAACCTGGTCACTATTATAAAGAAGTTGGTGGACGACAATTAGAGAACATGGCACAAAGCATTATATGATGCTTTATGGGTGGATAGAATAACACCTAAAAGGGCTATAGGTATGTCCTCTTTCCAAATTTTGTATGGATTGAATGCAAAAATCCCCATTACCTTTGAACTACCAGTGCTTAGGTTAACAAAAGCAATCGAAGACTCAACCTTCGAAAGTTCAGTCGATAAAAGGATCATGTGTCTAAACGAGTTGAATGAGTGTTGAACTATGGTAGTGGATTAGATTAAGGAACATCAGAATTGGGTGAAGGCCCTCTTTGATAAAAAAGCTAAAGTTCATGAATTCTAAGTTAGAGATCAAGTCTTGTTGTGGGACAAGAGGCGAGAACCAAAAGGGATGCATGGCAAATTTGACTCCCTGTGGAGAGGCCTGTTCACCATTCGACAACTCTGTGGTGAGGCCAGATTCTTGTTGGAGTACCAAGATGGAACACCATTCACACTACCTCACAGTAGGCAGCATTTGAAGCTGTTCAATCCTTGAGACTTGGAGAAGTCCATTTGTATATATGTACAGTTCTTTATGATTTGTCTATTTTTCTTTCATTTTTAGCCTGACTTCATAGCCCAATGGCTTGGATGAAGGAACTTAGAGAATGGTTTCTACTCCCACTAATCAATTTGATTAGCTAAAGTTCCCCAATAGGAGCCAACTATTGTTTCTAAAAATGGATTAGCCCATTTTTGGGAATAACCCCCTACAAAACTTGTCCATTTTGTCTTTTGTCTCTCTAAGTTCATTTTTTGAGACAAATTTTGAATTCATTCTCGTCTTAGCCTAGAAACGTGAAAGTGACCATGATCCTGTTGTGACCAAGGAACCCCTCTCCTAGACTGTCTCCTTCCAGAGTTAGTCTTTTCTTCCATTTCATGTAAGAGCGATAAATTTTGCCGCCTCTACATTTTCCTTGTTTTTGTGCAAGGGCGGAAAATTTTACCACCCTTGCACTTTTCCCTGTAAGGGTGGAAAATTTTACCGCCAATACACCCTGACATGCAAGGGTGGAAAATTTTTTCGCCCTTGCACTCAAATGAAATAGAACATGCAAGGGCGGCAAATTTTGCTATCCGAGCATGCCTCAGTTTCCATGTGCGGCATTTATTACCATGCATGATGGGTTGTTAGGATCAATTTTCACCCCATATAAACTGATTTGAGCCTCATTTCTTCTCATTACTTCCTCCTCTTCTCCTACCCTTCGCGTCTAGATGATCTAGCGAGTGACTTGAAGAGCATTTTCATAGATTCGAGCTTGTGGTGCCTGTGGTTTTCCAGGTAAGTCTCATTCTTTACATTTATTTTGATTTATTCTTCATTCTTCCTTAGCTTTTTGTTCTTTTTATCATTTCTAGGTTAGTAAATTTCATTTTATCTCTTCAGGGATGGCTAAAATGCCATCCCTCTCCAAACTTGTGGCTTTGACAGAACCTGCGCAGACGGTAAGTTTATCGCCTATTCCCCACGATTTTCCCTTGCCCCAACCCACATTTAGCCTTAAGGGCGGCAAAGTTTGCTACCCATGTGTCCTCTTCCCCCAAGCAACCCTTCCTTATAGGAGCAACAATTTTCACTACCCCTCTTTGTACTCTAAACCTGTAAGGGCAGCAAAATTTGTCGCCCTACTTTCTGCTTTGCCTTCCCTATAAGGGCGACAAAATTCACCGCCTATGCGGGCCTTCCCTGCAAGGGCAACAATTTTCACCACCCTTACTTACTTCTTCCTCCAACCTATAGTGGCAACAAAATTCACTGCCTATGCAGGCTGTCCCTACATGGGCAGAAAATTTCACCAGCTTTGCACTCTTTTATTCCAGCATGTAGGGGCAGCAAAATTTGCCACCTATGCAAACCTCCCCCAGATTTTTCTAACTCTAAAAAATTTTCCGCATTGACTTTTTCTCATCCTTTATTCCTCATTTTCTGGTCCTTTCTTTCACCCAGCCTTTTTAAGTGACCTACGTTGACCATGATCTCTTAAAAATTGTGCTTTCCCTTTTCATCCACTTTCCTCTAATCTCACAATCATGTCTGCAACACCTTCAGAGAACTCCTGCTCATTGACACATGTCCACTCAAAACTAGTTCCCATGTCTGAAGCGTCTCCAAAAAGGTGAAGACCATGAAATATAAGTATCAGGGCATCTTCCCACTCACATCAGTCTCTTTGAATGTCGATGACATCTGGGACACCAAGATCAGCCACGTGGACATGGCTAAATTCTTAGCACGAACAAAGGCGACGAATCCAAGCACCAGGATGAAGAGGATTGTCGAGACCAACATCCACTTAGTGGCTGCCTTTTCGGTAGCAATGCATCAGAGTTCATCCTCCAATGCGCTCACTTCTATAATAAAGAGACCAGGTCAGTTTCAGACACTAACGACAACATGGTGATTCAGTTGGAACCCAAATTCATCGATAAAGATTTTATGTGCCCTCCAGCCACTGAAGTAACCAAGATTGACTTCATGGATGCACAGAAGGAATATGATAAAGACCCTAAAAGGGTGAAGAAAGTTATGAACTATAAGTGGTTGAAGTCCCCCAGGACAAGCTTATCAAGATGGCCACAGAACTTTCCAAGGAGCGATTTCATCGAAGAAGTTGGTGATTTGATCACCCTTCTCAGCAGAGTACGGGGCCTCCCATCTTCTTCATAGTTTGATGAATAGATGTATCCATTCATCAAGATCATCCTCCAGGGCAAACAAGCCATCTTTTAGGGAGAGCAGATCAACAATGCCCTCCATGAGTAGCTAACCAAGGTGCAGACCTCTCACAAGTTTTACATGACCTCGTACCTTGTGTACATAGTTACCGTGATGCAGAATTTTCCAAACTTAACCACAGAGGGAGATAGGAAGACAACCCCAGTACACTCATATTACCCTCAGCTGACTCTGCAAGGATTGACCTGTCACTTCAAGAGGGTAAATGATGCCTTTTTTGCTACATTTTTATGTCTCTTCGACCCTCATCTTGAGTAGAAGAGAGTATCAGATGAGGCCTGGGCGGTGGTCAATGATTACGGCTGCACATTCCTTCAGTTCCCCACATTTTGCTATCTTCAGGTTGGATTTTACCAAGGCTACCCCTACATGCTCCCCAGGTTCCCTTCAGATAAGGTAGTACTAATGGTACTTTACCGACAACTGATTGTCGTGCATACCAGACAGATGGAGCTAAAGAAACTAGGTTTCAGGTTTCCAATCAAGATTGGCAGGTACTCCATTGCAACAACAGCCAAAGCCAAGGTCATGGAAATTGAAATGCAGATGGTCACTCTAAGACAATTCAAGAGATGAGAAAAATTTGACTATAGAGGAGTCAAGGACAAGATCAGAAGGAAAAATTAGTTCCATGAACCAATGATTGAAGATATCTGGGTCGACCTAAGGATGGTCGAGGAAATTAGGAAAATGGACTTCTGTAGGCTGACACTAGAGTAGATCAAATATATAGGACTTGCATAGATCCCCTCTGGCCTGATTGATGATAAAAATGTTATCAGTAGCAAATACCTAGTAGAGAAGGTTGTTGGTTCCCCTCTTCATCCAACACAGTGGTCTCAGAAGGAGCAGACTTCTCTGAGAAAGAGATTCAAACCAATATTGGCTAACACCAATGATTGGTTAGCAGCCAAAGAGATCATCCTAAAAGAATTTGTCATGGGATCCAAGGCTGAATACCAAGCAGAGTTGAAGAGGAAGGCTGAAAATAGAACTAAAAATAAAGATGATGTACCTTCTCCTTCTAGGCCTCACAAGCCTAGAATCATCTTTGTATCTAAGAAATCTAAGACTGCAGAAGAGCCTAAAGTGACAACAAAAGGAACTGAGGAATAGAGTCCTCAGACACAGATAGCCTAGCCCATGGAGATAGATGATCAGCCATTAGGGCAACCAAACACTAGACCTCCACTCTCATAAGAACAAGCGTAGGTACTCAAGAGCGTCTCTCTTTCTCCTCCTTAGTCTCCCATGGTACCCTCTTCTCCTGTCTCTCTAATCAGTGTTGCCTCTTCTAGAGCCGCCTCTCCTTATAGAGTCATATTCAGAGATCCTCAGGGCCCTTCTAGAGTTTTTCCTCGCTCTTCTGGGTCTATCCCCAGTTTATCATCTCCTTCCTTCAACTTGACTGTAAGCCTTTCACCAAAGCCAGAATCACTGGTTGGTACAATTTTGCTGGTCACTCTAACTATGACTACTGTCACCACCAATAGTGTAGAAGCTATTGTAGTAACACTAGCAGAGGGAACCAGTACCACAGCAGGTACTTCTCTCCCGCCTTGGATGACACCTTTCACCCCCAAAAGAAAGAAGATGACCATCTCCCCAGATGAATTTGACTTTGGCAAAATAGTACCAGTGAAAGCTAAAGCTCCTAAGAGGCCAAGAATCCTCTCAAAACTAGTCAAGGAAAAAGGGCAAAAATTTTTAGAGATGGCCAAGCCTCTACAAGATATAACTCTTGAGGGTTTTGAGATGAGCAACTATTCCATCTCTCGTGTTGAACTTGGCAAAGTTACACACGAAGGTGCGAAAAGCGATCTTCAGGCTACTATGGACATCATGGTCCAAAAATTTGATCGAGAGAAGGAGATGAAGGATTATTACAAGGCCAAAATAGAGCAGCTAATGTCAGTAATAAGAAAGTTCACCCTTCCCCCTGAAGCAACAACTCTAGAGGCCTTCACTGTGGATGACCCAGTCACTCAAAAAGTAGAAAAGACTTATTTGAAGGGAAAAGTCCTGAAAGATTACATTGAAAAAATGCATACTCAAGGATTTTATTTGCTTTCAAAAGTTGCAAAAAGAATAGGTAAGATGAGAAAGTTAAGAGCAGAGGTAGATGACTTTGTCTCCCTTATCTCTCAAGAGATCGATAGCTCAGAAAAGGCCCTTAGCAAATGGAAGGAGATGAAGGATCTGAAGAAAAGCACCCTGATATCTATCGATGTTATCTCCAGCAAAGACTCTTATATTGAAATCAAGGAGTCACTAATCTTTAGGATTCAGGTCCTCAAAGATCTAATTGATGATCTCAAAGCTTTCAAGGAGGCTAGTGAGAAGAGTGACCTGAGCCTGCTGAATAAACTAGAAGAGCTGCCATGCAACCTGACCTCAAAAGAAAATTAGTTCCTTTCGGTAGAAGAAATGATTCAGAGCTTCAAAGAGATGATTCGGAGAGATTTTGAAGAAAAATCCTTCTCAATGTCTTCTATGGATAGTATTCTAGACGCTCAGTTAACTTTGGAGAATCTAAAATCTTGGTTAACTAGCCACACTAAACCATCACAGCATTGAAAGATGCATTGATCAGAGCCAAAATCATCTCTAAGAACACAGTTGCACCAGACATCATATAAATTTAGGCATCCATCACTATGTTCGATGCACATATGAAGAAATCTAGCAGCAAGAACTGAATCTCTCCCCTTCTTTCTTCTTCTCTCCTTACGCACTTCTATTTTGTGCAAAGTGCATGCAATTTTGAAAAATGTAATTACATGTAAATATTTCAGAAAAATATCTCAAAGTCAAAGATGAGTCATCTTTGACCAAGATATTTTTATATTTTATTATTTTCTAGTTTTTGAGGATTTTCTCCCTATATATAATGGAGACCTCATTTTGTAAAATCTTTTTGGAAAAATTAATAGCAAACACTCTGCTGAAATTGAAGCAACTTTTGAGACTTTGTGCTCAAATTTGTAAATCATATTTTGTTGAATGAATGAGAAGCAAGTTATTTCAGACTTTGTGTTGAGATTGTCTGTGTTATTTAGGAAATAGATTTTATGTACATTTTCCTAGTAATATCTTATTTATCTGATTTAATAAGAAAAGTGGGTGTGTTTATACTATCTAAGGGTGCTTCTAAAGGGTAGAAGATAGACTTAGAGCTATTTTTATCTTTGAGATTCAGTTATTTTTTGTAGTTTCAGGTGGAGACTTTGTGATTCATTTTATTCTATGGTTACGTTTGTTTTGAATCGGTGAAAGAAGCTACGGAAGACTTTGTGCTTATGTGAGTGTTCTTGTGGACTTTGTTACATCAGGTGATCTCCTGCTCTCCGTTTGATACCATTCCTGAAAGAAGAGGAGTGTTATTAGCTACAGACCAGGATATCCTGCTTTCGTTTTTTGTACATTACCTCTGAAAAAAGAGAGGTAGATGATGTTATACCACTCCATGTGTTATTTTCTACTTAATTATATATATATATATATGCATATAACGCATGAATATTTATAGGGAACCTCCCCTTGATGAGAGGAGAGATTTAATTCATAAAGATCTGGTAAATCCATACTTTTCATGGTGTAAATCTCCCTATGCTGTGGTTGATATATCCATTTTGTCATCAGTTAGTTGACGACAAAATATTCACCCAACACTATTACCATCCTTTTTAACTTGTATCATTAGTTTTAATTGGTGAGCTTTCCTTTCTTGCTTAAGGTTTACTTGTTTGAATTTATAAATCTTTAGTAGCCTTGGATTTTCAATTACCCAATTTTCTCTTGTTTTTAACTTGGTAATTTGGTCTAATATAGAACTTGTCACCCTAGATTTCCAAATTTTCATTTATGTCCCATCCACATAGCACCAGTTATCTTGGCTTTCCTATGTTTATTTATTTTTTCACTTTAGTTTTATATTATTGGATTTGTCTAAAGCATTTTCTACGTCCTACACAATCAAACCTAATAACATAGTAGATAATCATCTAGAAATAAAGGAAAGTCAAGGTATGTATCATATTTACTTTTCAATTATTTACTTTTTTATCATTTACTTTCAGTTATTTTATTATTTGAAATACTAAAACTTTTTTTAACATCAACACTATGTGTTCTTATGTTCTTTCTCAAAGCACCATCCCCTATTGCACCTTAGTGACATATGATGATATTTGAGTGAGGAATATTATACATATAATATTTTCAAATTTGATCAAATATTGATTCTTTGCATCTTATAGGAACCCACTGAGACTCAATGTCTCTGAATGCACACCCTAAAGGGTACATCAAGAAAGGGGTGGGAAGACCTTTGGTGCTTCACAAGATGTTAGGCCCCTTTTTTGGAGAAAGTACATGGACTATGCCAACTAGACCAATCTCAATGTGAAGAAACACTTGGAGTGGTTTCTCCCCTTTTTTATAAATTTTAACACCAGTTGGAGAAGTCCACATGGATCTCATGCTAGCTGGTGGGTAGTTGCATAACATCAACTTACATAAAGACATCCCTACCAAGACTTGTATGTGGTGGCTCTTAAAGTAAGCTATCAGAGGAGTGGAATAGGTGAGATAGTAACCCCAAGTGACAACTTGGCATATAGAATACACTCATTCGACCTGGATAGTGTAGTGGAGTTAACAAACTTGTGACAACTCATCACTTGACATGCACCATTTTGGCCTAGATGGAGATGCCCATTTACCTATAAAAAAGGCATAAATTTGAAGATATAAGAGGAATTTTTACTGTAGTGAAGCTTTGGAAAAATAGAGAGTGAATCATTAGTATTTATTAGTATTCATATAGTAGTTTAAATATTTGAAGGTATAGCCCAAGCTTGCATGTGAGTTGTTGGGCATGAATAGGGATAAGAAGTGAGTATGCTCTAGTTATTTGTATTAAAATTGGTGACTAAACTATAAATTAATGAAGAATTGAAGTATTTATCCTTATGTTATAAATTATGGTTGTGATTTAGTTTCATTTAATTAATTTTAGAGATATTTACTTGAATATATTATGAGATGGAGGTTAAACCTTGGTCATTGATGGCATCCTTGTTCCATTTAGTGACTTTGGACAACCCATTAATGTACTAAGTGTTATAAATTGAATACACCAAGGCTCTAAGACCCACACTTAGAATGTTACCCTATGGATGAGTACTTGCACATAAACCATCCCCATGATTTGTCTAAGTACCTGAATCACCTTATGCTAACTCCCCTCCTAGCTTGCATCACTAAGAGCCCTATTTAACCAAGTATGGAATCAAAAATTAAGACTTGTGCCACTGAGAAGGATCACACATATTTATCTCCCAATAAATAACAAAGTAACATAGTGTCTCCTAAACCCCTCTAGACAATGTCCAGTCCCTATTGGAACCCAAGTTGTGCCATGCTACAACTAACCCAATGTGGGCCCAGTCTCTTCACTATTGTACTTTGGGTTAGTGAATAAGGCCTATTACTTGTGTGAAATTGATTATAGTTTAATAATTTTTTAAATTCTATGTTCTAGATCCTACTATACTCACACCTATCTCCTTCAAATCTAGAACTAACTTGGATTAATAGCTAAGTGTGTGACTGAGTGTAGATGCCAACCTAGTGGACTTTTATAAAATATTTTTGTTCCATTAACAAGACTTGTGTTGAATTACATTACTATAATGGTGAAATAGAGTGATGATATGACTATTACTTGAGAATATTGAGCACTAGCTAGAGCAAGTCAAAGATAGTTTCATGTAAAAGTATCCTACATGCAAAATACAGAAGCTAAGGAAATGGGTGCAAGCTAACCTATATGATTTTTTGTATGAGGTGTTATTTTGTGAACTACCTAAGCATGTGTATCGATGGTTGGTCACCTATACAACCTATATAAGGCAAATCTATGATCAATGCCTTAAGTGGACCACAAAACATGTAAAAAGGCTTGAAAGCTTGGATAAAGTTAGGATGCGCACTATGGACAAGTGGTGGAGAGGTACATTGAAAAACTACGTGTTGGAGTTTGTAGTGTTGACCTTCTCATTACCTAAAGAAGTGAATTATGAGTTTCTTCATGAGCCATGGGTTTCATTCATTAGAGGGCTTGGCACTAAACTGAAGAAGCTCCTAGTAGATTATGGTATAAAAACCATGATATGGAAGGCCAAGGTCCTTGCATGTATGATCAAGTATAGAAGGAGAGAAGGGGAAGTGTAGGTAAGGTGAAATATATGAGAAATAATAAATTGACACCTGAGAGCTTTGAAGGATAAACTATAGTAAGTGATGGTGTAGCCTAATGGAGGATCTAAAACTTGGAATTACTGAGAGGACCCATAGTGAGCAAGAAGGGCATGGGGAAGGATCCCTTGAATTACAATAGCATGAAGAGAGAGAGAGAGGAAGAAGCAAGAGATAAAACTCAATAGTTAGGTGTAGGATCTAATGTTTTCTTATAAGATGTGGTGCTTGAGAACATATCAAAAGCACCTATCCCCTTTGAAATTGAAGCATAAGATTTTATGCTAGATTTCCCATCAGAAGATAGAAGAATGGTAACTAAACATATTATCACTATCAACTTTGTTAGGATTCAAGATTTGGACCAAGATTTTTTTATTGAGAAATTTATTCCCTACAAGGAACTAAGTGAGTATATGATAAATTTAAGAAGCACCAACCTAGGAAATGTGAACATCAGTGCAAGTATTCCTTTGTAGAGAATGTCAACTACACCAACTAGGCAATAGCCTGTAGGAAGTGCAACATTACCAGAAGGGAGTTGTATGACATTGATAAGTTCTATATCATAGACAATAACATCAAGATCAATTCCCCTACCTATAATTAGAGTTATTTGAGGGCCACCTCCAACACTGATATAAGGGGATAAGTGCCTCAAAAACTGGCACCAACCCCTTAGTAAGTATACTATGATATGGTGATGTACTTGCCTAAGTGTCATAGTGTATATAATGCCATGGAAGATGTGCTAAAGTGTGAGTTACAATGGCATGATCAGGGCATCACTCAACTTGAGTGCAATAAAAACTAGTTCAAGACCACTTTGTTGGATTGTGCCCATACCTAGTATCAAAAATTTGATCTAAACTAGGCTATGGATGACTATAATGAGATGAAGGAAGCCTTTTTAAAAGATTTTGATATCCCTAAATTCAAGTAGAAGAGTATCATGGTAATCAAGGAAATTAGCCAAGGGTTATCTAAGAGTGTGTACTTGTATGATGCATGATTTAAAACTCTTCTCTCTAAGCTCCCATATGAAATTTACCCCTCCAAGCATGTTAAATGGTTTGTTGGAGGCCTATTGGTACCATTCAAAAGATAAATCTCCATGAATACCTTCACAAACCCTCTCAAATTTGTACTTCAAACTAAGGTGGTAGGTAGCATTGATACTAGGATTAACCCATTAATGAAGGTGTAGATTGTGTTAATGGCTTCTTAGCAATAGAAATTGACCATTATTTCAACACATAACACTCATAATGGGTTATTGTGTACTGATTATAAGATGGAGGGGCATAAAAAAAACAACTACCTATGAAGAAATGTTTGTACCTTACTATTCAATTATGAGCTTTGTCATGAGCTGCATGACTCTCAAAATTGTTCTCTATCACAATGTGCTACCTAAGTAAACACCACCATTTATTAAAAAATGTGTGATGCCTATACTCATTTAATAATGGACTATAGAGTCATCGATGAGAAGTTCCAGAATATAGAAAGAGGTGTGAGATAAGAGATGACATTAGGTGGTGGTCAAGTAGGTCAAGGCAATGAAGTATATGGCTAAAATAATATGGGTTATGGAAACTAATGAGGTGTGTATAGGCAAGGAGGAGGATATGGTGGAAGAATATTCCCACTATGATCATGTTACAAGTGTGGGTTGATTGAGCACTATTAGTGTGACTAGCCCATGCATCTAATGTGTGGGTATTATCGAGGACCACTTTTAGTCTAAGAATTCCTAGACTTGTATAACAAGATAACTTAAGGTTGGCCTGGTGTAGATAGAGGTGTTGAAATGGTTAGGCATGAGTTTATATAGGAAAAAAGGGACCTTAAGCCCTAATAAACTCATAAGGAGCCACCTAAGTTATAGGCCACAACAAGGAGTGGATTCACCACTCAACCACCCACTATACCAAAACAAAATCTATAATTAGAGTATGATGAATCAAGTCGTACTGAGCATGTAACATAGGTAAAGCCAAAATTTGTACCATATCCTAACCCTAAATAGTAAAATGACATCTTTCAATAAGTCATGAACATGATACAGAACTTGTAGGGTAAACTTTAGTTGGCCAAAGATTTAGAGGCACAGGCCACCACTTTATGTAAGAATCAATATCACAAAGAGGTTGAAGTGTAGGAATTGACCAAGATCTAATGCCTTCTATAAACTGAAGGGATGCTTCCACTACTAAAAGACTTGCTTCTAAATCATGTAAGGAAAGAACAAGTTCAAGAGGATGCATCTCAAGTAATAAAAGTTATAGCACTACATATGGATTGGGCATGTGAAGTCAAGCATACTCAAAACACTAAGTATAACTAATAATTATTGATATATGCCACCATCAATGCATGGTCATTATATGAAGTATTGGTAGATACATGCATTGAGGTAAATATTCTGACCAAAAATGCCTAAGAAAAGATGGGGCATCCCCCCTTGAGGCCTTCACCTCACATGTTATTCATAGCTAAAAAATATGAGAACAAACAATTGGCATCTTAAAGGGCACCATTGTAGATATCATCAGTATTGAGTTCCATGCTGATTTTGAGGTCATTGAGTTGGTAGAATAGGACAACTATCTATCACTCTTGGGGAGGCCATGGTTCTACATAATAATGTAGATATTCACTATAAGAAGCTCTATATGACTTTTGAGAATGACAAGGAAAGAGTGGTGATCCCCATTTGAAGTGATCAAGGGCCCCCATACATAGAAAGTGTGGATCTTGAGGATGAGATCAATCACATCTATAACATCATGGTATAGGGTATCGAGAAGCTTAAGCCTAATGACCAAGGCATGCTCAAATGGGAGGATGGGCAATCAAAATTTTATATAACTAATGTCACCTTATGAGTGATGGATAAAATAATCCTATGAGGTCACTGGATGAAGGTGACACCTAGTGCATGTAGCTGGGCCAAGACCAACCAAGACAGGGTTAGTTAAGATTCAATGCCTCAAGAAGAAATAGTTCCCTTATACCTGAAAGACGGAAAAAGGGTACTCTAGCTCAATAAAGGGAAGCTTTTAGTGCTTCCAAAGTATGAAGGAAGCTATCCCATATAAAAATATGTCCAAGACATTGAATCCTATGTCCCAAAGGAGATAGATTGAATGGGCACACTAGTGAATACATTGAAGAGCATTACTTCTCATTGCTGGGCAATATTGAGACCTGTCTTGCCAACTTGGAAAGATGTGAAGGCAACTATATGCACTAGGTTTGGAAAAATTAATGAGGATTTGGACATAATTTCTTATGCTAGTGATTCTAACCCAATCATTCATGTGCATCTGTGTGAAGAAAGCTAGACTATATGTGATGATAATGCATAAAGACGCTTGTGGGTAGATGTTTTTTATATGACCTTGAAGGCATGGGTGTGAGTGTGTTACATTGTAAATGAGATGTGATATGAGATAGGAAATTGGGAGATGCTCAAGAAAAGGTTCATGCACACTTTATTCTTTTATTTTCAAAATTTAGAGCCACTAGAGCCACTACAAGTCATTTATAGGATAGTGTTTGAGGACACTACAATATTAGAAGAGCACTTGAAAGAAATGTTTGGGGAGAAAGGACTAGTGCTCCAAAAATTATTTGAATAGATATCACTCAATAGTGACTGTAGTGAAGAAGATGATTAGACCTAGAAAGAGTGTAATTGAAAGGCTCTAATAGGTAGACAAAAGCTTGTGCACCTTGTGGATAACAATACCCTAGATGATGAAGATACAATGCATCTTCAAATTAAAATAATAGAGGGGAAAATATAAGTTGAAGACTCTCATTATAAGAGAAATGAACCCTACCATGTGCCAATCAAGACCTCTAAAGTGGACATCAGTATAAAAGGTGATCCAAACATCACCACTATAGGTGCTTACTAGTCTGAGTCAGAGCTAGTGTGAATTGTAGACCTTCTAAAGGAATTTCAAAACTTATTCCTATGTAACTACAAGGACATGAAATTCACCCACCCTTTCCTTCAAAAAATGAGCATCAAGTTACTAGATGGCACAAGTCTAATAAAAAATCACCCGTATCAGATGTACCCCAATCTCTATGCCAAGGCAAAAATGGATATTGATGGAATGCTAGTGGTCAACGTCATCTACCAGATGTAAGAATCTAAATGGGTGAGCTTGATGGTCATCAATATCAATAAGGATGGGTGCATGAAAATATATGTCTACTATAAGATGTTGAATTTCACTTACATCAATGATCCATTCCTGACCTCATTCATTGATGAGGTCCTAGATGGAGTTGTAGGATGTAAGATCTACACTTTCATTGATGGGTTTTCAGGCTACCATCAGGTGCAAATCAAATAGGAGGATAAACCTAAGATA
This sequence comes from Torreya grandis, assembly GCA_037957365.1. Classification (NCBI taxonomy): domain Eukaryota; kingdom Viridiplantae; phylum Streptophyta; class Pinopsida; order Cupressales; family Taxaceae; genus Torreya; species Torreya grandis. Next base: position 4,430,432 of record JARHVA010000172.1, on the reverse strand, counting down.
AACTTTTCAACTGAATGGGGTTGTTTCACTTACAATATGATTCCTTTTGGGCTCAAGAATCCATCAGTCATGTTCTCTAAGGTAGTGATCACTATCTTCAAAGACTTTATCCACAATTTTCTCCAATTATATCTTGATGACTAGACTATGTATGGTCTTGTAAAAGACCATTATGATAATATGTGCCTCATGTTTGAGAGGTGCAGGTAGTTTTAGATATCTTTAAATATGAAGAAGTGCATCTTGGCAACTCCATTTGGAACATTGCTCAAACACATCATCTATAAATATGGTTTGCTTGTTGATCTGGTAAAGATAGTAATAATAATCTAGCTCTAAACTCCCTCAATGTAAAAGGATGTTCACATCTTTCTAGGCCATTGTGGCTAATACAGGAAGTTCATTTAGATCTATGCAAAGATCATAGCACCTCTAGAGGATATATTACACAAAGATGACCCTTTCTACTGGGTTAAGGCATAAGAGGAGGCCTTTGAAACATTGAAGCTAAATTTGGCTAGCATGCCAATCCTGTATTTCTAGATTGAATTACTCCCTTCCATGTCCATGTCAATACTTCAGGCTCTTCCATTGGTGCCATCTTGGTGCAACTAAGAGAAAGTAAGATGGACCACCCCATTTCCTTCATAAGTATAAAATTGATGTAGGTAGAGAAAAATTACACCACCATCAAGTACAAGGCATTGGCAATGGTTTATGAATTTCAAAAATTTAGGTAATATCTACTAAGAACCCTATTCATATTTTCCTAGATCATGAGGCACTCAAGTACCTCATAAATAATCTTATTTTACATGAGTGCATCTATAGATGGATTTTTATCTTCCAAATTTTCTATTTCTCCATTATCATTAAACTTTGGAAGTAGAACTTGGGGCTAGACCATTTGTCCTGTATTAACTCTGGTGATGCGGCAGTGTTGATTGAAGATGACATGTCAGATGCATAGCTATACAGAGTCTACCACATCCTAGGATCTGGTGGAGATTTCCACTTTCATAAAATTTGGGTTTGCACCCTAGACCTTATTCACTAAGGAAAAGAAACAACTTATAGTCTATGAATCCCCCTTATATATCATTTAGGGAGATATATACAAACTAAGTAAGAATGAAGTCCTACATTGATTTGTTTTAGAACATGAACATGACTCCATCCTATAAGAATCACATAAAGGAATCATAATATGTCATTACACTAGCGATGTAATGATGTGAAAGATATTCTAGTCAAACTTGTGGTGGCTAAACCTATTCCAAGATATAAAAGAATATGCTAAAGTATGTGATGTATTCCAGTGCATAGAAAATCATAACCATTGAGATGAGATGCCCCTCATCCTCATTCATTCCCAGGAACTAATAAAAAAATGGGATATTGAATTTGTTGGTCCAATCACTCCCATAAAATGGTAAATAGGTTCTAGATATATCCTAGTAACCACTAACTATTTCACCAAATGGGCCAAATCCATGCTGAGCAAATATTGCACAACCACAATAACCACATTCTTCATATGGGAGAATATGATCAATAGGTATGGGTACCCATTTAATCTAAATAGTGATAGGGCCACTTATTTCATCAATAAGATGGTGTGTATTCTCTTGACTGAGTACATGGTGGTACACCACATGACCACCCCATATCATCCCTAGGCCAATGATACAATTGAATATTTTAATAAAATTCTAGGAACATGCCTAATAAATATATGTGATGTTGGTCAAAAGGATTGAGATGATCAAGTTTTAATGGTATTATGGGCATACCATATGACCTACAAGTGCCTAAATAAGGCTACACCATTTCAATTAGTGTTTAGCACTAAAGTAGTTATGTGAATGGAATTTATGGTGTCTTCCTTATACATTACATGGATTGGTCGATTAGATGACCAAGAATTTTTAAGCAAAATGCTAGAATACTTAAATCACTTGGATGATAAGTGTACCCAAGCCAAATGGAGTTAACAAATTGAGAAGGTACATTAGAAACATTGACATGATAAGTATATCAAGTATAAGGACTTGACTAAAGGAGCATTAGTATTGCTCTATGATTCTAAGTAATTTAAGAACCCATGAATATTAAAAATATGATATATGGGCCCCTATATCATCCATCACATCTTAGAAATAGGCACATACAAGTTACATACATTACCTAGAAAAATACTCTCTAGGCATTTTAATGGTAACTGACTGAAGACATATAGGTAGTAGGTACTTCTTGGTCAATAGTTAGTTTGAGTTGAGTTGATCAAAATAAATTTTGGTGTAAGATAAACTATTATTTTATTTTATTTTTTCCCTTGTATATAAGTAGTGAGTGATGCATGGTGGCCGAAAAAACTTTTGTGTCAATACTTCACACATAATTCCAATCAGGTGAGTCGATAACTTGTACCTATAAGTGTTTGAGGCTAGACATCTAAGTAGTGGGAACATGAATCTTACTAGGTGCAAGAAAAAATAATTAGCGAGACATGTATAAATATGAGAAGTGAAAGGCCCTTAAAGGCTTTCTAATGAGCCAACCTAGTGCTACCTCTATGCCAAAGTTGCAAGAAGTCACATCAATTAAATCTAGTGCCAAATACCCTAGATGGAAAGAAGTGAAGATTCCTAACATGGTTGAGTGCAAAGTAGATAGTGAAGATGCACTCTATAAGTGTGAAAGAAAAATAGAAGTGGAAGAGAACATTAGAGGGATAACATAAGGGATTTGTATGGGGTAGGATAGGCCAAGGCAAGATGATGCACAAAAAATTAACCAAGGAAGAAAAGTGTTCTTGAAATAGGAGTGTAGTTAGAAGATATTAGAACTGAGGAGATTAAATCACACACATGTGAGGTGATACATCTAGGTTACCACAAGAAATGTGAAAGTCATGTCAAGGATACATACACAAAAGGAAGTCATCTAAGATAGCTAGCATCCACCAAATAATAAGTGAGAAGTGATCATTTGAACCACATGTCACTTCATTGAAAAAGCTATTAGGACAATTTAATGACATAATGGCAGCATAAAGATACATATTAAATGCATATAAGAAAATATATTTTTTAATTTTCTAAGAAAATTGAGGTGCCTATGCTATTAAGCCTACATTAATAATGGCAGTTGACAAGTGAAGGGTATAAAAGGGCAAATGATAAACTTATTTAGGTTACTAAGTTTATGCTAACTCAAGACTTAGTGGAAAATTAGAAAGAAACTATAAAGATAAAGTAAGAATAACCCTATCACAGTGAGCATTTGATCAATCCAAGAACCTTATAGTGATTGGAAGCCTAGAGGAGAGAGAGTACATTCACAGTGAAGACCAGTGTAAAGGACTGAAGAGAGAGGTTTGTGCATAAAACCAAGTTGAAATAGGAATCTATTGACCAGGCCATAATTAACAACCAATAAACCTTAGATCTAGATGTATGGACAAATATCTCATGACTAAAAAATCATTGACCACCATTAAACACTTAGATAAACCACATCTACCTAGGTTCAATACAAGTCACTTCAGGATGGTGAAGAAGTGAAAGGACACAAGTTATAGTGAGGTGAAATAGGAACCTAAGAGGGTCATAATTGTAGAAGAGGCAATGGCTACTAATATTAAGGCATAGCCGATCAAGGTAGTCAACATCATGGATATTTATATTGAGGTGTTAACTAAGCTATCTTATCAGTATATGCAATATCCCCTAGAGGTTTAGGTAGGGGAAAGTTGGCACTCTTTCACACATAATTACTAGTTAAAAGAGTATAAAAAATAGATGTTGAGTCATATATAGGATTTAGCATATGACTAGATGGTGGATATGGGGTGAAAACCCATAAAAGGTGACACCCTTTTTGATGTCTCATTTTAAGAAGAGTTAAAGTTTTTTGGTGCAACTCAGTTATAGGAGTTTCCCTACTTTGAAAAACAAGAAGCACTCATCCAATTCTTGCTCTCACATGTACATAAGGACCACTTCTACTTCATGAGATGGTGCATGAAGATATCACCATACCTAATCAAGCGTATAATTAGGCTACCTAATGCCAGGTAGGGAATCCAATAGATGATGGATGATGTTGAGGAGGTGGAGTGCATTGTGAAGTTCCTTAATTAATTTAAGGGGGTTATACATTCCTAATTACTAAGTGTGAGGACTTGGGCATGAGGGTAGCGACATGTCTCATTAGTTATAAATTATGTCCTAGCAGTCGATGGATAAATTTATCTAAGGCATAATTTTGCATCACAACCACATGACATAGGGTGTCCAATTTAATATTTCCAAGTTCATCATGGAAGAACTAGTCAAGAATACACTAGAATGCCATAGTGTAAAGAGAAATTTTAGATGGGGATTTATCCTCATCTTGATCATGATGGAGTAGATTAGGATTCCAAATGGGAGTAAGGATAGTCTGCAGGTGTTTCTATAATACCATGAGTCCCTCATATAGAAATACAAGGATTACACCTACCCCACCACCTTTAGTAGTAAAAAACAAGACTTACTTAATGCACTGGTATGAGCAATACATCAAAGACTTTGGAGTGGAGTGGTACATCCCCTAGGGGATCCCTCAAAGCATGTTTTGGATAATTGTTTTTCATGATACAAAACTACTATGTCATGCACTTGGTGATATAAGATGGGAATAGGTCGGGATGGATGAACTTACCCTTTGACTTTTTAGCATAATTTTTCAAGGATGTGATGTAAAATATCCCAAATTCATAGTGGATGGAGATTATAGTTAATGAATTATATGAAAAGAGGAGGAAGTTGACGTGTAGGTTTCCCTACACTGATGGAGGAGTGATCGAAGATGAGTAATATGCCTCAAATCAGATAGACATCAAACCTACTTTTGAGGTCATAATTATAGACCTCATCCATAAGCTTTAATGTGATATGAATCCATAGAATAAGGTTTCCCACATTGGTTTAAATTTCAAGTTGATAGAAGACCCCCTAATTCATATCAAGGAGGAAAGAACCCCTGCACCCACTAAGAAGAAATTCTCCATAGAAGAAGAGAGGGGAAACTCTAGAGGAAATACAAGAACAACTAAAAATCAAAATTGCCTCATAAAAAGAGGCATCCTCCTCAGGCTATTCTAAGAATTTCATCAAGTCTATGATGAAGACCTACCCTAATATGAAGAAGAAGAAGGGGAAGGCCCAAATTTTTGTGACCAAGATAGAGATCTCTGACATAGAAGAGGAGTTAGAGAAAGAGGAGCTAGAGGAATAAAAAGGTGTGATGGCCACCTACATTATGTCTAAATACATTGAGTCATTGTCAAGTGAAGGGATCCCTTCCCCACCACCTAAGATTGAGCTAGAGAAGTACATAAGAAGGTTGAGGAAATTTGGTTTCAATAAAGTGGAAATTCAAAGGGCACAGGAGTTACAAGAATAGAAAGAATAAATGACTAAAGTGAGAGTGCCTAAGGAACTCATTAAAATGGGGGAGGCTAAATAATAAAGGTAGGAAGAAGAGCATAAGGTGTAGATGTAAAAAGGGGGCACAAAAGGAGAAAAGGGCAAGGAGCCCAAGGAGGTGAACTAGTCAAGCACCCTAATAGAAGAATAACTATAGTGCTAGTGGAAGGCCATGTGCCTTGACCAAGCACATATTGATACCAAACTAAAATTTCACTAGAGGCATGAGGAGATGAAATCCAAGGGCATGTCCTAGGATGAAATTAATTGGCTAGAGGCTGAGGAAATAAGAGAGCAAGAAAAGAAATACAAAGTGTAAGTTGTGTAAAAGAAGGTAGAGAAAGAAAGGGCCAAGAAGGAAGAGGTAGAGAGAAAGGCCCAGGAAGAGAAGGTAAAGAAAAAATAAAATAAGAAGAATTAGGCTAGGTATAATGACCTAAGATGTTGAAAGAAAGGGAAGAGAAGAATGTCATTACAAGCATAGAACCAAGTAAAGAGAAGACACCAAAAAATTTGTTGAGTGCCCCTATCTGTATAGTATAAGAAGTTGCATAGTAGGTGTGCCCCAACTTTGAAGGGGTGCTTAAGGAGAAGAAAGGAAATATTATCACCTTGAAGTAAACAAAGAAGGAGATTAAAGCCTTGTTAGGACTAGGGGAACAAAAATATGGTGCAACATAAGTTCATTCCATAGAGCCACTATCAGAGACGATGGACGAAGGAGAGAAGTTTGATAAAGAACCCTAGGAAGAAGGAGAACAAGAAGAAGAAGAAAAGGTCACATAAAAAGGCACTGGCATAAGCACCAACACAAGTGAAGAGGAAGATCTGGGAAAGGATGAAGAGTTTGTACTAAGAAATAGGGAAAATGAATAGTAGGAGGTTAAAGAGAACGCGAGCCTCTACCTGATGGAGTGCATGATTCCAAAAACTTTTATGACCTTGATGCACCACCAAGTCTCTTGGGTAATGGATTGCTATATGGATTAACCCAAATTTAAGGTTTTAAAAAAGGTAATTTGGAGTGCCAAGAAGCTAAAAGAAGGACACAATTACCAACTCCTCAATCCACATGACATGAACCTCATGCACTTAGCTAATGCCTTGATCAAGATAACCTCTATTGTAGCATGTAATAACATCATAATGATGTTCATGCCTATAAATAGAAGAAAATATAAAATAAGGTTGAGAAAGAGCTCAAGGAAGCCAATCTCAAGCTATAGAAACTTATAGAGTGTATACGAGAGGTGGAGTAATCCCTCCTAGAAAACGTGGATACCTCTGAGAAGAGTGAAGTTGACTAAGTCTATGTTCTTGTGGAGAAATTACTCCCTAGGATGAGGTTGGTGCTTGAGAACCAAGAAGACCCCTAGGAGGACCTAAGGAAGGAGTTGAACAAAAAGATGGATGTGGTCGAAGACCTCTTTACTAGACTCAAAGAGGGCACCAAGGAAGTGGACATAATATTTTATAACTTCACTAACCAGGTAGAAATCATTAACATGTGCCTCAAGAAGGCAAAAGATGAGAATGATGCTTTATTCTATCACTCTTTCATGGTGTCTAGGGCTAAGTGTGTGCAGGTGATGGACAAGGTCAACTCCCTTAGAACTCAATTAAATACCCAAGAGTAGGAATTTTAGGTAGTATTTTGTGCCTTCCAAACAAAGGCCATTAAGTAGGGGGAGATATTGGATGGTGGGGTGAGGCACGCAAAAGAAAGGTTGGAAACCTTTAGAAAGGATTTAGAAAGCATGGACGTGTTTTTCTTTGAGGTTGAATTCATAAAAGTAAATGGTGAAATTAAAGAGATTAGGGGTGATATCTAGGGATTTAATTTTTTATGAAAGACTTAAATTAGAGTGCACTTGAGTTCTACACACCTAAGATGATAAAATCCTAGTCCAGGGTGGACTAGTAATTTTTTATAGGGTAATGTTGAGCCCTTTTTAAGAGTATGTGGACCATGCCAACTATACCAATCTCAACATGAGGTGACCCTTGAAGTGGTTTCTCTCTTTTTTTTACATTTTGGCACCAGATGGAGAAGTCCTCATGGATCCCATGCTAGATAGTGGGTAGTTATATAGTGTTGACTTACATAAAGACATCCTTGCCAAGACTTGTACATGGTGGCTCAAGAATCATAGTTGTCCGAGGAGTAGAGTAGGTAATATAGTGACCCTAACTGATATCTTAGCATACAACATGCACTTGTCTAACCTAGGTAGTGTAGTGGAGCCAACAGACTCATGATAACTCATCACTTACCACGTACCCATCTAGCCTAGCAAGAGATGCCCATTCTCCTATAAGATAAGGCCTACATTTGAATATAAAAGAGGAATTTTTAGTGTAGTGAAGCTTTGGAAAAATAGAGAGAAAACCATTAGTATTTATTAATACTTATATATTAGTTTAAATATTTGAAGGTATATCCCAAGCTCGTATATGAGCCACTAGGCATGAATAGGGATAATAAGAGCATATGCTCTGGTTCTTTGTATTAAAATTGCTGACTGAACTATAAGTTAATGAAGAATTGAAGCATTTATCCTTGAATTATAATTTGTGTAATTTTATGGTTGTGATTTAGTTTCATTTAAGTAATGTTGGAGTTGTTTACTTGAATATATTATGAGATGAAGGTTCAACCTTGGTCACTGATAGCATCCTTATGCTATTTAGCAACTTCAGCCAACCCATAAATACAATAAGTGATAGAAACCAAATACAAAAAGACTCCAAGACAAATTCCTAGAGCATTACCTTAAGGGTGAGAACCTGCACCTAAGCCATTCCCATTATTTGTCCAAGTACTTGAATCACCTTATGCTAGCTCCCCTCCCAGCGTGCACTACTAAGAGCCCTATTTAACCAAGTATGGAATCACACCTTAGGACTTGCACCACTAAGAAGGATCATACCTATTGAGCTCCCATTGGATAAAAGTGTGTCATAAGGCCTCATAAACCCCTCTATCTAATGCTTATTCCCTATTAGAACCCAAGTTGTGTCATGTTTTAGTTATCCCATTATGGGCCCATTCCCTTTACTATTGCACTTTAGGTAAGTGCACAAGGCCTACAACCTATGTGAAACTAATACCAATGAAATAGTGTGTTAAATATTGTACACTAGACCCTACTATGTTCACATTTATCTCTATCAAGTCTAGAACTAACTTGGATTGATATCTAAGCACATGACTGAGTGTAGATGCCAACCTAGTGGATGTTTCTACAACATAGGATTATTGTCTCTTATTTCCACATATTAACAATCCAAATAGCTCCTAAAAACCATTCCTTAAGCTATTAATCCTCTTTTACACCTTCCTCTAGTCTTACCCCACTTCTCATCCCTCTTTTCCTCACCTTAGTCCTTTTTTTAGTCAGTTATGCTAGGTCAATTGGGTTGACCCTATACAGTTTTTGGATATTTTCACTTAGGAATTAGGTTAGACTTTGGATGACCTATCTTAGGACCTAGTGAATACTTGTTGAAATTATTCTAGGTTGACTAGGTTGACCCTATTGGTTGGGGCTTTTAGAAGGGTTTTTGGTCAAATCCACCTATATATACAAGATCATTTCATCATTATTTCAATATGCAATCAAGAGTTATTATTTGATTGCGCTTCCTTACAATCTACTCTTCCAACATTCCACTTTTAGAGTTTTATCTTAGGGTTTATACTTGGAGAATTTAGTCTTGTGAATAATTCTTGGATGCTTTGTCATTTCTTAGTGATCCTTACAAACCAAAACAACCTCTTGAGAAGCCCTTTTGTCTAACGAATAGATTAAGTCTCGATGGGTTCACATTCAAGTAAGTATTCTCTAACTTTGATCCTCTTTCTAGTAGATATAAGTAGCATAAGAACTAGCTTTGAATAATATTACTCTTCATATTCCATGTATTAGGGTCTTACTAATACGTAGCTTAATTGATATTCTCTTATACATGTTCTTGTTTACTAACTCCTCATGTTGTGCCAAAAACTTTAGTGAGAACTAGATTAGATTTATTTTACTTGTTATTAGTATAGGTGAGATATCAAAACATAGGACCCCCTTAGGGTTATTATATGATTGTGTTATATTGGAGGATTTGGAACCCTCCTTAGTATGGTGTATTATAATAAGAGATCCCTTAATTAGGTATAGCAGATCCCCATATTGGTCATGCTCTCACTTAAAAAATATGTCCCCAATTGGAAGTGTATGGTATTATCTATCTTTTTTGAGATAGAATTCATTTATATACATGATGAATTTATGATTTCATACACATTTCAAATACTATAAAAAATATTATTTCAAGTTATTATCCACAATATTACTAAATCAAATGTTATCAAGAAAAATCTCTATTATTCCTTTGATGAATAGACCAACATTGAGGACTAGACTCTCTGCTCCAAAAATAGGGGCATGTTTATAAAAATTTTATATACAATTAAAACACACTTGGAATAATTCTCATATTATAATGAGGTCATGATTTGGAAGCATGTTCTCAACATTCATTCAGTATGTGGTACTTATATTAGTTTTTAGATTTAATGGGGGCATGCCATATGGGCATGGATTACACACATTCACAGTTCTCAAATTCAGTGGTGGTATGCTCTAGAAGCATGTTTTCTACACCTATTCAATATTCAGCATCTCCAATTTATAGTTGGAGTATGTTTTATAAACAGGTCCTCCACATTGGTACTTATTACAGTTTCATATTCCTCTATACATAGTGGAGGCATAATTTAGAATTATGTTATCCAAACTTACATAGTTTCCAACTTGGAAAAAACATAAAAAATATATTATCCATATTCATAAATATGGAAAAATCCTATACATTGGTACCATTTATTATACACAGTTTCAACATGAGATATATCCAAGATGCATATGTTATGTAGTGAGTTCCTAATATTGCAAAATCCAAATCTATTTCAAAATTCTAAAACTCTTTTATGGACTATTACCACAACACAAAATTTTTAACCTAATGATACCCCAACATACTAATACAATGATTAAGCATCCATGAACTATTTTGAGCCTTACCCATCTATAACACTTGGTTCTTCATTTTAATGTGATTATAGGATTAAATCATTAAGTTTTTTGGGTGAAATTGATTACATCACTCACCATATATTGATATATACATATACAAATCTTTGTCACTCAAGTTGTGCTCATTGAGAAATGATACTCTTGATGGTTAAAACACCACTCTTCCTACTCCAATTTAGGGGTATGACCACCTCCCAACTCTCCCTACTCCAATTACAATACCACCATGGTCTAACACACTTTTACTACTTATATACTCACTCATATTTCTAGCTAGGATATGGATGATGTTGAAATTCCCCTATCTACTTCTCCAGTTTCTAAAACTCTGGACCTAGTTACTATGTGACACATACATAGGTGTAATCTATCCATGCTCTTTATTTATGCTAATTTTTAGTATTGTTTACCTATAGATTACATACATTGATTTACTTTTTTTGGCATATATTTGATTATAGATAATGTTTAAAATTATGAAATATTGAAGGAACAAATAAAACAAAGACAAAGTGTGTTGTCCACACCATGATATGTGTTTTATTTTCATTTAAACTAGTAAATATATTTTTTATTGAATTACTAGATTAAAGTGGGGCAAATGTAGACAACCATTTTGGTATAAGTACACATATTTATAGTCTTCTTGTATGTATATAAATTTTAATGAAGAATTAGACATCTAGTGACATGGTCTATCATGGACTGCTTTTGTTCCATCTTATTTCACTTAATTTACCTACACCTTGGGCATGTGTATTATGACTTGTTATATTCATATAATGTATAGTAGATATCCATACCTATTTTTCATGAATTTTATATGTTTCATCCCATGTATACTTACATCCATCTTGGACACTTAAACCCATCTTGGACACTTACATCCATCTTGGACACTAGATTATACGTCAGTGTCCAACCACTATACAATTGTCTAGACTTATCTTTTTATCCTTTTCCATATCTTTCACTTTATGATCATTTTATTATCCCTCTTTTCCTATCCTATGGTTAGATTTTTTTATGTCACTAGTTTCAAAGTAAAATTAAAATTTTTACCATATATACAAAGGATATGGTCCAATTAATACACCTTCTAATTTAATAAGGCATATATCTAATAAGAAAATATTATCTATTTCAATTTATTAAATTACATTACATAACTGAATTAAATATTTGATGCATTCAAAAGGTCAAATATACTATTGCATCATTTGTACCAAGGGTTATTATGAGAAAGAGAATATATTCATATTATTAAAATTATGCAAACATATTTAAGAGGGATAACTATATGAAATTCTAAGTCATTCTTAGGAGTATTAGCTATGTATGCAACACTTAGCAATATCATGGTTGTGTTGTTACTTGCATAATACACTCCATTTTCAAATTGAAAATAGGGACCCTATTTTTACTTTGGAGTTTGATCTTATACCTTTCAATCATTCATTGTGTTTTTTGGTTCAAATTAGCCTTCTTGGAAATCTACTAGATGATTAGTTATAAGTGACTGAATGGGTTTATTTTGATGTCCTTGAATTCATTAAGTTAAGTAAAATATTTTATCTAGGATTGATTTGATTTTAATATATGAATTTGCATATATCTACTAAGTCTTAGTCTAATTATCTAACTGTGTTTTGAAACACATTTAATAGCTTCCTCTTAGACTATTTTGCCTTAGTTTTGTATAAATTATCTAACTATTCCATAATTTTCTACCTCTTTTCTTGAATATTTTTTGTCCATTTATGCTTTAATTTAAATATAAATGACTAAATATTTATAAATTTTTACATTTTAACCTGGTATATTCTTATAAAAATGGATGAAATAGGCTCTAGAATCAAGTAAGTGAGGTCATTATGTAGTTTCTAGTTTATACTTAGTCATTTTTTAGTTTTTGCCTTATCTATTTATTTTAAAATAGTTAGTCATTTGTTTATAAAGACTTATCTATTTATTTTCAAATTCTTCATGATTAGTGTTTTAAACCAAAGTCACTGACTGTGCATTTTCGTTTGTGCCCTTAGGTACCCAAAGAAGTTGGCCTTCATGTTTTTCAACAAAAGATTAGTTAGAACTTTTACATGAAAAAGTGTCTACAAAAATCTTAAAGATTTCAAGAGATTTGGTTGTCTTTTATTTTATAGAGAAAATGTTGTGACTTAATTATAACAAAATTTTTGAACAAATTTTTTGAAGACTTAGACACAATTTTTCAAATATTTAGGTCTTCAAGAAAATCAAATGCAACTAGTCAGAACTTTTTCAATAGAAAAAATTTCAAAGTCTTGGACCTTTGAAACAAAAGTTAAGAATAAAATCCTCAAATAATGAAGATAACCTAAAGTACCCTGAAAGAATTTTATAAGTATTTTGATCTTCATAAAAAGTGTTGTGAAGACTAGTCAGAACTTTTATTATGAATAAAGTTCTGAAGAACAATGCCTAGACAAAAGTTGTGATAAAAAAAGTTTCATAAAGCTGAGTCAAAAGTCATGAAAAAGGGAAAATAATCTTGTATGTTTACAAGAATTATGTCATCCTTATTTCAAAAAAGCTAAAAAAGGGAATTCATAAATGTTAAGACCCAAATAGAAATTGTGATAATAAAATTTCTCAAGGCTTGGGAATGAATGATTTGAAAGTTTTATGTGAAGGATCAAAGACAAAAATTATGAATACTTGAAGAAAAAGTTGCATAAATACAAAAACCTAGAAGCATGGAAGCTTGGATATATTAACCATTGGCCTAAAGTGCAGAGAGCCAAGGGAGCAATGTATGGTAAATCTAAAATCCATGGATGACAATGAGCTAGAAAGTATTAAAATGGGGCCCATAGAGATAGAGACAATATTGAAGTGAGTTAAAAGTAGAGGGAAAGTGATAAGAAGACATGTGGTAATAACCCATTAGATCAAAGGACATGTTGGATGTAGACCTAGTAAGACATGAGCTTAAATTTAATATCATATCTGGCTATCAAAATTATCAAGAGGCCAAAAATGGGTTATGCATGTAGTTTAATTGATACAATCAAATCACAATTCAAATAAATCATGAATAAAGTCGCTGCCTATGAATCTTCTTAGGTGATCAAAGGGGATTTTCTACTTTTTTGAATTATATAATTATAACAACTATGAGTGGTCATCATGGCTTAGGATGGAAATATCATGCTACTTGGAGGTGAATCCCATCCTCATCTATAAATATATAATTGCATTATAGTTTGAAGGTCGACAATTTTTAGCTCAAAATTGATGTTGGAATAAATCTAAGATTTCACCTATAGTATCCTTTACCTTTTTGGATTGTAGAAGGTTGGCCATGATCGATACCCTTATAATAGAACTTGTTTTAATAACGCAATTTCAACCTTTGGGAAACACATAATTTATCTATCAAAGCATCCATAATTTTAGTTTTGAATGAATGTTAGTGATCATATAATTGCATTAATGATCTATCATTTTATGAATGCAATGGTTATGATGTTCTTATATGTTATTACCTCTTTTTGAAATAATTTAATTTTCCTTACAATATTGATAATATTCATGTTAGTATAAAAATTATCTTGGATGTTTATGTGTTATTTCCTATGAACTTATAGTATTGATATTTAGTGAGGTTTCATAAATCAAGCATTATTCATTGCTCCCCTAGACTATTTTAATTATGTAGTATTGAATTAAAAACCTTTGGTTAAAGTCAACACACAATGGTATAATTGTGACAAAAGAATTTAGCTCGATTGTTGAAGATCAATTTCATCCTAATCTAGAAACACTCTTTCCTACCTTAATTTTCCCTCTTTTTTGTGTTTATTTTGGCTATTTAAATGTCCCTCCCATTTATAAAATGGTAAATCAAAGTGCATGAACATTAGCATCAAACCCAAGTAACTAATTGATTATTCAATAAAGTAGTACTGGACCTCTGATGGTAGCATTACATCTCTGAGAGATTATTCCATGTAGGTTATATTATGAAGCCAAATACCCAAAACTGTGACCTAGGTTGATCACACATTAATCCTTAAATAGAGGATGAAATTCTATCATTTTTCCCACTATCCTATTTTAAAATACCTAGTTTGATAAGTATTTTGAAGTATGATCTTGGAGTAAACAATAACTAGTGCTAGAAAGAGGACCTCTTTCTTAATAATAATTACTAGTAAGAACCTTGGCCTTGAAGGGAGTTTTTTATTGATTGAGTTTGTTTCCCATCCTTTTTTATTTCTATATTTATATGTTTTTAAAACACACACAACAATAACTAGTGCTAGGAGGGCCTTAAGAATTTATATATTGAGTTCTGACTTATTTGAGATTATGCTTGTTGATGGTAATGTACTAACTATTGATTGTTTGTGAAGCACCTTGGAGTCCAATTCACCCAACACCAGAGTTAGGTCCTATTATGGTTCATTGGTGGTTTCACCCTTATATTTCCATAAGAGACCTAGACTCAATTGACTTAGACCTATAGTAGTTACCACTAACTCATCTTCTCAGTCTCCCCCAACTAGACCAACTAGGATGGCTTGGTTGGTTGGCTCAGCCTTTAATGTGATGGGAATTTTTTATGAATTACCCATAAACCCAAAGAAATATCTTCCTCATTTTAGTCTCAACATAGGATAGACTTTTGAAGAGAATGTAACCTCCTACAAGATCACCTTAAGGGTTTAAAATGTGGAATATGATGATGTAGTGTGTAGTATTTTATTTTTCATGTTCATGGAATCAACCTATGATTTGTTCATCAACCTCCTAGATAATTTGATCCATAATTAGGACCATTTAATTACTACCTTCCTCACCTAGTTTGGGCAAGTCATTGACCCTAACATCCTTTATTAAAATGGAACCCAATGAGATTAATAGGAACTTAAATGATATATTTTACAAGATGTATATCCAAGTTACCATTCTCTACCAACCCAAACCTCAACTAGTGTTTAAAATGTATAAAATTGACATGGACCCTTAGACAACTATGTTCTTGAGGTGAGACCTAATAATACAGGACTTATGCCCAACATATGCAGATGCCATCAAGGTAGACATATAGATCAACCCATAAGGTCAAATGATGGATTCCATTCCTAATGCATTTCCACATATTGTTGCATTGAGCCTCATGCTCAACATTAATCAAAATATACTAATGCTTCAACCACTCTACATAAAATATAAAATCTCATTTATTCATGTTGCACCAAACCAATAATTGAGTTTCATTAACCCAATGAGCCATGAAATGATGTCTTAGTTATAACACTAGGTGATGTTGGTAGCAACTAACAATACCTAAAAAATGCCCCAAGAGTCCACATGTCATGACTTGGATGCCATTCAGTGAATGGTATAAAAACTTAGTAATGATTTACTTGGGATACAAAGGTAGATGGGAAACTCCAACATGGAGAGCTCCAAAAAAAACTTCACATATCAAAGACTAAATAAGAACTACAACCATCCCCATAATTCTCCAGAACCCTTTCCTAATAGGCTACTAAAAGTTAATATCTTCAAGATAGCCCTACCTAGCTAGTGTCAAGTGCATATCATGGCAACCCATAGAAAACTTAACTATATAGAGTTATGTTATGACTTTGAGATATTATAGAAGGAAATGTAAGAGTATGAGGTGGTCCCCAATCACCCATAATTATCCAATATGATTAAATCCCTTAGCACTGCCATGGTGTTAGAAACCATGGAATTCCCTAGCCAAGACTAAAACAAGCTAGAGGATGGTATTAGTGAGGTTTTGGCATTTCAACAGTTCTAAAGGAGAAAATATGCCCTTAGAAATAAAAAACCACAACAACCATTCAATACATCAACTCCCTTGAAAAATGGTACAACCCCACCTAAAAAAATTAGGAATAAACCACCACCTCTAAAACCTCAAGAACCTAAAGCTCTCATAGAATCTACACATGTCTAGAACAAAGGAGGCTATACTATATTATATTACATGAAGTAGATCAAATCCCACATCATGCTCTATTATCTTACTCAGATCCCTAAGAAATGTGATCGTTTACTAAATTCTTTAACCGCGAAGCTAACTTAACCAACCCATGTGAAACCAAAATCAACCCATACCAATGTGCTCATTCACAAGAATAAGATGGAAATACATCCCTTCCTCTTAACCATCATATTATTTGTAAAAAACCTACATAATTGCCTAATTGACTCAAGATCCTTAGCCAATATAATGCCAAAAAACATTTGTGAGAAGTTAGGGTTAGTCTGTATCAGTTAGGATAAGGTAGTGATTCAACTAGACAAATACAAGGTTAAATTGGTAGGAGGGCTTATAAATGTCCACACACAATTTAAATCTAAGTGTAATATTCAAAACTTCATAGACATTAAAGTAGTAGAGTTTCTTGAGGCTTATGGCATGCCCCTCAGTAAAGATTGGTTTAAATCCTTAAATGGGTATATGGCCACAAACTTCTCTCTTATGTGGTTACTATGGAGAGGTGTATCTAATCAAATTAGAGTGGAAAAATAGCCTTGCATGAAAAACATGATAAATAAGTACAATGTCATCAATGAGAAAGTAAACATAGCTTACTTGGACTTAAGAAGCTACATGTTAAGTACAAAACTCAACAAATATATAGTTGACAATCAAGTAAATTTTTTAGGCCTATGGTCTCTTAATGTAGATGGGGCCCATTACCAACAAGGTAGTGGGGATATTTTTCTTATAATATATCCCTGAGGGAGGAATAAATTAGCATCATATAGGATACCATTCCCCTGTACAAACAATCTAGTAGAGCCTGAAGCACTAATCCTAGGATTATAACTTGTATTAAAACACAAGGCAAATGAACTAAGTGTAGTTAATGACTCTGAGATAGTAGTCAACCAGATCAAAAGTAAATTTAAATGCAAGCTATCATACATCAAAATGTATAATCATATGGCTTGGGACTTAATGAAAATGTTTATCATATTCAACATCATCCCTATCCCTAAGAAAGTGAACCAAGTTGTTTACTCATTAGAATTTGCAACAATAAATTTGACCCGCTAGATGACATCAAGTTACAAGATTTATCAATGGAACTTTTCCCTTTCTCTTCCATCCCTAACAATGTGATAAAATTTCAATTATTTGAGGATGAATAGTAGATCATCATTTTTATTAATATCATGGGGTTATTTAAAACCTAGATAATCGATGAGGCAAACAAATACAATCTTAGGACTGAGTTAAATAAATATGGGATCCTTAATATTCATGGGAGTCAGATCTCAAAAGATATAATTTAATTGGAAAATTATTTTAATACTTTATACCCTACATTCCAAACAATACACCTAAGTTTGAGAACAAAAACTATTAGATCATCAACCTCAACCCCTTGGAAAATCCTCAGACTATCAACAAGGGTCCTGACTGGATAGATTTTAAACTAGAGCAGTTATAAAAATTATTGTTGAGGTATAAATATGTGATTGTTTGGACCTATGGAGACCTCAAAATGATGTAGGAGCATCTGCATTCAAATCCAATTTATTATATTTTCCCTCCAATATGCTTTTAATGAGGGGTAATTGTAAAAAAAAAAGTAAAAAGTAAATTATTGGGGCTGTTGAGGGAATAACGGAGGAGTGGTTGAAAATATTTCAACCTTAGTCTATTTTTAAATATTATTAACTGTTTCTTGTTTAATCTTGAGCCCAAAATTGGGCGTAGAGGTTAGAGAAGAGAATAGAAAAGAAAATTCATAAAAAGAGGACAGGGGAGTACGTAGACAGGAGGAGGAGAAGAGGAAGGTAGAAAGAAGAAGGACAAAAGAATGTAGATAAGATAGAGAGGAAGGACCTCTCATCCAAGAGAAGTTGTTATAAGGTAGAGAAGGGAAAAAGGAGGAATGAGAGTTGCAGCTCTTAGCAGTGACTGGAGGTCCAGATTGGCACCGGCACTGTTGTTTTCACTATCAAGAAATAAGGATGGATTCAGCAAGATTAGATAGTATCATTCCTCCTGCTTTAAGAAGGGATTCGTAGGAAGTGCTTGGAGTATCCAGGGATACAAATAACCAAGAAATAAAGACTGCTTATAGAAATCTTGCTCTCAAATATCATCCTGACAAAAATGCAAGCAATCCTAAAGCATCAGAATTGTTTAAAGAAGTTGCTTACTCTTACATCATTCTTTCCGATACAGAGAAAAGAAGGCAATATGACACAATAAGATTTGAGGTACAATTTCCATATGTATCTGTATTTGTTTATTCTTGCACATAGTGTCCATGGCATCTAAGGGATTTTTGTTGAGATGCACCCGTGGAAGCTTTAACATTTGATAGAAATGGAGAACAATTGTCTATTTTGGACTATTTCCAAAATCAATACAATATATGCCTTCCCTTACGAGGATTTCTAGTAATTGAAGGTTAGCAAAGTGTTTAAATAGATATATATTTTTTTCCTATTCTTCATTGGTCTCGGTACAAAATAGCATGTGAAAAGTTTAGCAGGGATCTGTTGTGTATGGCACTGCCTTTTCCTTTAAATCGATTAAATTCTGTGAAGATCTTTAGAAATCTAAACATATTGTTAAATACTATTCATCGCAACATAAATTGTTGAGAAACACCAGACATACAAGCAAAATTAGAATCAGGATTCATCTATAGGCATATTGTGTAATTATGTTTAATGAGGTTACAGACTTTTCCTCGTAACTATGGATGGATAATATTATCCTGCAGTTTTGGATCTTCAGTTGCATTGTCTTTGGATGCAAGCATACCTTCAATCCAAACGTGCTATTTTAGAATAGAGGTTTTGGTGTTTGCATTAATTGTTGTATTGAAATGTTTTGGGCCTGGGCTTGTTGTAGCAATTGCGCCTGACCATTTTGTCCAGCCTACATCTGAGTTTGCTGACTAGGTTGAATTGGATTGTGTACCCAATGCAATTGGGCTTGACCCTGTGGAGTAGACTGTATCACAGGATCTATCTGACCTAATTGTGTTGTTTGTTGAGAAGACATATTTGAAGATTACTGAAATCTAGGTAACATTTGTGAAGAAACCATCCCAAGCATGACCTCTATTTGGAAAATAGCTTTTGAAAAATGTGGATTTGCAAACAAAATCTGGCAAGCCTGCTGTTGATTTTGCAGAGCTAAAGCCTTCATCTCACTTACTTAATCCAAGCGTGATCAAAAATAGAGATGTATATTTCTTCTAAAAGTCCATCCAAGTGAGAATTGTTTCTTTCATAGGGAAGAAATCGCTTCTGTAGAGGTGGATTGAACAATTGATATTTTTACCAATGGAATTGCTGATCAGTCTCAAAACATACTTCTTATAGTATGCCAAACAAGGTGAGGGCTGCATCAATTTGGTATCAGAGCTTGAAGCACTTAGGATTGGATAATTTGTTGCTGTAGGATTAAATAAAGAATGATGTTGTAGTTGTGAAGGATTTGGCAAAGGATCAGCAGGACATAGCACTAGAAGACCCTACTGAAGGAAAGGTATGAGTAATCTGTGATATTTGATTTGAGTTTATTTTGTTTAAGAAGCAAATAGGTGAAGAGGAAGGTAGTCAAGCCATTAAGTCTTAAGAGGAGAATAAGCCAAGAAAGGCTTAGTGAAGATCCAAGAAGAAGCTTGGATAGTTTGCCAAAAGACTAAGGTGAAATAGACTTAGGTGAGGTAAAGGATGGAATTTGAAGAATTGAGAAGAGAAGCTTGGAGACCTCAAAAGTAAGAGAGCATAGTGGATGCTCAAGAGGAAGATCCAAAGCAAGGTAAGCTTGGATTTGTGATTTGTATTTGATGAAGTGTTGTATAAAGAGTTGCTGCAGGATTGAGAAAAGGATCAAAAGACTAGGATGCAAACAGCCTAGGTGAGATCAAGGAGATTGTCAAAAGACTAGTCAAGGAGAAAAGGCTTGGGTGAGACAAGGGATCAAGAGATCAAGGTGGAAAATACTTGGGGGAAGATCTCAAAAATGGAAGTATTGTTGAAGGCACTACAGAGCAGCAAGATACAAGAGGGCACCAAGAAGGAGGCAAGCATCATGAAGAAGAGAGGTATGAAAAGTTTTGTAAGTGATAAAGAGATTGCTAATTTGAAGAGAGAGTTAGCTAAGATTAAAGATGAATATGAGTCTTGGATGCAGATATACAATCAAGCATGGGTATGACAAATGAGAAAGAGATTAAAGTGGCCAATATATCTCCTACTGAAAAGGAGAAGAAGGCAAAACAAGATTGCCATGAAGAGAGAAGTCCATAGAGGCTTGAAGAAGATAAGAATGTTGCCAAGTGACCAACAAGAGGAAGAGGTGGTGAAGAAGGTTCTCATTGTGGAGAACAAGAGAAAAGAAGAGAAGAAAGAAATGATGAAGTGCCAAGAAGAGCTCTTGGAAAGATGAGAATGTCCAATAAGAGGATACTCATGGAGACATTATGGTCTCTTGTTTTTATATCTAATGTTGTCTTCGCATGGGTAATTGCAGGTATGAGCAGCCTTGTGAAGGTTAAAATAAAGGCCTTGAAGAATGAAGAGATTGGTGCAAGATAAGACACCAAGTACACAATTGAATGTGTAGGAGGAAAGAAAAAGTCTACTGTTGTTGATAAGAAAGAAGAGATGCATTGGTTAATGCATAAAGGAGGTGTTGAAGAACCCATACAAGTAAGAGAAGAGGTAGAAGATGAAGATGAATTTCATGATGCCATTGAATGCCAAGAAGAGGAAAGAGAATAACCAAGCATAAAGGAAGAACCAAGTACAGATAATCAGGAAGCTATGCAAGTCAAATAACTAATGGAGTAGCCCATTAAGAGGGTAAAGGTGAGTTCAAAAACTAATTTGTCTTATAATCGTAGAACTATTGATATACACGATAAAGAAGCAAAGAGAAAATTGAAGTTTTCAATTAACCATGGATATGTGATGCCTAAATGGTGGAAGAAGCAAACTCCCAAGCAACAGGAAGTGCTGGTACAAGAGCATGGTTATAGGATGCCTAAATGGCTTGTGAAGACAAATGATAAGAAAAAGAATCAAATGTGGGTGCCTAAGAAGGCAAAGAGAGAAGATGTGAGTGTTGAGATAGCAACACCAAGAAGTCAATGGAAGAGGATTGAAGGTGATTCAAGCAGCCAAGAGAATGAAGGAGAGATGGTGAGTATGGAAGAAGCATTCCATGAAGACAGGACGCTTGAGAGGTATACCAAAGAGGTAAAAGGTAAACAATTTGTTTATGATGCTATTTTTGAATCCTTTAATGATATTTTCATGAGAAATGAGGAATGGAAAGTGTCTATGTGGACTAATATGCAGCAAGGAGAGAGATCCAAATGGATGGAGGATGAGGAAAGGGGAGAGTATGCAGCAAAGCAATGCCTCAATGAATGCAAGAAACAAACAAGATGGCTTCAAAGAGAATTTGAAGAGAGCAAGGAGACACAAGGTAAGGGTGCTTAGATTGTATTTGATAAGTATATTGAAGAAGTTGGTTTATGTGAAGACAAGTTAAGAAAATATGAGATAAGAGGTAAAGGGCAAGTAATCTTTGTGAGTGATGAGCCCAAGTTTGATGAAGAGAATAGTGAGATAGATGAGATCTCACTGAAGGAAGAGTTGAAGATGTTGGAGGAAATATTTGGTTATTCAAGAGAGATGAATGAAGGTACAAGCCATGGTGAAGACACCATTGGGAAGAGTGAAATAAGACAAGATCAAAGCAAAGCGGTCAAGACCATTTTGATCAAGGAGCAGAAATGTGAAGACAGCCAAGAGGCTTCATGGCCTAAAGATTTTGATTCTAAGGTGGCTTTGAATGTTTTGTATGTAGGTATGAAGGTTGCTAAGCATACATGATTCATTGGAGAAGCTCATGAACCAATAAGAAGGACAAGAAGATCAAAGAGGCATGTATGAAGATGAAGAAGCATAGAAGTAGGAGATGGCAGCTGAAAAAGAAATGAGAAGAAGAACATACCAGAAAAGGAAGAAAAGAAAAATGAATGACAAAGACTATCAAAGACAAGCATTGGCATTGACAACAAGACCTTGGGATCCAAGTATACAAGTGAAGACTAAAGTGAGGAGGAAGCATGACATTTGAACTAAGGTTCAAATCTTTTCTACAGGGAGAGTATGATGCAGGAGCATCTGCATTCAAATCCAATTTATTATATTTTCCCTCCAATATGCTTTTAATGAGGGGTAATTATAAAAATAAAAGTAAAAAGTAAATTGTTGGGGCTGTTGAGGGAATAACGGAGGAGTGGTTTAAAATATTTCAACCTTAGTATATTGTTAAATATTATTAATTTTTTCTTGTTTAATCCTGAGCCCAAAATTGGGCGTAGAGGTTAGAGAAGAGAATAGAAAAGAAAATTCATAAAAAGAGGACAGGGGAGTACGTAGACAGGAGGAGGAGAAGAGGAAGTTAGAAAGAAGAAGGATAGAAGAATGTAGAGAAGATAGAGAGGAAGGACCTCTCATGCAAGAGAAGTTGCTGTAAGGTAGAAAATGGGGAAAGAAGGAGGAATGAGAGTTGCAGCTCTTAGCAGTGACTGGAGGTCCAGATTGGCATTGGCACTGTTGTTTTCACTATCATGAAATAAGGATGGATTCAGTGAGATTAGATAGTACCATTCCTCCTGCTTCAAGAAGGGATCCGTAGGAAGTGCTTGGAGTATCCAGGGATGCAACTGACCAGGAAATAAAGACTACTTACAAAAAGCTTGCTCTCAAATATCATCCTATCAAAAATGCGAGCAATCCTAAAGCATCGTAATTGTTTAAAGAAGTTGCTTACTCTTATGGCATTCTTTTCGATACAGAGAAAAGAAGGCAGTATGACACAGTAGGATTTGAGGTATAGTTTCCATATGTATATGTATTTGTTTATTCTTTCACATAGTGTCCACGGCGTCTAAGGGATTTTGGTTGAGATGCACCCGTGGGAGCTTTAACATTTGATAGAAATGGAGAACAATTGTCTGTTTTGGACTATTTCCAAAATCAATACAATATACACGTTTCCTTACGAGGATTTCTAGTAATTGAAGGTTAGCAAAGTGTTTAAATAGATATATATTGTTTTCCTATTCTTCATTGGTCTTAGTACAAAATAGCATGTGAAAAGTTTAGCAGGGATTTGTTGTGTATGGCACTGCCTTTTCCTTTAAATCAATTAAATTCTGTGAAGATCTTTAGAAATCTGAACATATTGTTAAATACTATTCATCACAGCATAAATTGTTGAGAAACACCAGACATACAAGCAAAAGTAGAATTGGGATTCATCTCTAGGCATACTGTCTAATTCTATTTAATGAGGTTACAGACTTTTCCTCGTAACTATGGATGGATAATATTATCCTACAATTTTGGATCTTCAGTTGCATTGTCTTTGGATGCAAGCAGACCTTCGATCCAAATGTGCTATTTTAGAATAGAGGTTTTGGTGTTTGCATTAATTGTTGGATTGAAATGTTTTGGGCCTGGGCTTGTTGTAGCAATTGCGCCTGACCATTCTATCCAACCTGGATCCGAGTTTGCTCACTAGGTTGAATTGGATTGTGTACCCAATGCAATTGGGCATGACCCTGTGGACTAGACTGTATCACAAGATCTGGCTAACCTGATTGTGTTGTTTGTTGAGAAGACATATTTGAAGATTACTAAAATCTAGGTAACATTTGTGAAGAAACCATCCCAAGCATGACCTCTATTTGGAAAACAGCTTTTGAAAAATGTGGATTTGCAACCAAAATCTGGCAAGCCTACTGTTGATTTTGCAGAGCTAAAGCCTTCATCTCACTTGCTTAATCCAAGCGTGATAAAAAATAGAGATGTATATTTATTCTAAAAGTCCATCTGAGTGAGAATTGTTTCTTTCATAGGGAAGAAATCACTTTTATAGAGGTGGATTGAACAATTGATATTTTTACCAATGGAATTGTTGATCAGTCTCAAAACATACTTATTATAGTATGCCAAACAAGGTGAGGGCTGCATCAATTTGGTATCAGAGCTTGAAGCTCTTAGGATTGGATAATTTGTTGATGTAGGATTAATAAAAGAATGATGTTGCAGTTGTGAAGGATTTGGCAAAGGATCAGCAAGACAAAGCACTAGAAGACCCTGCTGAAGGAAAGGTATGATTAATCTGTGATATTTGATTTGAGTTTATTTTGTTTAAGAAGCAAATAGGTGAAGAGGAAGGTAGTCAAGCCATTGAGGCTTAAGAGGAGAAGAAGCCAAGAAAGGCTTAGTGAAGATCCAAGAAGAAGCTTGGATAGTTTGCCAAAAGACTAAGGTGAAATAGACTTAGGTGAGGTAAAGGATGGAATTTGAAGAATTGAGAAGAGAAGCTTGGAGACCTCAAAAGTAAGAGAGCATAGTGGATGCTCAAGAGGAAGATCCAAAGCAAGGTAAGCTTGGATTTGTGATTTGTATTTGATGAAGTGTTGTATAAAGAGTTGCTTCAGGATTGAGAAAAGGATCAAAAGACTAGGATGCAAAAGGCCTAGGTGAGATCAAGGAGATTGTCAAAAGACCAGTCAAGGAGAAAAGGCTTGGGTGAGACAAGGGATCAAGAGACCAAGGTGGAAAATACTTGGGTGAAGATCTCAGAAATGGAAGTACTGTTGAAGGCACTACAGAGCAGCAAGATACAAGAGGGCACCAAAAAGGAAGCAAGCATCAGGAAGAAGAGAGGTATGAAAAGTTTTGTAAGTGATAAAGAGATTGCTAATTTGAAGAGAGAGTTAGCTAAGATTAAAGATGAATATGAGTCTTGGATGTATATATACAAGGAAGCATGGGTATGGCCAATGAGAAAGAGATTGAAGTGGCCAATATATCTCCTAGTGAAAAGGAGAAGAAGGCAAAAGAAGATTGCCATGAAGAGATAAGTCCATAGAGGCTTGAAGAAGATGAGAATGTTGCCAAGTGACCAAAAAGAGGAAGAGGTGGTGAAAAAGGTCTCATTGTGGAGAACAAGAGAAGATAAGAAAGAAATGATGAAGTGCCAGGAAGAGCTCTTGGAAAGATGAGAATGTTCATTAAGAGGACACTCATGGAGACATTATGGTCTCTTGTTTTTATATCTAATGTTGTCTTTGCATGGATAATTGCAGGTATGAGCAGCCTTGTGAAGGTCAAAAGAAAGGCCTTGAAGAATGAAGAGATTGGTGCAAGAGAAGACACCAAGCACACAAGTGAATGTGTAGGAGGAAAGAAAAAGTCTGTTGTTGTTGATAAGAAAGAAGAGATGCATTGGTTAATGCATAATGGAGGTGTTGAAGAACCCATACAAGTAAGAGAAGAGGTAGAAGATGAAGCTGAATTTCATGATGCCATTGAATGCCAAGAAGAGGAAAGAGAACAGCCAAGCATAAAAGAAGAAGAAAGTACAGATAATCAGGAAGCTAGGCAAGTCAAAGAACTAATGGAGCAGCCCATTAAGAAGGTAAAGGTGAGTTCAAAAACTAATTTGTCTTATAAGCGTAGAACTATTGATATACATGATAAAGAAACAAAGAGAAAAGTGAAGTTTTCAATTAACCATGGATATGTGATGCCTAAATGGTGGAAGAAGCAAACTCCCAAGGAACAAGAAGTACTGGTACAAGAGCATGGTTATAGGATGCCTAAATGGCTTGTGAAGACAAATGATAAGAAAAAGAATCAAATGTGGGTGCCTAAGAAAGCAAAGAGAGAAGATGTGAGTGTTGAGACAGCAACACCAAGAAGTCAATGGAAGAGGATTGAAGGTGATTCAATCAGCCAAGAGAATGAAGGAGAGATGGTGAGTATGGAAGAAGCATTCCATGAAGACAGGATGCTTGAGAGGTATACCAAAGAGGTAAAAGGTAAAAAATTTGTTTATGATGCTATTTTTGAATCCTTTAATGATCTTTTCATGAGAAATGAGGAATGGAAAGTGGCTATGTGGACTAATATGCAGCAAGGAGAGAGTTCCAAATGGATGGAGGATGAGGAAAGGGGAGAGTATGCAGCAAGGCAATGCCTCAATGAATGCAAGAAACAAACAAGATGGCTTCAAAGAGAAGTTGAAGAGAGCAAGGAGACACAAGGTAAGGGTGCTTCAATTGTATTTGATAAGTATATTGAAGAAGTTGGTTTATGTGAAGACAAGTTAAGAAAAGATGAGATAAGAGGTAAAGGGCAAGTAATCTTTGTGAGTGATGAGCCCAAGTTTGATGAAGAGAATAGTGAGATAGATGAGATCTCATTAAAGGAAGAGTTGAAGATGTTGGAGGAACTATTTGGTTATTCAAGAGAGATGAATGAAGGTACAAGCCATGGTGAAGACACCATTGGGAAGAGTGAAATAAGACAAGAGCAAAGCAAAGAGGTCAAGACCGTTTTGATCAAGGACCAGAAATGTGAAGACAGCCAAGAGGCTTCATTACCTAAAGAGTTTGATTCTAAGGTGGCTTTGAATGTTTTGTATGTAGGTATGAAGGTTGATAAAGTGAATGACATACATGAGTCATTGGAGAAGCTCATGAACCAAGAAGGACAAGAAGATCAAAGAGGCATGTATGAAGATGAAGAAGCATGGAAGCAGGAGATGGCAGCTGAAAAAGAAATGAGAAGAAGAACATACCAGAAAAGGAAGAAAAGAAAAATGAATGACAAAGACTATCAAAGACAAGCATTGGCATTGACAACAAGACCTTGGGATCCAAGTATACAAGTGAAGACTAAAGTGAGGAGGAAGCATGACATTTGAACTAAGGTTCAAATCTTTTCTACAGGGAGAGTATGATGCAGGAGCATCTGCATTCAAATCCAATTTATTATATTTTCCCTCCAATATGCTTTTAATGAGGGGTAATTATAAAAAAAAAGTAAAAAGTAAATTGTTGGGGATGTTGAGGGAATAACGGAGGAGTGGTTGAAAATATTTCAACCTTAGTATATTGTTAAATATTATTAATTTTTTCTTGTTTAATCCTGAGCCCAAAATTGGGCGTAGAGGTTAGAGAAGAGAATAGAAAAGAAAATTCATAAAAAGAGGATAGGGGAGTACGTAGACAGGAGGAGGAGAATAGGAAGTTAGAAAGAAGAAGGATAGAAGAATGTAGAGAAGATAGAGAGGAAGGACCTCTCATCCAAGAGAAGTTGCTGTAAGGTAGAAAATGGGGAAAGAAGGAGGAATGAGAGTTGCAGCTCTTAGCAGTGACTAGAGGTCCAGATTGGCACTGGCACTATTGTTTTCACTATCACGAAATAAGGATGGATTCAGTGAGATTAGATAGTATCATTCCTCCCGCTTCAAGAAGGGATCCGTAGGAAGTGCTTGGAGTATCCAGGGATGCAACTGACCAGGAAATAAAGACTGCTTACAGAAAGCTTGCTCTCAAATATCATCCTGACAAAAATGTGAGCAATCCTAAAGCATCATAATTTTTTAAATAAGTTGCTTACTCTTACGGCATTCTTTTCGATACAGAGAAAAGAAGGTAGTATGACAGAGTAGGATTTGAGGTATAGTTTCCATATGTATATGTATTTGTTTATTCTTTCACATAGTGTCCACGACGTCTAAGGGATTTTGGTTGAGATGCACCCGTGGAAGCTTTAACATTTGATAGAAATGGAGAAAAATTGTCTATTTTGGACTATTTCTATAATCAATACAATATACGCCTTTCCTTACGAGGATTTCCAGTAATTGAAGGTTAGCAAAGTGTTTAAATAGATATATATTATTTTCCTATTCTTCATTGGTCTCGGTACAAAATAGCATGTGAAAAGTTTAGCAGGGATCTGTTGTGTATGGCACTGCCTTTTCCTTTAAATCGATTAAATTATATGAAGATCTTTAGAAATTTGAACATATTGTTAAATACTATTCATCACAGCATAAATTGTTGAGAAACACCAGACATACATGTAAAAGCAAAATCAGGATTCATCTCCAAGCATACTGTCTGATTTTGTTTGATGAGGTTGCAGACTTTTCCTTGTAACTATGGATGGATAATATTATCCTGCAGTTTTGGATCTTCAGTTGCATTGTCTTTGGATGCAAGTAGACCTTCGATCCAAATGTGCTATTTTGGAATAGAGGTTTTGGTGTTTGCATTAATTGTTATATTGAAATTTTTTGGGCCTAGGC
The DNA here is from genome assembly GCA_037957365.1 of Torreya grandis. Lineage (NCBI taxonomy): Eukaryota > Viridiplantae > Streptophyta > Pinopsida > Cupressales > Taxaceae > Torreya > Torreya grandis. The sequence goes on along the minus strand of JARHVA010000172.1, from coordinate 4,401,672 downwards.
TTGTTGTAGCAATTGCGCCTGACCATTCTATCCAGCCTCCATTTGAGTTTGCTAACTAGGTTAAATTATATTGTGTACCAAATGCAATTGGGCCTAATCCTGTGGACTAGACTGTATCACAGGATCTGGCTGACCTGATTGTGTTGTTTGTTGAGAAGACATATTTGAAGATTGCCAAAATCTAGGTAACATTTGTGAAGAAACCATCCCAAGCATGACCTCTATCTAGAAAATAGATTTTGAAAAATGCGGATTTGCAACCAAAATTTGGCGAGCCTGCTGTTGATTTTGTAGAGCTAAAGCCTTTATCTCACTTGCTTAATCCAAGCCTGATCGAAAATAGAGATGTATATTTCTTCCAAAAGTCCATCCGAGTGAGAATTTTTTCTTTCATAGGGAAGAAATCGCTTCTACAGAGGTGGATTGAACAATTTATATTTTTACCAATGGAATTGTTGATCAGTCTCAAAACATACTTCTTGTAGTACGCCAAACAAGGTGAGGGCTGCATCACAAAATATTTTAATTGAGAGTTATTTCTCACACTATCCCCCTCAAACCATGCCAAAAACCATTTAGATAGAGGTAAAGGTTAGTAAAGCTGATCATGGAACCCTTAATACATAAAAATGTCCACAAGTTACAATTTGTTGGAATAATTTTACCAATTCACCACTCTATCTAGGTGGCCAACCTAGTGCCCTTATGAAATAAAAATAGATAAATATGCCTATGTGTAGAATTATAAAACTTAAATCAAGCCTTGAATAAAGATAATTACCCATTACCTTGCCGTGATGAAGTAATCCATATGGTGATCAGATCCCATATGATGTCCTTTCTAGATGGTTTTTTATGATATAACCAAGTCTTGATTAATTCAAAAGACTAGGTCAAAACCGCATTCACCACAAAATGGGGCACATTTACTTACAAGCAAATGCCCTTTGGTTTGATCAATGTTGGGGTAACCTTTCAAAGAGAGATGGATTTTAATTTTGAAGGAATAATTAGTAAATGTATAATAATTTACATGGATGACTTCACTATGTTTTTAAAATATAGGTCATATCACATACAACACTTGGATAAAGTATTAGAAAGATGTAGAAAGTATGGTATTTCCCTAAATCCAAAGAAGAGTGTGTTAAGTGTTACCAAAGGTAAGATTATCAATCATATCATCACACAAGAAGGTATTTTTATCGACCTAGAAATAGATAATTTAATTTTTATATTACCTTTACCTAATAGCAAGAAAGAATTGAAATCATTCTTTGGAAAAATCAACTTTATTCATAAGTTCATTTTTGGATTTGTTGAAATTGTAAAACACATGAATGCTATGTTGAAATAAAACATGAATATGAAATGGTATGTGAAATCAAATAAATGTTTTTAGAATATCAAATATGTGATTATGCAATCCCCAATGTTAATCAACCTAGAATACATGCAAGATTTCTACATCTACCCCTTTTCTTATAAACATACCATCATTGTTTGCCTCACCCACAGATAATATGGAGAAGAACATCCCATTGATTTCATGAGTACAAATCTTAAGGATGCATAAGTAAGATATTATACTTTGGACAAACATTCTTATGCCTTGGTCAAAGCTATAAAAAATGTTAAGCACTACATTTTTACGAATAAGTTATATGTAGTCAACTTAGACCGAACCATAAATCAAGTGTTGGGGTAAAATAAATTTGGTGAATACAAAGTCTGATGGATGATGAAGTTTTAAGAGTATGATTTGGAGATCAAACCAGCCAAATTGGTTAGAAGATAGGGTCTTACCCAGTTTATAATTAAAATAGACATGAGAATAGCTTTACACCGAGTAGACTAAGAGCTAGTAATACAACCAAACTAGTATGCCCTAATCATGCATTTCTTACTTTATGGAAATACACCTCATAAACTTAACCATACATATAAGAGAGACATATAGTTTAAGGATGAAAAATATATTCCAAATAAGGGGATTCTCTTTAGAATTAATCATTAATTAATTTACCTCAAATTCTTGTCACCAGATGAAGCCAAGGAAGTGATGGCAAGTTTTCATAAAAGACTAGGAGTTGGTTACCCTATAGGAAATGCCATGACACACAAAGCTTTTTTGTGAAGGCTAATACTATCCTACTTTTTTAAAATGCATTCATGCCCATGTCCATGTTTTCAATCAATGTTAGACTTTTTCTAAGAGTGAAAACAATGTGATATTGCCACTTTATCCTATGGTGTAATCAACACCATTTTCCCAATGGGGATTGGATTTCATCAAAGTCATCAACCCAAATTCATCAATTGATTACAAGTTTATTCTCATGGTCACATATTATTTTAGAAGGGGGTGTAAGGTAGTAAAAATTAATAAAATTAGTGCTACTAAAGTCATCAAGTTCATGGAGAACACCATAACCACCTAGTTTGGGGTCCTAGTCTATTTGGTATGTGATAACGGTTTCACATTCTAATCTATGGATTTTATAGAATTATCCTATAACAATGATATCACATTGAAGTTATCATCTAATCAATATACATAATTAAATGGATTGGATGAGTTAACTAATAATAATTTAATAGATGCCATCAAGATTTCTATAAGAGATAAACCCCAAGATTAACACTCTTACTAAAGTTTGCTCTATGGGCTGACTTCACTAGGTATAAACAAGCCCTCAAGAGATCTCATTTCCTTTTACTTTATGGATTGGATCCAACCATGATCAAGATACCAATTTGTAAATTCATACAATAATTCATGTAACTATATGATAAAGTAAATTGCAGGCTCTTGGATATCATTTGTTTGGAAGAATCCCAAGATGAAGCTCTATTAATCTTCAATAAACATCAGGGTACTATCAAATGATGGTTTGATAAAAGGGATAAAATCAAGACCTTTAGGATCTTTGATCTAGTGTTAATGTAGGATAAGGCTCATGAAAATAAGGGATAACACTGGAAGTTTTATCATATTTATTTTGGCCCTTATCATATAACCAAGATCTTGAGCCATAATGCCTTTCATCACAAAGACCTCAAGGAAAATATATAGTTCCTGAAGCACTACTTCTTAACTAGCTCATCCAACATAATTTCATAATAACCTTGGCAGAGGATGATAATGTATATATTATGTTAGTTTTCTTTATTTTTGTGTTTTATTTTCATATTATGTGCTTTCTTTATCTATTCTTTTATCTCATTTATTTGGTTATGTCCTTGAAGATTTTGTCTTCCCCATATCTCACACATATTAGAATTAAGAAAGTGAGCCTCATTATAATGAATGCCCAGAGAAGAAAATTTAGTAACCACTCTAAATGATGAACAAAGCCTAGAATACATTTTAGGTCAATTATTGTCAAAGAAATAAGTGGATTAGAGGGATTCAAAATGGAATAGCTCAAACTTCTAGAAAACCTTGCATTTGAATCAATTGGTTTTAACCTAAAGTGTGTAATTATAGAAGGAGGTATGCAAATGCAAATTAAATTTGAAAGTGCACATATTAAGTTCATTAATTTACATATCTGAGCTACAAATAACAATTCTAGGAGATCATTGACATGCTAAGAACCATTCTCATTCCTCCTTGGAAATAAAGGTGAAGGTTAGGATACTACCATAGCATCCATGATAATCAAGGAGAATAATATAGGTGACTCATGTACTAGATACCACCAAAAATATGCCATTTATAGTTGGGATCTTCCAATCATTTTGATATATATGAATACCCAACCTTACCCCTCACTGTAATATAAAGTATGGGTTGAGGTATTTTATAAAATCTATCCCTCATGCTTTTGACAATCTAGATGCAAACATGATGCCAAACTATATAGTCATAGTTTTTTTAAGTTGCATAGATTAAACATTGATAAATCTCTATGGGATAGTGTTTTCCAATGTAAAGGACAACATAAATGCAAATAGTTTTTTTCTTTTCCCTTCTCAAATCTTGAAGAATTAGGTGTCTAACTAGTTCAAGTATGCACTTTCTTGAACATTTCCTATGAATACTTTTCCTTTTTCCTTCTCTTTTACTTTCTATTTTTCTTTTATATCCCGTGTTTGTTAGCTTAGGTTTGCTTTTGATTGTTTTCTATTTTTCTTCCTTATTGGGTTTGTCCCAACTAGTTTTTACCTATGGTCCCCTTGTTAATAAAAGAAATGGAATGAGGGGGATGTTATAATGATATTAGAGGTGGTGCTTAAATAGCTTAATCATTATTTTATTTGAATAACTTGTGTGAAACTATTATTATTGTAGACACTTAGTTTTGACCACTTTCATACCTAAACTCGGATATAGTTCAATTTCTATCAAACAACACATTTTAATATTAGAAATCACTTGAATTTACCAAATTCATCTACATAAGGAATTTAATTTCCCAAAAATGTGATGAGACTAGTTTATTTGGCATATTACCCTATATGCACAAATAACCTAGTTCAGTTTTAACCTTAGTTAAATTATGACATAGTAATTTGACACTTTTGGCCTATTGAGATATTAAATCATAACATTAAAAAAAATTCCAAAAGCCAAAAATCACTAATAAATATTAATTATATTTAAAATCTTAATTAACTTATTGAAATAAAAATGACAAATTAAATTAGTGAATTTCATTTACCAAAAAAAGAATTTTTAGCCAAATATGAAGTCAAAAGGTCAAAGGAACTAATAAAGTGGTTTATTATTTCTTAATTATTCCAAAAATATGACTCACACCTCACAAATATCTAAAGTTAGTTGTAATGACTTAGAAATATCTGAAACTAAGGTGTCAATATTTCATGCATGCTTTGACCCAAGCCAAGGTTAACCTCACTCTGCCTAGGTTAATTTAGACACAACCCAAGTTAGAATTTAACCTAACCTCCCTAGAATTAGAGTTAGTTATTTGAGTTATAAATACAAGTACCCACACCATATGACAATAAGATATTTTGTGTAAGGTTATTCTTTTGAAATACCTTCTTGAAACCTTTAAGAGTAGTGTTATAATGACCAATTTATGCCAAGATTCATGCAAGCCATAAGTGACTACTAGAGAGATGTTACCACCATATAAGAGCATTCATATAAGACTGAAATCATCATAGACCAAGAACTAACATCCTTATACAAACAATTAAGCATCAAATTGGATAAATGAGGTAAGAATTTTATATTATCTTTATCTCAATTTTGTGATCTTCCTTATTATGTTATGATCTCCCTAGTTATTAGGAAAGAGTGCTTAGTCCTAGTGTATTTTTATGCTTTTTTTTTGTCATTTGGACTAAAAAGTGATTAATATACATTTTTTTACTCTTCAAACACCTAAGGTACATAATGGCATGCCCGATGGGACCACGCATCTTGTATGGCCTAAGAGAATGATATGTTAACCTTAGTCTTACTAAAAAAATGAATTCAATTATTCAAGTTTAGATTTTTTACCTTGAAATTAACATCATTATATTTTTTCAACTAATTTGAACCTTCACTCTGTGTAATGGTAGATTCACTAGTCATTCATATTTCAAGTGGCTCAAACCAATATTCAAGTCTTTGATTGGGCCTAATTAGCCCTCATTAGTCCACATGTTACATGTAGACCATTTATAATGAAAATAGTCATTAAAAAAGATGGAAACATTTTAAAAACATATATAAAAGTTTATTAAAACCTTTTCAATATTAAAATTCACTCATTCACCTTGTGAAAACTCTTTTATCCCTCAAGTCTTCGATAGGTCCCCTGAAGACCTAATTCTCCTTTACAAAACAATTTGAGTCACTATGACCCACAAGGTCCTTACCAATGATCCAAACCACTTAAAACAATTTAATTTAAACCTTATGAGCCTACTATATGTTTAATAAACACCATATTAATGTATCATACTCTTAAACCTTCATTAGGCCTTAAAGACCTATTAGGCCTAAATAGCCCAGAAATACTGCCTCCACACATCTGAGGCAAACACTCAAATCTTCCACATAGACATGTGATTAGATAACATGAGTGAAATATCCAGGACCTCATATTAATTTCCATGAGATTAATATGCTCTAACATAGGGCATAAGACCTCCAACACATCACTCTCAAATGCTCACTCAGACCTGTCAAGAACCTCAAAAACCCAATCTTCAAAGACAAAGATCAAACAACCTGAATATACTTAGTATATGCATTATATATGTGTGTGTGTGTGTGTGTGTGTGTGTGTGTGTGTGTGTGTGTGTGTGTGTGTGTGTGTGTGTGTGTGTGTGTGTGTGTGTGTGTGTGTGTGTGTGTGTGTGAATAGAAATATAAATACCTTATGAAAATCATATATCTCATTAGGGTCTTCAACTCAACTTCTGCAAACACCAAATCTTTTTTTACAAGAAGCTCACTCAAAACTACCAAATTTCGCCAACATCTAGTAAACAAAATTTGACTCTCTATAATAGCATGGTCACTTATATTATATATTAATTTACTAAAAATAAACCTAGAACACTTATGCACACCTTAAAGTAACTATCCAACATGGTCTAATATCAAAAATTTGTTTTTTAAACCAATCTCACTGCCTTTCATCTCATTATCATTACACAGTCAAAGACTACAACTTTATTTAGAAACTATGACAACCAAACATGATTAGGGACAACTTCAAATTCATGATGAGATGATAAAATAAATATACTCACATTCAATGTCCATTGGTTCATCCCTAAATAGTGATATTTCATTCCTAAACTTCTTCTCACTTGAATGGTTTTTCTTCACTATTTTCATCATTAGCCCTTTTAGTAATAGGACAACTTTCATGACCAAAAATATTAAAATATAGGATATAACATACCATAATAACTCTATGGACCTCAATAGCAAGTCCTGGCCTTCAACTTCCATCCATTCTCATATGTTGACTCAGTCAACCCTACCTGTAACATCAAAATTCTTAAGAATAAGGACTTTTATATACCTTATACTCACTACCCTAACACACCACTCACACTTGGAGGTTCTTGGAATAGTCCTCTATAACATATAATCATCAAACTTGATCAAACAATCCATTCCAAGCCAAAACCATTCACATCTTTCCAATCACTCCACTATGAGGGTTTGTAAGCATAAAAACCTCCTTACCTTCTTAATGTTCATTCATAAAATTGAGGGTTTATTTTATATGAAAAATGATTTTGGAATATTCTTATGACCCTTCCCCAACTACTTCAAATGGCTTAGATCACCATGTAAAATCTACACATGCCAATGAGAATCTCAACTTCCTTCTTGAGATTGGAAACTTCATTCTGCATGCATAGAAGATCTTCCAACATGATATCTTGATTATTCTTCATATAATCACCTAAAAATATTTAAACATATTTGGAACAGCCTATCACACCTCATTCCATGCTTACATGGACTTTATTACCTTCAAAACTCACTATGACCCCTCAATAGGCCATTAGGTCTTTATACACACTAGGTTTAGAACTACCAATTTAGACTTGGATCTTGAAAACACTTGAATAAATCTAGTGTTTATATTATATCATCATACACATGTCATATACCTTCATAATATGCTCATATATGTAGTCTTACCTTGGGATCTGATCCTTGTCCTCCATTTGGCCTCACTAGGTGTCTTGGTATACTAAGCCTTCAACTATAAGTCACTTTAGATCTTAGATTATGACCTTATCACCACTATATATGCTCCTATAAATACTATAAAACCTTGATTCCATCATTCACTAATATTATCCAACAACTCATTGCCTCATATTTTGATACATAATTCTCATTAGGCTAAAACTAGGTTATTAGGTTTCTAGCCCATGCATACACAACTAGGCATACATACCATAACTCTATGTCTTTGCTCCATAAAAATATTTTGAAGGATTATACATCTTATAAAAATATCATCTTAACTTTAAAATATCTCTCAAGTCTTGGAACATGCTCAACATTCACCATGATATCATCACTTTGTCATGTAGATTGTCTTCAATGCACACATGACATCATCCTTTGACATCAATGCCAACACACTCTCCAACATATAAGTGTGTATATAATAAGTTGTAAAAGAGACAACAATATTTTGAAGAACCAATGGTCTACCCACCCCTTTCCTAGTACACCCCTTAAGGTGTACACTTAGAGAGATTGAGACTCAATGGGTTTCTGCAAGACAAAGAGCATTAGTAATTGATAAAAGTTTGAAAATATTATGTGTGTACAGGTTTTACCATTCCAATACATCACCAGTGAAGGTTTTAACTAGGAATTTAGTTGTGGAAAAATTATTAGTTTGGATCCACTCTTTATAAATATTTATAAATGCCTTAGGAAAATATGTGGGGTCGTTAGTTCCATCATAATTGATAGTTGAAAATATGTAAGTAATATTAATGGAAAAAATGAAAGGAGATAAAGGCTAATTTTAGATGTTTTGAAATATATTATTATTCATGATAGGTTGGGGAATAACATTTCCTATATCATCTTTAAGAGGTGGAGGAATAAAGTGTTGATTATTTTGAGGGATTAGAATCAGAGGTTGATTAGCCATATTGATCAAATTATCTTATAATTGCATCATTTAAGAGGTGTTAGATGTTTGTATTATGTTAATTTATTGCATGACTTGTGAAAGAAATCAGGTTATATCAATTGATTAGTTGGAATTTTTATGAGGAATTCTTAAATTGGTATTAGAGGAGGGTTATTAAGAGGTGAATTACTAGTAGGGTTGTTAGATAGACTTATGTCAATCATGCCCACATTGTGATGAGATGATTGAAGATGGGAATTATCTTGATAGGTAAAAAAAGTATTTTATCGACCTACCTCATCTTGAGGTGTGATTTCAGCAATTTTATAATCCACATACAGAGGGGAATAAGTGCTCCAAGAGTAAGGTTTCTCTTAAGAGGTAAAGAAAGGGAGAAAATAATACCCCATATAGTGTCTAAATGGATTCAAGTTATCCAAGAATATTATTATATAGTATTTCATGATGTTTGATGAAAGGAACAAGATGAAATCAAGAATAAAGAGAAATCAAGGACAAAATCAACCATACAAAGAACTAAGTCAACCAGATAGAAGTGCATGGTCAGCCAAAAGGTACAAAGTCGATTGGGTCAATAGAGTACTATGAAGACGCAAGCTGAGAAGAGTACAAATATGTATGGGTCAACTATGTAATATTGGATAGAATTAAGAATACAAAGATAAGAGACACTATCATGCAGGTCGACTATGTACTATAGGTAGAAAGAAAAGATACATTTTATAAGAGACTATATCGATCAGAAGGATAATGTTCTGAAACAGGGGATGTTTTTTACAAGATAAATGAATCAAGAATGAAATCAAACACATAAATAATTAGATCAGTGTGAGTGATCTAATTAGGGCACAAATCACAAAAACATTGTACATTGGCCAATGCAAGTTTTTTCAATACAATATGTAATGATCAGAGAGAAAATAATCAACTAAAAAGTAAATGTTAACTAAGTGGTCATCTTAAGTGTTATTAGATTATTATAAAGTGTTGATTTAAATGTGATAGGAGAGTTGGCTGAAATTAGGAAACTAGAAAATCAATCTACGAATGATTTTAATATATTTGGGTTAAAAGGGATCTATGTTGGTAATAGTGTTGGCTTGGTATTGGGACCTACCCCCTCACTTCAAAATCCCACAATGATAAGGGTATTGGGTGATTTTATAATATATACCATTAACCACATATTTATACTTAGCCAGAAAACCAAGTAGGTAGGCCTTGGGAAGACAAGTGTTTAAATGTATTTTAAATGTTATGTGATTTGGTAGATGTAATGTGCCTAGAGAAGGGTATACTAGTATAATAACTATTAAAATAGGGAATAAGTAGTTTCCTACCAAATTCATAAGAATAAGAAGCTGGGTAGATGAGAACTACTATAAATAAAGGGGCATAAGATATTGTAAAGGATCCAATAAGTCATTTATAATTAGACCTTGCTATAATAAGAGATTTCCCCCTCGAAGAGGCCCATGATATGGATTTCTTCCTTTCATAAAAGGAATTGTGTGTAATCAACATTTAGAGTTAAATATATGTAGTTGGATTATTATTATGTTAGTTGTTAGCCTTAGGTTCCTATCATTGGTATCATAGCAATTTCCCTAGAGAAATTAAAGAAACATGCTAAGGGGGATGACATGTATCCTCAATTCCTTCATCAAGATGACTATTTTGAGCACCCTTACTCTCACTTTGAGGATATTATCATCATGGTTTAAATTGAAATTTAACCTTTAGTTATAGTGCGCATGTTGACCCTGTTGATGTACATGTTCATATCCGAGCACAGTGAAAAGAAATGGAAGCAGAAAAGGACACATGGACATGCCTTTATCTAGTCTTCAACCTATATTTTGGTATGGCCTTCATTTGGTCCTCATCCTATTTATTATCATGTTTTGAGGGTGAAACATATTTAAAAGGGATGGAATGTAATGTACCTAGATAGGGGTATAATAGTATAATAGCTAATATAATAGTGAATAGTGGTTTAGTACCACATGCATAAGAATAAGGAGTTGTGTAGATGAGAATTAGTATAAATAGATGGGTATGGATTAGTGTCAGACATCCAGAAAGTTGTTTATAATTAGATCTTAGTCTAATAGGAGGTTACATCATTTCCATATGAAAAGGAACATGATCATAACTATTATTTGCATCAGTAGTTACATAATTTCTATTTGTCTTACAAAATTATTGCATTAGGAAACGTTTTTGCCTTGCAGAGGCCACTGATATACAGATTTATTCCTTCCATAAAAGGAATTGGTATTTTTAATGTGAGTATTTCAGTTCAATATATGAGTGATTTATTGTCATTTAGTTATTTTTAAGAACTAGGTTCCTATCAACCTAAGACTACTTTCGCTACCTAATGGGGGTATTTCACATATACTGTCATGCCATTTGGGTTAAAAAATGTACCTTCTATATTATCTCATATAGATATTAAGGCCTTTAAATAATTTGTCCATAAATTCCTTCAATTTTATTTAGATGACTAGATAATTTATGGCCTGGTGAAGGACCACTATTATAATCTAAGGCTTATACTTAAGAGTTGTAGATTGATTAAAATTTCACTTAATCTAAAAAATGTCTTTTTGTTACACCATTTGGTGTTCTTATTGGTCACATTATCTACCAATATGTATTTATATTAAACCTCACTAAGGTAGCTATCATTATCCACCTACTAGCACTAATATCCCAACATATAGTTCACACATTTATAGGTCATACTAGGTACTATAAAAAATTCATTCAAGGTTATGAAATAATTATCATGCCATTATAGGAACTCTTGAAACAAAATGAACACTTTATTTGGACTCATTCTTGCTAAGAAGCCTTTGAGGCCTAAAAGGACAAGCTCATCACTACATCAATTCTCCAGTTCCTTAATTGGACTAAACCATTCCATGTCCATGTTGATGCTTCTAGAATAGACATCAGTGCAATATTTTCATAGATTAAGAAGGTCACCTTGATCACACCATCTATTTTATGAGTAGAAAGATTACTCCAATCGAGATAAATTATGTCATAATAGAGCGTGAAGTACTTTCCATGGTTTATGCTTTACAAAATTTTTGATAGTACCTATTGAAAACTCCTTTTTTGTTCTATATAGACCATATATCTTTGAAATATTTGGTTAATAAACTTGTGTTACATGACCACATCTATTAATGGATTTTATTGTTCCAATAATTCTAATTCTTTGTCATGGTCAAACTAGGCAAGACCAATTATGGTCATAACTATCTTTGTAGAATTGATTATGGTGAACCAACATGATCCATTTAAGATGACCTACCTAAATGTATAGTTATTTTGTGTCTTACACATTCTTAAGGAGTTAAAATATATATAATCTTTCTTACCTACTAGCATAGTGTTAGATTCTTTAAGTTTGTAGGCTAAGAAGTAACTAGCCATCTACACCACACCATTCCATCTCATTAGAGGGGACCTCTACAAGATTGGATGAGATGAAGTCCTTTGATGATTTCTCATAAAACATGAACATCCTAAAGTAATCTATGAAGTTCATGAAGCAATTATTGGAAGATACTATGCTAGTAATGCTACTACATGAAAAATATCATTATTTGTACTATGGTGTCCTACTACATGCATAATATCATTAGTTTTACAATTCTATTTCTACAAGCATCACTCTTGATAGTGAAGGTATTGATAAAATCTAGCATAAATAGAATAGATGTAGTACACATAACTTTTTTTAATCCTTCAAATACACACTTAATATATTTTATCCATGTAAAAACATCCCTTTTCAACATAGCTATCAGTAGAGATGCAATCTTCCCATAATCCTTGACAAACTTATGACAGTATCTAGTTAGCCCTAAAAAACCATGAAGGCTATTGAGTATTTGAGGATGAGGCCAATTTGTCATGGCATTTATCTTTTAGGATCCACCTAAACTCCTTAGGTTGAAACAATATCCTTGAGATACTCAACTTCATCTTGGTTAAAAGCATATTTGGACTATTTTTCATAGAGATGATAATCAAAGAGAAGTTACATTATGAGCTCTAGATGTTGGATATGCTTAGACCATGTTTTACTATAGATGAGGATATTAGCAAAGAAGACCAATATGAATTTATACATGTAGGATAGTAATATTTTATTCATCAATGCCTATAATCTTGAAGGAGCATTAGTGAGGCCAAAGGGCATGACCAGAAACTCATAGTGATCATTATGCGTGAAAAAATATGTCTTAGGAATATCCTTATCATGAAGTTGGATCTAGTGATATCCAAAGCGGAGATCCAACTTGGAGAAAAAATGAGTGCCATGAAGCTCATCAATAACATGTATCAGGAACTTATCCGTGATTATGATGTGATTAAGTGCTTGAAAGTCAATGCAGAGGCACCATGACCCATTTTTTTTCTCAATGAGAACTGGGAAAGAATATGGGCTAGTACTAGCGTGAATAATGCCTTGCTTTAATAAGTCTCAAATGAGCATCTTGATCTTGGTATTTTGCTAAAATGTGTAGCGATAGGGCCTAATATTGGGAGGAATGATTCCAAGAAAGAGATAAATATGGTGGTCATATGGTCATGAAGGTGGCAATCCCACTATTTCAATAAAGACACATACATACCTATATAGAATGGTTTGTAGATCATAAGGAGTAGTGGAGATCATTGATGGTTGTATTTGAATAGAATGGAGTTGGGCAATGACACTATGTGAATCCTTATTAAAAATATTTTCCATGTGATGTGAACTTATGAGAGGCCCCAGGTGTAAGCCTTTCAATGTGTGTTTTTTCCCATTGTCTAAAAATTGCATCCAAAGTTCAATAAAATCCCATAAGATGGGTCTAAGTGTGCGTAACCATTAGTCTCCCTAAACAACATCACATCCACCTAAGGGTAACACAAACATGCTAGAGTGAAAGTTATAATCTCCAATAGAGATATGAATATTATGAAACTTCCCTTTGCAAGGTAATGTGCCCTCATTGGAAATCATAACTTTAAAGTTAGAGTAAAGATGGATAAAATAATTAGCCTATTTGATGATCTAAGGGTCAATGAAGTTATGAGTGCTACCAAAATCAATGAGTATCGTGAGAGGGATCTTATTAAAGTAACCCCTGACCTACATAGTTTATGGGGTGGTGACTCCTATTATGGTATGGAGAGAGATCTCTGGTTGGTCTTCTTGAGAAGTAGGTTCCACAATCGATCAAGCTTCTTCTGGATCTTTTACTATATCTTGAGCATCTTTTTAAACTTTAGTTTTGAGTGAATATTACACATCTAGTAGGTAGAGATTTTGCTTAACACATCGATATTCTCGAGTTAATTTTTCATCACAATTATAACATAGTCTTTTTCTCTACATGCTTGCATCTCTACTTTAATCAAATGCTTAATAGAAGTGGTTCTGGGGGCTGGCATTATGTGAGATCATTGTGGATTTATATTTCTAAACATATCAAAATTGGATTTGAATCACTACTAAGTTGTGATCTTATCCTCTTCCAACCTAGTCAACCCTAGATCTTCCATCATTATGTTGGGTCAGAACATTTTGACCTCATATCAAATTACATATTTTAATCTACTAATAAAGAAACTCTTGAAGAATTCACTGGATAATCCCTCTGTGTGATTGACCAGTTTTCAAATTTTGTTTAATATTCTCTCATGGTTCCTATTTGGCAAAGTTTAGTGAGTGCTCTAGTGAATTCATCAAAAGCACTAGGGCTAAACCATTTCAAAATGAGTGTTCAAAAATTGGTCCATATTAGCTTGTCATGATCCTTGATATACCAATGATGCCATTGAAGGGATATATGTTCCAAGTGAAAGGTGGAAAGTGGGACTTTTTTGGCATCAAAAGTATTATGCAGACTAAAATATTTTTTTTCTTGATAAATCCATCTAGTCAGATTTTCACCATTGAATCTATAAAAATAAAGCTTTAGCCCATGAAAATTATTGAAAGAAGAAAATTCAGTGTCTGAGGAGGACTCTGGATGTTGTCTATTGTTCAAGGCAATATGTTGAAGATTGAGGCCGAGAATGTTTTCATAAAGATTTTTGATTTGGGTTTTGAGGGCAGAAATTTCATCCTCCATGTTTTTTGTTCCTATTCAGGTTAATACCATGGCCAGAATAAGAGATTTTTTTCTACAATGGGTAGGAAAACTAGAGTAAAGACATGTTTAGTAAGGAATTTTTTTAATTTGGCCAAAATTGAAGGGGATAAGGGTACTTTTACTAATTTTTTTGTATAGTGGGAGTATGATTGATGAAGGCAAGGGCAATTTCAGAAGTGAAAATGAAAAAAATGGAAAATTTATCAAAGAGTGACAAAGGAGCAGAAAAGGGAGATGAACATTGTTAAATTTTTTGAGGCAAGTGGACAAAAACAAAAGTTATGGAAAAACCCAAAAAAATGAAAAAAATTATATTTATAGGAATTAGCAGTGGAATCAGGATATGGGACCTTAAGGAAGAAAATATGAAAAGTGGAATTTTAGATGTTAGGATAAAGTTTAAGGATCAACGAGGCTATAGATAGAGAGATATAACAAAAAAATGAAAAAAAAATACTTGTTTCTGGTTTCTATAAAATGTCTATATTTTAGTCCTTTGGTTTTTGGTTTTTATCAAATGTTTAGTTTCTATCAAAAAAAATATTTGCTTTCTAGTTTCTAGTTTCTATCAAACTTATGGCTACAAGTATTCTAACTAAGAGTCTTCTAATACTATGTTGAAATTTTTATGAAATTGATAGGATGAAGATTTTTTGGTTTCTAGTTTCTATCAAATGTCTAGCTATAAGTCTTCTTAGAGTCTTTTGAGAATATTCTAAAAATTGTATGGAAAGTGTGTTGATACTCTCCTAGTAATGTGCTAAGGTCTCATATGACATATTTTATGATACTCCATTGGTAATATTCTAAAACTGATAGAAATGGGCCCCAAGTTTCCATGGTTGCCTAAGGTTTTAAAGATATCTATCTAGCCACTAATGCTATATGAGCGAGTACCACTATCCAAAAAAAATTTGGCCATGGATTTACCCTTAAATTATAGCTCTTGATTTTCTTCATAGGTGGGAACTAGTCAATAAGTATGGGGTCATTGTCTATTTTATTAGTAGGTCATCTAAATGGGCCAGCTACTTTGGAGTTCTGCCGGTACTCCTCACAATGATTTGTAGGGCTTATGCCCAAGCACTTTTCATTGTTATGTAGATAGGTATTTACCTTAATATGAAATAGATTATTATGATATAGAAAAATAGTTAAATGAATAATGTAGAGAATAGAAAAAACACTTTTGAGAGAATAAAATTAGCCTTAGAAAGTGCTTTGATACCATATGAGAGGATCTTCCTACAATTAATTAATAAAAATACATGAAATAATAGATTTATTTAATGGAAATTTACAAAGTAATAAATTTATATTATTAGCAGA
Source organism: Torreya grandis (assembly GCA_037957365.1). Lineage (NCBI taxonomy): Eukaryota > Viridiplantae > Streptophyta > Pinopsida > Cupressales > Taxaceae > Torreya > Torreya grandis. Next base: position 4,385,564 of record JARHVA010000172.1, on the reverse strand, counting down.
AATAGAGAAGGGATTATATTGATCACATAATACTTCGATGGGGTAACCTCCTTTGAGCAAGCTCAATACAATAAATTTGTAGATGCCTTCATTGGCCTCAACACTTACGTATATACTAAGTCTAATCTAAGAAACTACTACTTTTCATAAATATGAGATAAAACAATGTGAACATGATGACTTACAAAACATTTATGTCCATAGCAAATAATATACTAACAAAGTAAAGAGAAGAGGTAGCATGAGTTCTTAATAGAAGACTCCATTTGGTTCCACATAAATCCAGTCATTATTCCATACATAACACCTACGTCTAATTCAGCCACTAGCATCATCATAACTGTCTAGAGTTGGCATAAGTGTCTAAGGCCATAGAGTACAAAATTCTAAAATCTAATAACTATTCCAAGATCCTAATACAATCCATTTCTAGCATGTTTTAGCCTAGATCTACATGCAGATAGTAAACCAATTAAATACTCTTGTTTTTAATTATTATATTATAAATCAATAGTTTTAATTTTTATTTTTGTCATATCTCAAATTATAAGTTCATAATATTTTTTATTTGAGTTTTCAAATTAATTTGACTAATATAGATTTATTTATCATCCTTGTGCTTATTTATTTTTATATTCTTAACCCTAGATACCCATATCAAAAAAATTTAGGGTTAAACACAAATGTACACTTATCAATGTATGTAACACACATATATGATCAATATACCACAAGAAAAAATAAATATTTGGCATGAAAAAGTACTATTATGTATACCGAAACTAAGTGAAATATAAAGAAACTAGATGCATTAAGGATCTATGTGCTTAGTTTCCAATTCAAATGTGAAAAAAGAGTACATGACATGATTGATAAACTTAGGATTGTACTAGTAGTCATTTTTATCATATATTGGTTGATAATGTCCTTATTAAAAACATAATTTACTCAATCTAAACTATGAAAAATCAAGGTAAATAGAAAAATATGAAAGTATAGATCACTATGTTGGACTATTCATATTTGGAAGGTAAAAACTAAGAGATTAAAGGAAAAAATTCAATAAGTGCAAAGAGATTAGAAGAACTGATAAAATCAATTACATGTGCAAGTAGTAGAAGAACATGATGAAAAAAATAATAATTTATGCACAATCAATTTTTTTTAAAAATTATTTGAATGTTTTTAAAATTTTATAAAATTTTAAAATTCTAAAATTTCAAAATGCCAATCAATAATCTCATCGAGTGGATGCCCATATGTATGTTGTGTTTCATCTAGATCATACCAATCTTATACATAATCAGGGTCATAATCATCAGTGTAATCATCATCATTGTAGTTAACTAATTTCTTATATTATAATATGCCAATATAAGTAGTTTTTGCATCTATATATGAAAAACCAACTAAACCATAGATTGGAGTTATCTTTATGGATTTTTTTTGCTCTTGATTAGGTTCATCATTATCAAAATCTTACATCTCATTCTAAACTAAAGAAAAATCATTTATCATTACTTGAATATTAACAAGAGAAGTAGTTTCCATTTTGACTTCTTGAATTGAAGATGTAACCATAGATTTTTTAGTGTTAGCATTATCTTGTTCCTCTATGCATGAAGTAGATATATTGTTTGAATCCTTGGTAACCATATTTGTACCGTTAAACATTGTTTTATTATTATAAATTATATTTGGGTAATTGATATTTTAGTAATTTTCTTGATGTAAATTGTGTTCAAGGTTTCTTATTCTATAACATTATCTTTTGTTATATTTGAAATTAATCTTTAGGATATATAGTCATGGTGTGAGTGGGTGTCTTCATTTATTTATATAGGATAGGATCACTACTATAGTTGGTACTTTTTTATTTTTTTCTTCAAATCCTAATAACTATGTGTATGATGCCCATGCATTCTATAGTCTGAAATATAACATTTTGATCTCTATAGAGGAAGCATATGAGGTAATGTGAATAACTTTTTTCAAAACATTTCCTATGGAACCTCTCTTGACTCTTTATTAACCATTTTTACACTTTTTGAATCAATAGTTTTAAATGTATGTTTATTTGGAACCCATACTTGAGATGATATATTTGAGGCATAAAATAACTAGATGGAGATGCAAATATATGATTAACACTTATATGCTCTAGAATATTTGTGTGTGGGATCTTATGTTCTAATGATGTGATCCTTGAACTAAATTATTGATTTTTATTTTAAAACTATTTTATGATTGCTCTCATAGTGACTATTTGATCTTGAAGGTTTTCACAAGGAAAAGCCTTAAGTAATTCAGATTGAATATGCATACAAACACCATAAGCAGTGTGTGTGGGAGGTGGATGGGGTTGAGGACGGACATGAGATTGTAGAGTAGGCCCTATAAGATCTTGATTATATATTTCTCTTCTTCCCATATCATACTTGACTTTACAAAAAATTGCATTAATAGTATTTATGTCTTAGCATGTGAGTTAGTTCATTTAAAAAAAACGTGAAGTAAAAAATACTTATCCAATATAGCCATATATTTGTTTGTAAATTAAAAATCAATTAAAAAAATTTGAATTTTATATCCTAAAAAAGGAAACTATTTTGTGTAGGGATATTAGTAAATTTCCCTGAAATTCAAGGTAAAGAAAATTGTTTTAGTGTTAGATATAAGGTCTGAGGTCCAAAAAAAGAGATTTTAGTGTCAATGATTAAATTAAAGGTCAAAATTAAGTTACTTTAGTGTCAATTATTAGATCCAAGGTTGAAATAATTTTTTTAGTCTTGGATGCTCTAAAATTTATCTAAACCTTATGATAATTTTTTTGAAGTGATACTTGAATAAAAATTGGGTTCACCAATATGTTTTATGAGAATTTGAAATAAACAGGGGTATTAACCCTAATTCAGATAATTTTTTTGAAAGAAAATAAATATTGTAAAATAATTTATGACAAGTAGAATGAAATAAAAGTACTAAAATAAAAAAATACAATCAAATGAATTAAGACTAACTATGACCAAAATGAGAGAGATATATACTATCTATGATATGATTGTGTGAAACTAAATAGAGACTAGAATCGATCAATAAAGACTAATTTTTTAAGTGGAACTAGAACTGTGATTGAAATTAGTTAAAGACAAAAACATCCAAAAGGGGACATGATCGACTAGCACTATTGTCTTCTACTAGTTGATTACGTATTCTACCAAAAAAATAGGTAAATTAGGGCATGATCATATTTGATTGCTTAAAAAACACATATGTGTAGAAAATTGACCTTCGGATGTGTGCAAATAACCCAAAAATAACTTATTTAAAGTTGAAATCCTAATAGCACTTGCGATAGCTTAAAAGTTGTAAATAATAAAAAGGGAGAGTTTAATGGGCTAAATTGACCCTAATCACCCCCATGATGATTAATCATTGCCTACACATCTAATATTATACATAAATAAATCAATCCTACTTAATTTGCTCACTTACAGTGTTTTATGCAATTGTGCTTATTTGACTATATGAATGCATCTATAGATGACTTGAATATTTTTTAACACTTTACTTGACTTAGATAAAATAGGCTTTTGACTTGGTTAATGACTAATTCAAATGATTAGAACTACATTTAAAAATAATATGAAAGTTTTGCTTAGTCCGAAATACTATGTGTGTGTCTCTGTATTGAAATTTTCAATTGTAGCATAAGTGACCTAGATTTACCTTTATAAAAATCCAAACTAGGGGGAGAGGGTCTAATTTTTAAAAGTGATTGTTCCTAAGGTGAAGGACATGATCAACCCATACGATATAAAATTGATTGCCACTATTGTCCCATACTGGTCGATCTTGTCTTGAAGTGAAATGTGTGAATCTTGAGATATGGGATGTTTGTATGCATGCTTAGAGGGATTTTTTGAAATTTAGATTTTTTTTGTAGACATAAGATATCAACTTAGAAAGGGATAAGTATGTATAGGTGTTTATGATAAAATGATGTGGATAAATAGGTCTAGATTAAGTGGTCAAGTCAAATAAAGTGAAAGTAGGCCAAAATTGACATTATCAAGTATTCATAACTAAATATGAGTTATTACAGTTGCTAAACAACTATTTTTAATTATAAGCCTATGATTTTACTCTTCTACATGTCATTTGCTCTGTGGAATAACAATGAGTTTTACATATTTCACATTGCAATTAATAGAATTTTTGTTTTATTAATTTATAATTATTAAAATTATATTTAAAACAAAAAATGATTGTGTTCTTGAAATCAATTGGAATGTCACTTTTAATATTTTTGGAATAAATTAGAGAATTGAATGTGATATTTGAAAAGCTTTTGCATATGTTAACCTTTTACGTGAAAGGTAAAAACAATAATATTTTTGAATAAAAAATATGATGATCCTTTAAAAATATGCATCAATAAATTTTAATAGACCATTTAATTTGACATCAACTTTTTATTATTTAAAAAGATCTTTATTATTTATTTATTTTATTTTATTTCATTTTTCTTCTTCCTTATATTAACATTTTTCTTATTATAAATAGAAAAAAAATATTAATTAAACTTCTTTCCTTATATTGTTTTTGATATTAAGTTTTACAAGACAATTCATTATAAATAAAAACTCATTTCAAATTTTTTTTTAAAAGTTACAATATTCGATACAAGTTTTAAACAATTTGTATCTTTTCAATCCATTTTCAATTATATTCATAAAATAGTGGTTTCGCTTTTTCATCGCAGAATGCTCTCAATAGACTTCATATGAACTGAATTTTATCATTTTTCAGTTGTATTTATCACCACATGTATTATTTTCACCACTGTCGTCCTAATGCATTGAGCTCTTTCCATGCATTTGTTTCACCTTACTTATAATTTGTTCATAAATGCATTGTGTTTTGCAATACACTTAATTCTCCACATCTTTTTCATTCGAAAATGTATTTTCAGCAATATACAAATTTATTTTTTGTTTTTCCTTGGATATGGTATGTCCTTTTAATCAGTTGCATTTAACTTGATTTTATATTTTTTCAAAATTATTGTTATTAAATTTAGTTTTTAGATTTTTCCCCTTCAATTTTTTTTTTATATTTCAAATTTAATTTTTAAATTAATATTAAAATTTAAATAATTATTTCAACCATATCTTAAATAAAATGTTTCTAAGTTTTGCTCATTATATTGATGAAAACAAATCAAAATTAAAAAATTATCATAATACATTATGTTTATTTTGATTTTCATGATTCCAATTATATTTTATAAATAAATTTTCACTTGTTATCTAAAAACTATTTAAAAAAAGAGAATGTTCTATAACATAAAAGGGAATGCCAACAAATCAAGGTAAAATTTGTGCTTCAAAATTTTAGACAAGTATGGGATGGGTATTGTTTAATATTATTTTAATTTTTTATAATTACTTAGTTAAGTGTCAAATGAAAATTGTAAACTTAAAGAAGGTGCTTAGCATTGTAGATTTTTAAAAAACTTTTCTTTTTTTTAAATTATGTTGACAATGATAAGAAATATTCTATTTATTTAAGATAAAGCTATACGGTCAAATACATTATATCTATAAATTAGAGAAAGTTCATAAAAGAAAACCCACATAACATCAAAAAATAATAATATTGAAAATTTCATATCTTAATATTTAAAATATTATCTTAATTATTAAATCACATTTTAATTAGAAAAAAATTGGTAATGAAAATCTACACCCCTTCTTTAATTTACAATCAAATACATTACATCCATAAACTAAAGAAAGTCCATAAGAAAAGGTCCAAAAACATCAATATGGAAAAATACCCCTCCCCATGTGTTAATATTGAAGGAAGCAATGTAATTATTAAAGAGGGATAAGTAGCAAGATAGTGAAGAGGGGGAGGACGTTAACCCATCAAACTCATCACTCCTTTCCTTTATATATATATATATGAATGAGAAGTACCTGAGGTGACCGAACCTTTCCATTTACATTTTGTGGAAGGCGTGGTGCTCCCCAGATTGCAATTCCATGGATGACTTAGCAGCTCATCAACAACAGTCCACAGAATATGATGAGAGCGAAAGAAACGAAGGAGGATTGCTTGGTGAGTCATCCCAAGCAACTCGGACCCCAGGGAGGCGAGGCCGCCGTAAAGGATCCAAAAACAAACTCAAACATCAAGTAATGGTCATGAGAGAATGCCAGGATGGAATGTATCCGGAGGTACTGGAAGTTCAAACTGGTTGTGATATTGTCCAGTGTTTAATGCACTTCTGCAGGAAGCATGAGAATGCAATAACGGTTTTATCAGGTAGGGGGATGGTAAGTAGCTTTGTTCATGTTGGGGATCATCAACAATCTGCGCAGGGAAGTTTTGAGCTGGTTGCTCTCTCTGGATTTTGTTCCAATTTTTCTTGCAGGTTGGTAGCATGTATGCTTGACCCTCAAGCGATGACTTTCGGAGGAATGGTGGGAGCCCTTACTGCAGCTGGTCCTATCACTCTTTCAGTTGTATCCCTGGTCAATCCTTCCTATCACAGGCTTACCAATAATAGTGAAGATGGCGATGGCAATTTTCTATTACCTCCTCCTCCTCCGGTCCATGGAGTTAATACTTTAAGTGCATTTTCAGGTTCACAATCCATGTGCAGCAAATCAGTAAATCAACTCAGTTCCATAGTTCCTGCATCCCCAAATTTCATGGGGTTGACTGCACCCTCAACGTTCAGTTCCGGAGTTAGTGGCTATGATTTCACAAGGCCAACTTCATCCCCAAATCTTTCCCAACCAACGGCATCTTTATATGATTTTACAAGGAAAAGTTCATCTCCAAATCTCTGGGATTCAACCGCATCTCTACTGTTAAATTCTAAAGATACAAGGCTAACTTCATTCTCAAATCTTTCGGAATCAACAGCATCCTTTGTGTACAGTTCTCGAGCTACTGATAATGATTTTTTAGGAAAGACTTTGTCTCCAAATCTTCAGGAATCAACCGCATCCTTACTGTTAAGTTCTGGAGATAAAATGCAGACTTCATCATCAAATCTTCCTGAGTCATCTACATCCCTCATGTTCAGTTCCCGAGCTACTGACTATGATTTGGCAAGGAAGACTTTGTTCCCCAATCTCCGGGAATCATCCACATCCCTAATGTTATGTTCCCAAGATAGTGGGTGTAATTTCACAAAAAAAACCTCCGCCCAAAATCTTCTAGAATTAACTGCATCCCCAATGTTTAGTTCCGGATTTACTGACTATGATTTGGCAAGAAAGACTTTGTTCCCAAATCTCCGAGAATTATCTGCATCCCTAATGTTAAGTTCCCGAGATAGTGGGCATGTTTTCAAAAAAAAAACTTCGTCACAAAATCCCCTAGATTCAACTGCATCCCCAATATTCAATTCCCAAGCTATTGACTATGATTTAACAAGGAAGACTTCTTTCCCAAATCTCGGAGAATCATCCACATCCCTAATGTTAAATTCCCAAGATAATAGATATGATTTTACAAAAAAAACTTCATTAGAAAATCCTCAGGGTTCAACAGCACGCCCAATGTTCAGTTCGGTAATTCCAAGCCTCGATTTTATCAGGTCTACTGCATCCCCAAATCTCAGCAGGATAAATGCGTCGCCAACTTTCAACTCCGTCATCCCTGGTAATGATATCAGAGGGTCTGCTATATTCCTGAATCGCACAGGTTCGATTGCTTCTCCAAATCTCCTCAGTTTTGGAGGTCCCATGGCTGTTCACACAAGCTCTACTGGTAATGTCAATATACTCGGTAAACTCTTCCTTTGTATATTATTTAAGGTAATTGATGTTGTAATTTTAAATTTTCATTGACTTTAGCTGAATTGATATCTCCAGACCTTGCCACTCGTTTGAGGGAATCGGGACACCGGACACCAACAGGTATGCAAACAGCATCGATAAATTATAAAAAGAAAAAACATACCTAACTTTGAATAATTTTAGATAATCAATCAGTTAATTAATGTCTTTCATACTCTCAACTATTTGATATTTAGAGAGCCTAAAAATGTTTTGGTAATGTGTGGGTAGTTTAATTACTATCTTTCTATTTTACTCAATGAAGTGAATTTTTAGTTAGAAGTTAGGCAGTTTAATTAATATATTTAAATTTTAATAGATTTGATGTTTAAACATAAATAAATATTCATTTTTATTTAAATTTTACAAATGATAACTATATAAAATTCTGATATATATTTGTAATAAATATTCATTTTTCAGGGTCTATGGATATAAATTTCAACCAAGACTTTGGACCTCCGAGCTCCAGAAGTTTGTAGAGGGGATGAAATACTAATTGTGCATCTCAAGCTTTATGGAAAGCTTCGTGCAAATACAAGTATGCTTTGTAATTTTTCATTCCTTTGTTTTTCTGTAACCTTGAACAGTAGACATTCTATCATATTTCATAGATGGATGTTAGGGATGGTATTTTATAGTATTAAAAAGGTTAAAAACTTATGTTGCTCTGCAGTTTTTATGTGCAAAGCTTTTTTGGATTTATAAAGACATTTTCATGTGATTTTTGTTTCGTTGTGGCATTCGGCAAGTGCTAATCTCACTACCTGCACAACCTTGCCTAAATCTCTTAGCAATTTACCAACAAAACCTAGGCTAACTATTGCTTGTTATTGAGTCTATGTCTAAATCTTTTTAGTTTTATATAATTTCATATCATAATTAATTAATCCTGTCAATATGGCTGATAAAAGTCATCGTTTAATCTCTCTTTTTAGTAGAGAGAGGTAAATAGAAAATTGTTATAACATGGATCTGAGTTGGCTTTACTAAGGCTTTTACATGTGTAAGGTTTTAGTTTTCATTGTTTATTATTTTATTATTTTAGGTTATTATATTATTTATGTGAATTATTTAATGATTATTTTTTTATTGATATTGATATTTATTTTGTTTGATATCTATTTTTGGTAGAAGATTTTATATATATATATATATATATATATATATATATATATATATAATGATTAGGTTTTTATAAATATATTTTCACTTATGTTTGGTCTTATATTGCCTTTCCTTATTTTGTGGTGTATTTACAATTTTACTTTATATTTACTTTAGTTATATTGTAATACCTCTATTTAATTTAGAACACAAGAAATATCAAAATCATTATTTAGGGTTTGTTTTTTCTACTAACGATTTTGATATTTCTTGTGTTCTAAATTAAATAGAGGTATTACAATATAACTAAAGTAAATATAAAGTAAAATTGTAAATACACCACAAAGTAAGGAAAGGCAATATAAGACCAAACATAAGTGAAAATATATTTATAACAACCTAATCATTATATATATATAATGATTAGGTTGTTATAAATATATTTTCACTTATGTTTGGTCTTATATTGCCTTTCCTTACTTTGTGGTGTATTTACAATTTTACTTTATATTTACTTTAGTTATATTGTAATACCTCTATTTAATTTAGAACACAAGAAATATCAAAATCATTATTTAGGGTTTGTTTTTTCTACTAATTCTTGAATAAATGTTTTTTGTTTATTTAGTCTATTATAAATTTGTTTTTGTGCTTTCTCATATTTTAGATTAAATTTTAATAAGATCTTAATTTAAATTCAAAAAGTCTACATATACAAAACATGTTAATATATTTTAAAAATAAAATAAAAAACAATTATAATTGATAGTTCATTTATTGAAGTTTAAAGGTAGAATTACAAATATAAGAGCAAAATCTCTATACCACAAACAAAATTAGAGGACTAGTGAAAGAGAATAAGGAATCTAATAATTTCTTATATTTCATTGATAAGGATAAGGGTTAAGATATTCATATTGCTTTGCGCTGCTTGGTAACTTGCATTGGTGTCAAATACTATTTTTTAAAAAAATCACACTCTGAAATAACTAAGCTCTCATAAAGACACTAATTTTTATGATTTTGGAGACAATTAAGGTTTGTGGGAAAGGACAAGTAATTCTTAAAAAATCATATCTCAATTCAACAATATCATATAGGTTTTTAACCAATGGGAAAAAAAAGAATACGTTCAAAATTTTAATAATTTTTTTACATTATCTAACCAATATTGAACTCAGTGACTAGTGTTGAGGTTTATTTGCATGTTTCGAGTCCTACAATCCTAACCTGGCCAATATCATGCTAGTTAATTCTATCTATTTTTTGAAACTTCTATGTTGAAGGAAGATGTATAGGTTTGCTGTGGAATTAAATTTAGACCTCTTTCACATATTTTCATCCTCCAATATCACCAACATAAGCCATAATCTATGTATTTTTCTATAAACTTTCCTTGTCAAATTCCAAGCTTCTTAATCCTCTCTTTTTGTAAAATTTGGACAAGTTTTGATGATTAGTGTAGTGTTGCTTGATTGTTGTACAATTTTGTTGAATCAATTTTATTTTACACCTAACCTCATGTTTTTATCTTTTGGTGAATCCATTCTTTCTTACACCTAATCTTGAGGTTTCATATTTTGCATAAACCTATGCTTTCTAAAGAGTTTAATCTTTTAGTGAACCCATACATTCTTACACCCCTTGGGGTTAGATTGAAAATCCTTGTATGTATTAGATCTGATTGTACTTATTGTTTTCATAAACCTTTCTTGCTTTGCATGCTTCCTTCCTTTATAGGGATAACCTTTGGTATTATAGTTTTGATTTATCCAAGATTGAGCTTATTTTCTTTTCCATTATTAATCCAAATTATTTGTGTTTGTTAAACCCTTGTTTATAAATATGTATATGTATGTGTGTGGGTGGGAGGAGGTGGGGGTAGGGGTCGGGACAAGGGGAATAATTCTTCTTAAAGAGATTAAATATAAGTCCTATATTAGATGAAATGATAGATTGAATTCCAAACTAGTTGAATTTTGTATGTTAAATTTGACTAGTAATTAAATTCATTAAAAACATGTCAATTATTAATGAGGTTAATATCTTTTTTATTAATACATACATGAATGATAATGTAAATGATACAAATTTAAATGATATGAATGATGAAAATTAAAATAATTTAGATGCAAATGTTATAAATGATAATGATATGGATGAAAATATTTGTAATTGATCATAAAATTTTAAACATTTTAAAGTATAAAAAGAAAGAGTAGATTTTTTTCATATGTAGAAAGTGCAACGTAACGTAAGTAATCATAATGAAATGAATATATTATTATATTTATTTTAAAAACTACCAAAAAAAAATACTAATTAAAGAGATTGTAGTGAAGGAAATAACATTTACAACTAATCATGGATGTTTGAATGCTTTTAATGATATCCCACCTTCTAAAAGTCCCCCTATTATACTAGATAATATGTAAATGTGTCAAATTACTTTTACTATTATTCATTCTTCTATTTATTCTACTCAAATCTATATGTATTTTCAATCATAGATTATTCTTAATGCTTCTTTGATTTCTCCTGAAGTGACTTAACTATCTAAATATATTTTTCAATCTCCACATGTTTTTCATAGTATTCCTCAAGCACCTAATATGTCCATTCCCATATCTGCCACTTCTAATTCATTTCAAACTCTGAAAGTTACACTTATTACTAAAAATTTATGCAAACAATGATCTACCTTATTTCCTAAAGGTCTAAAAAACCAAGACATAAGGTAAATTAAAATGATATATTTTTTAATCCCTTGCTCAAGAGATCATTTCATATTCCTTTCCTTATAGCTCATAAGTTTTAAATATTAAATGGCAAGGGTGATTCATTTCACCAAATCAAGACTTTCTATCTTCCAAGTCTTGATTTTGTGCACAATGAAAAATTATTAATTGAAATTCTTTTCCTATAAGACATTTATATATTGGTAAATAATTTTGATTAGAGTTATGTTATGCCTAGTTTTCATACCCCTACAATTTTCTAAAATTCATATTCCTATTTGCCATTGTAATAACTTAGTTATAAAATTTAAAACTATAATCGAGGACCTAAATCAATTAGTAGTATTATGAATACATGTTTTTGATTGAATGATTTGATATTGATTTGTTTATAAAATCATATATATATATATATATACATATACATATACATATATACATATACATATATATATATACATATATATATATACATATATATATATATATATACATATACATGTATATATATATATATATATATATATATATATATATATATATATATATATATATATATATATATATATATATACACACACATATATATATACATATATACATATATACATATATATATACATATATAAATATATATACATATACATATATACATATATATGTGTGTGTGTGTGTGGGGTTTTAAAACGTATTAATGGATGAATGAATAAAATTATCAAATATATATTATTACCAAATGTTTGTTTTTAGTTATAAGGTTTAGATGGACAAAGTCGATCAGGTTGTATTCATTTGAAATGGTTACTATAGTGTTTCAATTTGAAAAAGATAATGCTTCCTAATGTTTTATCATAATTGAATGCATTATATGATTTTTCATGATAGTTTTCAGTTATCTTCATTTTAAATTCAACTACAAGTTTGATATGGATTTATCATAATGATTTTCAGATTAGTCTCATTTCGAATTCAATTGCAAGTAAGAAATGTTGGCATTATATAAGTTGTTCCATGAATAAGTTTGGTTTAGATTTAAAACCTAAAATATTGTGATTCTAAAGATTATTAAATAATCCTAAAGGGGTTTTAAGTTTTAATTCTAAATGCTATCTTATCCTAAGTTTTCAATGTGAGATGGTGGATATAACAAAAGACTTTAAAGATGGTCATGGAATGATTTGTTTTATTTCGAAGGCTAATTTGATTTAAAGCTTGGTAAAATTGAGGCTTCAAAATATACATAGGAGTGATTGTTTGAATTAAAGTTACATTGATATTGTTAAATTTAAGACTCATGTTATTAAGGTTCAAATGGCAAGTTGGCAGTCTAAATTGATAAGCTGGTAGTCTAGTTGGTAGGATGATTTAATGCTATGCGAGTTGGATGTTTTGAGATCTCGATGAGATCAAAGGCAATTCAAAGGAATTAAATGAAAATGGTACATGCTTTAAACTTTGTGAGCTAGTGGGTGTGTTAGCAAAGGATTTGGTCATGACTAAATTTTGAAGCCTTGCTAAATAAGTTAGTAGTCGACTAATTGATTACCTCGATTTAAGAAACTAATAACAAGTAGAAACATAAACAAAGGTAGTTAAGATGTAGGGTTTAGTATACAAATAGCTTTGATTTTTATTTTATTAGTCATTTCATAAATCTTGCTACAAAAGCGATACTTTACCAAGATAATTTGGAAAGTCGCAGATGGGAAGTTGCACACATTATTAACAGGTATGCCATTATTGAGAATGAATAATTTTAAAAGAGATAGTTGAAGTTTGTCTCTAAAATTGGTTTGCATGGAAATAAACTCTATTTTTGATTTTTCATGATATGGATTTCAATATATTCTAGCAACATAAAATTTTTGTTGAATATTTTTGCATGCATGAGTTTTGGTGATAAGTCAGTTGGAAACACTTTTTAGATTTATCATGCATCAATTATCATTATGGTTTTATCATTTATATTCTATAGTATGAGATTTAGACGATTGAAGGTATTTTGTTGTCATTATAATTTGTTCGTCCCTATTTTAAATATTTGGTTTTATGAGGATTGTCATCTAAGAAATAAAACACTAGGTATACTCAAGCTATATTTTAAGAATGAATAATTATGAGAATGAATAATGGAGACTATCTTACAATTATGCATATTTTAATTTTGGGTTTTTAGTTGATATTTTGTTATAGTGGTAACTTTTGGTTTTATCAGTTGATTTTGGAAGCTATGTTTTCATTGATGCTTGAGGTTTGATATAAAGAATAAGTTTGACATGATTATTTTACATGGGAAACTAATTCGAAGAATGGTATTTCTAGATAAAGTGTGAAAATATTATTTTTAAAAGTTTCAATATACAAAATGTATGGTCTTATAAAATCAGATTTTTCCTTTCAAAGTTATGAAAAGAATTTTTTGGGGTTTTTTTTTCTTTTTTTAATTTAATTTTGAAGTCAAAAATTGATAATAATGAGAAAATGGTTTTGGAAAGGTTGTGATAAGTTTTTTTTTTTAGTTTCCAGATGATGATTGGAAAGGATATGACTATGTGAAAAGTTTATATTTTGTGAAAGGAAATCCTGTTGGAAATATTTTTTGGATGGTTTTGGATTCATTGTCCGTTTGGGAAATACATGCAGTTTATAATATTATGAATGGAACTTCTATATAAATTGTTCTTTAAGTGATTATGAATTGTTGTCAATTTAATAGAAATAAGTGCAATTTTCAATTGTGAATAATATATATGCTGTATATTTTGAGATTGAATTTGTGCAATGAGAACATAATGAAATAAGGCATGGCATAATTTTTGATATAAAATTATGAATAATATAATTTTATTATCGTGATTTCAAGTTTCATTATACATGACACAGTCAAAATAGTTCAATTTCAGATAGTTGAATCTTTTTTATGTTTATTCTGTTGATAGTTGGAAGTTTCAGTAAGTGACTGGAAGTTTAAAATATTGAAGTACAATTATTATTTTTGGGTTCCATAGATGATATATTCATTTTTTTTTAGTTTAGTCAAATGATATTAGATTTTGAATATATATATTTTGAATTGCATCCAGGATGGCAAGTTGGGATCAACCAAAATCAAATAGAGATAATGATAATAGAAGTAGTGAAATAAATTAAAATTCTGGCATCATGAATCAAGAGGCACCAAATAGGCAATTTTTTAAATGGAGTTTTAGGGTTAGATGGTTTGGACCTAAATATGCCAATAGAGGAGCCCGAATGTCTATCCATTTTGACACCACCAACCATGAATTTTGAAATGTGTTGAATAGTCTATCATTTAACCTTAAAAATCATAGGGGCAATAAAAGTTTTCATGGTCATAGATTTGAAGCTAGATCTCATTTTCAAAATAGCTCTTCCTATCAGTTGTAAGTTAATCCTAATTAATGTTCTATACAATCACCCAATCAAGAAAGAGTCAATGATGTTAATGAACCAACACAATTGGCCAATGAGATAGTCAATGCAAATTATTTTTTGAATTTTACCTTACCATCTTGTTCTAGTGAGCCTACACCACCTTAGAAAATGCCTATTTCAAGTTCTAGGAAGCTTGGTTTAGAAAATCTTCTTATTGTCATATATCCAACCACTTTTAGGAAACATGGAAATAGTTAAGATGAATCAGATACTCCAAAATAAATCATAGTTGTGAAGTGAGTTAATTTGGAGGTAGATGATATTGAAATTGATTTGGAAATGAAGTTGGTTTAGTTTCCTACAATTGAAATGGAGTATAATGAATGCTTTAATGAAAAAGGTGACCCTATGACTGAAATCCTATCTAATTTTGATGATTCTTGATTATCAGAAAGATATATTCATTTCAAAGTTGAAATTTTAAGTTGATAAGACTTAAGTACATTTTATATTTTGATACTTTAATTATTTTTGGAAGTGCAGCAGACTTTAATTTTGATACACACACATGTATATATGTATATATGTGTGTGTGTACACACACACACACACACACACACAGAGAGAGAGAGAGAGAGAGAGAGAGAGAGAGAGAGAGAGAGAGAGAGAGAGAGAGAGAGAGAGAGAGAGATGTGTGTGTGTGTGTGTGTGTGTGTGTAGTCTAAGTATTTTGATTATATGCATTATATAATTAATAAAGATTTGTATGTCATTTAACTTTGAATTACCTTATTATTTATTAAAATTATTTTATTCTTATTATTATTGATTTATTATAAGGTCCTCACCCATTATAAAATACCCAATCTAATTTTAAATTATTGATCTCTTAAGACATTAGAGTCTTAAATTAATTTTAACTTATAACTACCAATATTAATTGGATTTTTAAGTTTTAAGTTAACTAATAAGTAACTAAGGTTAGTTACTAATTCTTTTTCAACCAACTTGAAATTATAAAAAGAGATCACAGATTAATTTCAAGAGAAGGAACAACATAAGTATTAAAGACTATGACATTCTAAAGACAATCATTTATCTCTCTCTTCTATACAATTTTTTTGAGATAGCATGACTTTTAGAGATAGCCCAATGATACTTTTTCTAATGGTTGATTATATTGCTTAGGCAACACAAGTATTTCTAATTTTATATTATATTTATAATAGATTATCTAAAGATTGTCAAGTTTAACATCTTTTGATGATTGTTTCTTACAGTCATATGTAAAAAATACAAGTATTAAACCTGAATAATGATGAAAAAATCATTGTTTATGACATACTATTGATCTTATTGATTGTAAAAGTTATTTTTTAAAAATATTTTGTAATAAGAATGTTTGTTTCTCAATACAATGATATATCTTCCTAAGGCAACTCTCTTTGCTGAGTCTCACACATTTGTTTATACTGTATTTTATTTTGAATTTAACTTCTAATTTAGTTTAAATCTAATTTTAGTTTAGTTTCTAATTGTTTTAATTTTAATTTTAATTTTATTTTAGTTTTCATTAACATTAATTTAATTTATTAAATAGTTTCTGTTTTATCTTAATTTCTTTTTTTAGTTTGTGTTAATTTAGTTTTAGTATTATATTAGATTAATTTTAGTTTTAGATTAGTTTAAGTTAAATTCTTTAGGTTTTCCTAATTAGTTTTTATCTATTACCTAGTTGTTTGATGTTTTTTTTAATTGTTGAGTTATGTTTTGTTATTTAATTATTAAATATATGCTTATAAATTGATCTAATTTATTATCTTCACTTCACCTTTGTATTTATTGTTTATTATCTTAGTATTTACTCGAAAGTTAAAACGACGAAGCAGGATATTATTTTGAGAATATATTTTATTACTAAAGCAGATTTATTTCCTTCAATAGATTATCTTGTTCATAAGCTTTCTCTATCTGATAGGATATGTTACAAATTCATATTGAAACGGATTCATTATTTGATAAATTGATTTCTGAATTATAATGGAATATGTTATATCTAATAGCCTATTTGTTATTTCCCAAAACATTTGAAAAGCCTCTTGCATATTTAGGATCATATTGAAACATTTAAAACCATATCATTAGACTTATATGATTCCAACTTAACCTTCACTATAGGCAAAAAATTTGATTAGTTGATGGAACAATTTTCATCGTCAACAAGCTATAAAATAGACTCGTTAATATCAAAATAATCATTACATAAAATCAAAATTACCACAAGTGAAAAAACTATAGAAAAACCAAAAGTTATAAAAATAATTTAAAAAAAATATCAAAATTTCATAACATTATAACAACTTCTTTCAAAATTAGAAACGCCTTAGTTTTCCAAAGGAGAATAAACCCACAAAACACTATAAAAATAACCATTCTAGTTTAAAAAATCCAATAAAATATCCCAAAAAATGCTTCAAAATTATCCACATAAAAATAAAATAAAACCATATCTAATATCCAAATTTTCATTAAAATATTATTTTGTAGCTAAATCCCCAATGAATTTTGAAACCATTACTCTTAATATTTCATAATAATGCTCACAATCTTTCACATCCACTACTCAAAATCTTTCACAACATTTACAAGTGTCATCTGCAATCATAATCAAGATATTGTTATCAAATTTAACTTTTTTTTGAGTAGATCTTAAAATCATGTGCCAAAAACCCACCTTTTTTGAAGTCATCATTTTGAAATTAATTTATTAATCTTTTTAAAATTTTCATCCCTTTCAAATATTTTAAAATGGAAGATCCATTAAAAATATTAGCCACCAAGGAAATTTGTACAATCACTAGAAAAAACCATCATCTCGACCAAGAGTTGGTTGTGATCATAATGGACTAAATTACAAAGGGAAAAAGGAATTCAAGGTGGGGAAAACCAAAAGGATGGTGACAAATCAACCCACATCCAAAACTTATTCATAGATTTTATTGTTTGCTTTACCACAATCTCTTTCATAGATTCATCCATAATCAGATCCATAGACTCCACCTAGAATTTTCCCTAGCTTCTTCAAAATCAAATATGTACCTCTACCACAACCTCTTCCTAGTGGCCTCTGTAAAATCTTCCATAGATTCTTATACACCTCAATCAGATAAAAAAACACTTGTTAGTGATGATACTCAACTCCCTTACACCATGTAACATGTATGACCTTATTAACCATTTCAAAAAAATAAAGACTACCAAATGGCCACGTATAAGGCATGATCTACAACTGAAATACATTTTTATATAATCTCACTTATTATTTCCAAACATGGTCTCAAAATCAGTAACATTTGATGTGCCACCTTAGTAACATCCGAATAATTTTGAATTTTAAATCCATTCACAACTACCTTAAAATTTGCATTCGTTTTTACCATTAACAAGTGAAACTTCAATTTTGACACAAATCTATTTAAATAATAGAAAAAAATCAATCTCTATTGATTAAATGATTAAAACAAGTGATGTAATCATAGTTATAGGTATTAATTAAGCGATGTATTATACTGTGTATGCCATAAATGTACAATGCAAATTCACATAATAATAACAAAATTATATTTCTTCAAAGAGAAATTAAACAAAATCAGAGCAATCTCTAATGGTACAACATTAAAATGATCAAATACAAAACAATAAATATATCCTTCATGCTTATAAGCTTTAGCCTAATACCACAATGTGGTTCTAAATGACTCAATTCCATTAATAATTATAGGATATGTGTACATATCTATTTACAATACTCCTTGTGACCACACTTAGACTCTATCTCTAGTTTGGAATTGAATGCCTTTTTCAAGTGTAGGGGATGTGTTTATATACACACAAAGTTGGAGTCATCCAATATCTCTAACAAGCCATGAAATGCACAAAACTCTGAAGAAGGTGAGAGGCAAAAATGTGAAACAAAGAGAGATACATAAAGTCTTAATTTGTTAATTATCCAAAAGAGGAAAGAGAAAGGTACATATAAGGTGAGATTAGGTCACCAAAAGGTGAGAATCCTAACTAAATAATATAATCACTTAAAGTTTATTACCCTAATGAACCTAATTAACTAACCTAGGAAATATTACTAATGATAGTGTAGGTAAACTAAAGTGGGAAATAACCTACGCCAACCCCTCCTAAAGTGTAACTTAAGTGGGTAGAATAATTGGGTCTTATCAACAAGGCCTTATGAGGTACCCAATCAAAAATAAAATCTCATAAAATAGAGAAAGATAGAAAACCCATAGGATAAAATTCCTCCCTAAAAGAGAGTTAAGTGAGAAATCATGCATGATCTACAGACATCAGGATTAATTGACTATGATTCCACAAGTAATAAAAAATAGGGACATAGATAAGAGAAATAAGAAGTCTTGATAGAATATATTGAAACTACCTATAATAGAGCTCACAAAATTTTAAGGTCAATGATGAGATCCTCTACTTGAGGATTGAAGAAGATCTATCCACATCAAACATTATTTCTTCCCTTTTCCAAAGAAAGAACATGAATGGTGTACTAGAAGTCTACCCATATACAATGGAAGATTAAGGAGGAAATATTACTAAGAACTTTGAATAGGGTCCAAAATAGATGTGTGGCATAGTCTTGGTAAGATCATACATACTAACTGGAAATAATGCCACTGAAGTGAACTTGTCAAAAGTAGGTGTAATGAAGAGTGGATCACCTTGGAATAATGAATGAATTTTCCAAGTGGATAATGGATCTCTAATAAAGGTGTAGTCCATATACAAGGAATTATGATCCTCATGCATAGTCAGAGGGATAAACTATCTATGTAATGAGGGTATAATGAAATCAAAGGCTATGAAGGATTGCATAATGCCCTATAACTATGTAGTAGACTTTCTGATGTCTAACGAGTCTTGCATCAATATACTTGTACCCTAAAATGTCTAAAGTGGACCAAAAGTAGATGGATTAGGAAATAACTCAATATCTATAAGGTGACAAGGAGATGGTGGAGGTGTGTCCACATCACTACTGTAGTCATCTATGACAAAAAAAAATTACTCAACCTTAGAAATATGCTCAAGATTAGAGGTGTCAACAAGTAAAATTGAGTTCAATGAATAATAATTACATGGAACATTCACAAAAAGAATGTCCATGGGAGGTGGAGAACTCAACTAAGCAACTATAAAAATTGAATAAGATATTACAGATGAAGAACATAGATATATAATATCAATATCAATAGGAACATATGAGTCATCACAACTCTTAATGGGTGTACTAACATAAGAAATAATAGATTCCTCCAAAGTACAAGAATTTGAAGGATTTAGAAGAGTAACATATTAAAGATGGGTGAAAGTATAATTTGTAATAGGATAACTAAGTTTGGATAGAATCTTGTCTTATAATGGTGGCTCAATAGAAGGAAGAACACAATACACTGTGTCATCATAAGAAATAGGAATAAGATGGAGTACAATAGTCTTTGAAGAGATAATAGGAAGAGGAGGAGGAGGATTGATATAGATCTTAGTAGGATCTCTGAAAAGAGATTGTAGGATCATCCAAATAGTGAAGGACATGATGTATGTTCCATATTGCAATGAAGATGCATGTAAACATGTAATAATAGAGTCCCAAAAACCTTGTCACAAGTGTTAGACCACTTATTGTACTAAAAAAGATTAGTGGGAGTAGGAATCTATCCATATAGGAATGGAATATGATTATTTTTTATCATCAAGTGTTCCATGTAAGCATGCCAAGAAGCATAGTATTTCTAAGAATAACCACTTGTGTAAAATCAACTCTCCTCATCAGCTAATATCTCTCAAGTGGAATTGACATGATTGAGAGAAGACACCAAAGAAATTAAAAACTACACAATAAAATCTAAAATTATTCTAGAATATTACATAGTCATGAATGGGATGTTAGACAAAATCAAGAATGTGTCAAAGTGAGTAACTAGTGCAAGAATATATACAAATAGTGAAATTCATAATAGGGATGCCAGGCATAGTCAAGAATGTATCATAGTGAAAAAGTAGTGTACAAGATACAATAAATAAAAAGAGAGTGTAGAAGAGACACCAAATAATGTACAACACCACACAATACTCCCTCAAAAATAAAAATAGTGACCCCCCTAAAGTGTTACAAATAAAACCATGCTCAGTGTGAGGACATCAAACTCAATAGGAAATGCATCTATATGAGTAAATAATTAATGTTTTAACAAATGGATGTTAGAATCTACTGAAAATGCATCCATGAGAATGAGAAATTAGTGCAATTGACCAAATTAGTATACTTAAAATGAAAACAAGAGGGATGTTAGGATCTACCAATAATGCATCCAAAAGATAGTACAATAAAGTGTGTAAACTAGATGTAAAGGGGCCAATAACATCACCAATTTTAATATCTCAAAAAAAAAAAAAAAAATTAAGAATATGGTACACAAAATGGAGCTACCGATCAAAAGTTATGCGAGTTTGAATTGTATGTTGTAGGTGTAATGAGAGCATGAACATGAGAAAACACTCCAAAAAGTGATTCTAGAGTAGCTATCAAGTATTAAAAAATACACCACTATGTAGAGAAAAAAAATGGGGCACATTTTAATAAGATGGTGATCAAATGGAGTAACCGATTAAAAGTTACAAGCATTTGAAGACAAGTTACTTGCAGAATGGAGAACTTCCTTTGATTAAACTTGACAATTTTTTGAACGTCACATACACATGGTTTAATTTGATGTCTTATGTAATTTCATATCATAATTAATTAATCCTATCAATATGGTTTATAAAATTCATTTTTTAATCTTTATATCTTTATAGTAAAAAGAGGTAAATATAAAATTGTTATAACATGTATCTGAGTTTGTTTTACTAGGGAATTTATATGTGTAAGGTTTTAAGTTTTCTTTGCATGTTATTATTTTAGGGTATTATTTTGTTTATGTGAGATATTTAATGATTATTTTTTATTGATATTTACATCTAATTTGTAAGACATTTATTTTTGGTACAAGATTAGTTATTTGTTATAGTAGTAGTATGTTTATATCTATATAGATCATTGATTAATATTAGGTTGTTATAAGCATATTTTCCCTTGTGTTGGGACTATATTACCTTTCCTTGCTTTGTGTTCTTCTTATAAGTTTACTTTATATTCACTTTAGTTATATTTTAATACATCTATTCAATCTAGGACACTCGAAATGTCAACATTATCATTTAAGGTATCTTTTTCTCATTGACTAGGATAGATCCATTTGATATAATATGACCAAGATTGAGTAATATGATCACATTTGTTTATATTTTATGGGTCTATTGACCCACATTGCACATTTTTTAGTCTATTGTAACTTATTTTTATGCTTTTTCATATTTTAGATTATATACCAATAAGGTCTTAATTTTAATTCAAGAAGTCTACATATAAATAAGCAGGGTAAGAGAAAAACCTCTATACCAAAATCAAAATTAGATAATTGTGAAAGAGAATGAGGAATCTAATAATTTATTACAACTCATTAACAAGGATAAGGATAAGGGTTAGAATATTCATATTTCTTTGGATTGCTTTTTAACTTGCATTAGTGTCAATTACCAAATTTTCTAAAAATCAGCGTCTAATATAACTAAGCCCTCATAAATACATTAATTTTTACGATCTTGGAGATGATTAGGGTTTGTGAGAAAGGAGAAATAATTCTAAAAGATCCATATCTCAATTCAACAATATCATATAGTTTTTAATCATTGGGAAAAAATGAACACATTCACAATATTTTAATAAATTTTGACATTATTTGACCAAGATTGAACTCAATGACTAGTGTTGAGGTTTATTTTCATGTTTCGTGTCATACATTCCTAAGTTGACCACTATCATTCTATTCAATTCTATCTATTTTATAAAACTTATATGTTGAAGGAAAGATTTATAGGTTTGATCTAGAATTAAATTTAGACTGTAGAGAGGATTACAAAGAATGTTAGTCAAACATGAGTCAAGAAATCATAAAAAATGCATTAAAGACATAACAAAACTTAGCCTATCTATTTATGTGGGTTTGATAATGACATTGAAAGACATATGAAATAAATAAATAAACCTATACCTTCCCAAGTGAATCCACCATCTAAGAACGACTCATAAGCATATTTCCCCCTTAATCAAGAACTCTTGTCTTTGTCAACAATGGTTGCCAAACTCCTCCAATGCCTCAAGAATTCTTTGCATAACCTAGGCTCAAATTAGATGAAATTTATAATCTAGTCTATCAAATGAAACTTTCCAATTAAACATAATGATCAACACAAAGGGTTTTGGAGACAATTTATCATTATAACATTGCACAAATCAAGCTTAAAAATGATGTTCATGGCCTCTCTATTTATAGAATTTGAAAATGGTTCAGGATCAACCATGACCTTCCATCTCAAGATTGAGATGTGTGACCATGAATTAATATAATTATGCAAATAAAATACATAAATACCCTCATCATGATTTGGGATGAAAGGGAATTTATGAGGCATGGGAGGGTTTAATTCTAATATTTTATGCATTTATGGCTTATGGATACCACCCCATAGAAATAATGTCATTAGGTGATGTAGTTAATATAAATCAATTTCTGAAAATAAATATTCAAAAACTTCCATGAAAAATATACTTATGATCTTAATTTGAATTAATTAGACTTAAACAAGGTTAATCAACATTTTTGCAATTATTTGGAAATTGGCCCTCAATTAATCAAAATGGTCAGAAAGTCATATTATTGGGTCATAATTTGACTTAGGAAGAATTAAAAGGTGATGTTAGATGCATTAGAACTATATTCTCATTTAGGATGTTTCCAAAACAAAATTACAAATGTACGTGATGTGTACTAATGAGTTAGAAGAAAAGAGTGATCCAAAGCACAAAAAGGCAAAATCATCATTTTGACTCAAAATGATTTGATAAAAGTTAGGTATCTCATAAAATTCATTGCCCCATTTAGAGATACTTTGACCTAAATAGACACTTTTAAATTAAAATTTCCAACCGTTGACGGTGTTTTAATGATTTTGACCTAAAAATGTGCATTTGAGTAAGATTGAAAATTTCCACACAAATGGTGTTAGCAATTGGATGCATATATTTTTACCCTATTTGAGAAGGTTTAGAAAGACATTTAGGCACATTTATGTCTTTTCAAATAAAAGAGGTATCAAGAATAAATTATAAATGACCTATGATGCCCCTTTGAGAGGACATACTAGGATGAAAGAGAAGGATGGACTCTTAAAAAGAGAGGGACAATGAGAGATTAACCCGTGGCATAAATTACATCCAAATGAGATAATGCTTTCACACATGTTTACCATTAATTATAAACATATAATTAGAGGTATAATGAGCCCAAAATATGCGAGGAATGGGAAGGATTCAATCGAAACATGTAAGTTACACACTTGAAACACACCCAATTTGAAAGTGCAAGTTGTGCACTTATTGCATTGATCTATCCTAAGACAAGTTGTAAACTAAAATATTTCCATCATGGGAATTAGTGTGGATATATTGGAATTATAGGAAAAGGAGAATGTGGCCCCCATGAAGATGATAATAAGAAGTGCCCCAGTAGAGTATATTTGATCATGATAAGACAATTGTGCCTAATTTTGATCACTAATAAAGAATAAATAATGGTTTACCCCTATAGGGCTGATTTGATTTGAATGTTGTTTAGATGTTTTGCCCTAACATGGGATATTAGCAAGCAAAATAGATCAAGGAAATAACCTATTCCATAGATTAAAATTAGCAGGTGAAAACATACATGTGATGCTAGAATGGTTTGGAAAGCCATAAGAAACTAAACATATGATAATGCACAAAGTGATGAAAGAGATGAAAATAATAATGAAGATGTCCAAGCTAACTCTAAATTTGTTAGACAATTGGATTCTACCTACATAGTTCCATGGACTCATGTTCCCACATGAACATCAAGCCAATGTAGTTCACCCAAGTTTGGGAGAGAATGAAATGAGGGATGATGAAAACTAACCAATAAATTATTAGACTCATATTTTATGTCAAGATATTCACATCTAATCATAGAGTTTAGTGCTAAAATGCATGATACCTAGATGCCTATTTTCATATTATGAGCCTAGATTATGCATAGTGTTCTTGAGAATTGTTCATTGGAGTGATGTTGGAATTAAGACCTTGAAACCTAAGCACAAAGTTATTTCTATAACAAAATAAATTAGGCATAATAAGTATGAATAACTTATAATGCCATGGCATTTCAATTGCATGGATCTAGTTCAAATATGAAGACCTATAACTAAGGATAATGGTAAAACAATGACCAAAACTAGAGTTACAACTATTTACACTTAAAAAAGAAAGCAAAGACAAAGAAAAATATAAACATAAGTGAACCTAACTTGAAATCAATATATGATCAATCAAGACTTAGCTAGGAATAAAAATTTATAAAATGAAAAGCAATAAAAATCTTAATGACATAGGATCAAGATATAAAGAATCAAGATCTATGTGGACCATCAAGACATTCTTGAATACAAAAGAGAAAAAGAAAATCAAATATAAAAAAAAGACAACAACAATAAATAAATAAAATGGTCTAAGAACAACTTAATAACATAGGATCAAGATATAAATAATCAAGATCGATGTGAATCATCAAAATGTTATGAAACACAATAGATATAAGTAAAAACATACAGGGAAACACAAGACCGAGATGAGACAAGAAGTAATAAAAAGAGAAAAGGAGAAAAAATAAAATAAAAATAGAGGTTATAAAAGACAAAAAAACACCAAGAAAACTCAAATAAACACACACAAATAAAAACCAAGTTCATGCGGTTTAAAGATAATTGTTCATGAACATGTGGTAGAGGAGTTACTTTCCACCATAACATAACAAAGAAAAATGACACAAATTTTTTTCCCTAATTAAATAAGAACAATGAAATAATAAATGGGGGAAGAGAATAAAAAGTAAGGGATTAGTTGAGTTGACTCTAGATGTACAAGACAAGTGGACACTACCTACATAGTTCCATGGACACATGTTCCAACATGAACTTCAGGCCAAATGTAGTTCTCCCAAGAAGTGGGATAGAAGACATGATGATGACCAAAAACATATGATTAATATTTTATAAGAAAAGGGAAGACTTGAAAAATGAGATTGGTCCTCCAAAACATCAAGGTGGTAGGATGAGAGAAAATAATCTTGCAAAATGGCAAGTGCATGGAACAAGCTGACTTACATAACAAAAAGTTAGTATGATAAAATGCTTTCAAAATATAAAGAACATGACAACTTAAAATTATCACAAGATGGTGAGATCATATGATTAGAGGGATTGAATTAAGCTCAACATGAATCAAACATGGCCCACATAACCCCATAATAATCCCAAGTCATGGTGATTCTTCCTACACAAAAGGTAGTGAAAAACTGACCAGGTTATAACAAGTTTACAAATAAAGGTGAATGATAAGATAAATGATAATAGTAATGACTAAATGATGTGATAATGCAAGACAAAAAAACATTGTACCTAATTTTCCCATAGGCAGTTATAATTAAGAAATAACATCATAATTCTAATTTTCCCAAAGGTGGTTATAATCAGGGGTACCAAAACAATACTAATTTTCCCATAGGTGGTTATAATTAGTGATACCAAATAAGATGATAGATGAAAAATAATTTTCCAAATCAAATGGCACACTACTGTCATAGATTGTCATTCAACATGAAATTCTAAAATTATTGAAACTAGATCGAAATCCCCCATAAAAAGTGTAGGATAAACCAAAGGAACCAAGATCAAAATGGGATTAGTAAGATGACTAAAATCAAGCCTTGGTCAATATTATATAAATGGTATAATGAAATGATAAGAAGATAATTGGCTAAAGTGGCAACAAAGTTTCCCCTAAGTGATGATTGGCTTAGATTGCTCACAAAATGGTGAGAGTATTGCTTAGGTTGCTCACAAAATGGTGAGAGCATTTAAACCTAGCAATTGCTCATAAAATGGTGAGAGCATGCAAAAAGGGTGACTGAGCTGACCTTAATAGAAATTGAGCATTATCTACATATTTTTTAAGGACCTCAAGTCAATGTAGTTCAAACAATGTGGTAAATGGAACACAATGGTATAATATGCCTAAAAAATATCTATAGGGTTACCCCTAAGAGGTAAGGCATGGCAATTGGAAAAGTGAAAAATGGTTTTGATGCTCTTGTTGACATGGAGATGCACATCCTAGTCAATGTGTGAGACAACAAAAATGATTAGTTATAAACATTTCTATCTAACACCCTTTTGGTGGTGTTGCTCTATCAATAACTAGTTGTAGATAGGGACCTAAATAATGTTATTGCAATCCTTGTTGGAAATCAATTTTTCTTTCTTCAAATGTTGAGACAAATATCCTTATAGCCTCGACAAAAGAAAGTGGTGCCAGTGATAGATGATGTAAGTGGGTAATGAATGGGTGGGTGATAATGGAATGTATAATGAATGGAAAACAATTGAAAATTAAGACTTTCAGTCATACATAATTTTGTTGATGCTAGATTTGACATAATTTTGGTTGAGGTGGGGATAAAAACCTCTGAAGATGCTCTTGATATGACCACCAAATAACTCCATTTCTTGATCTTGAGAATAGCTACCATCTAATTATGTTATAGATTGGAAGTTGTTTTTATTTTATCTTGAATAATATCTTCAGTAAATAATGAAGAAATGTTTTTCTCAGCTATTGGCTCATCAATGAGGTTTTCACTGATGATTTTTTTTATCATCCCATAGCATCTCTAAGAAGGTTTCATGAAGAGATAATAACATTTGAATTTTATTATATTATAGCACCTTTGAAAAGGTTTCACTAAAAGATGTTGAGTTTGATCTTTGCTTATCCCCTAACACCTCTGAAAAGGTTTCACTAAGAGATTGTTCTTCTTTTGAATGAATGTGGTCTTGGCCCCACTAATATTCTATAAATGGTATGTCGTCGTGGATGTATTTCAACAAAGTGTGATTCTATCAATCCTAATCGACATTTGTGGGAGGTAAAATGTCAATATAATGGTTATATTGGGTGGTAATAATGGGATGATGAAAGATAACACAATCCTCATAGAAGATACTAGGATAACTTATGTCGATGCTGAAGTAATCATCCTCAAAAACTGTAGAAGAATAAAAAATATATTCAAATTGATTTACAAGACATTTGTAACCAATGTTGTAAAAACTACAACTATAATATATTTTTGAATCTAATTTTGAAGCAAGGGACTCTAAATCCAATGTTGCAACTGATGTTGATTTTAGTTCTGATGTTAAATCTAATGTCAATTAAAAAATATAACATGAATCTAATGTTGTTTCTTCATCTGATATGCTTGTTTCTTTAATTTTATTTTGAATGCCAAATGTTTGACAAGTAATGGCTTGTGATTTCATAATGGGTTCAATGAAAACTAATTCATCTTCGAAGGGTTCGACATAGATTGATTTGTCTAAGTGAATCCCCTAAAAAAGAGGGAACTACTCAAGGGACGTCTCGACAAAATTATGTTTGTCAAAGTTAGACTCCTTGAAAACTAGAAAAAGATCAAGAGATAACTCTATAGAGACTATCTTGTCAAGGAGATGAGGCTCTTTAAAAATAGGTAATTTATCATAGGTTGACTTGTCACAAATGGGTGTTTCAACAATAATATTATGGTTTTGATTCATAATTATTTGTAAAATATCAACCTATGAATCATAATATGAATATAATTGGAACCAAAACATGTCTTTGCCTCAATTATGAATAAAAACCACACTTAGGATATTTGGTTCATGAATAACATTATGGTATTAGAAGATTTGGTTCATGAATTTACTAAATTTTTGGTGTATTGAAATCAACTTTACCTCTTCCATTATGGGTGTTTCAATAATAACATTGAGGATTCATAATTGGAACCACACACAATTAGAATATTTGGTTCATGAATTTACTCAACGTTTGGTAAATTTGAAATCGTATAAAATGGAAGATGGTATGATAACTCAAAAATCTAGAGTGTTACTTTCACACTAAAATGTAGACCCTTGTGATATGCCAATACTATAAAAGTTAGTTCAAATTTGACAAGTTAACACTAGAAAACTAGAAGAAATCTCTTTGAGTTACAAAGAATATAATGCAAACTAAGAAATTCATAATGTGAAAACATGCAAGAATTCCTTAGTATAAAACTAAAACCAAATAGGCAACACAACACCACCATATGGTGATAAGAAGGGGGGATAGTATAAAATGTGTTTTAGGACTCAAAGTATGAGTGATGCACAAGATGAATTGAGTCCACCAAAGATGATAATGTGATGTTGAGTCTATAAATGACCCTTATTTTAAAAATTTAAAATTGAACCCAAGTTAAAATAAGTTTAGTGTGAAAATAGCGAACCCAATTTAACACATCAACCCTTACAACTTAGAAAGGTTCAATTTTGAATGTGAATTATAAATGAGGGACTTAAGGAAATTTTTAAAATGATTTAGACTCAAATGGGCAACATAACTGTACCAATTAGACAAACGATGACATAATGTTTATGATGACAAATTTGAACAAGGAAAAGATTGATTTTCACTTGGACAACGTAATGCCTCTTTATTCAATAAATTTGGGGACAATGTGTTTTGGTTTATGATTTTTATGTTAACAAGTAGTTTTGACCCAAAACAAGACCAAGTAATCTAAGATAAAGACAAATCAACTAACTAATCATCTTAAACCCTAAACTAACAAGGTATGGTAAAGTGGGGTCAACTAAACTAGTTATTTTTCAAACATTCTAGATGGATCAATTACATAGGACTTTAACATCTAATATTCCAAAAAAATCTCATGTCATTTAGGACTATGGCACTTGGATTTTTGTAAAAAGGTCTTGCTCTTTTAACAACCACTACATCCATCACTCACTTAGTGCAGTGTGATGTTCAATGTACTCATACATCTTGAGCTTAACCCCAATGCTAGGATAAGGTTTAACCACTCAAACCTTCGATCCCAGTGGGGTGATCCTAATTCATATACCCCACATGGAGAGGGGTTGAAGATAATGTTGGGAGATGAAACCCTAGGTCAAATCTTCCCTAAATAACTCATAGGAGGTAATGAAGTCCTCCTCACAAGCCATGATGCAATGAAAATAAATGATAAGTGAATGAGCTTTAAAGGTTGTTTTTATGTCACTCAATTCATGAGGGTCCTTGATGAGAACCTTCACAACATCTCTTTCATGCCTTTATATTAGTAACTTTGCAATAAAGATGATGGTTTTGATTCTAAAAATTCCCTAAAGGGGATGGATGGGAGAGCATACATGCACGATTTTTATTTTTTCCAAACAAAACTAATTAAGAAATAATCTATTAAATACAAAATTTAAAAATGTGTTTAATTTTAAATTATTTAATTGAAAAAGTGTGGTGGTGTTCTTTTATCCCCTTGGCTTTAAGTTATGAACTTTGAAAAATCAATAAAAAAATATTCAAAATAAACATGGAAATTTTCCTCTTTAAACCTAAAGTGAAAATGCCTAATTATTTTTAGAACATCCAAAAGAAGTGTGAAAGTACTAATTAAGATTATTATAGCATTTATTCAAGTAAATCCTGAAATAAAATGTTTAGCACTTATTTTATCTTAGAAACATTTTTCCAAGTGAAATAAATAACTTTTCAAATTGAGCTCTCAGGTTGGGTCGAGTTACACAGTCAAGTTGGGTTGGGAGCCAAGTTAGGTTGGGGTGAGTTGGGGTTAAGTTGAGGTGAGTTGGGGTTGAGTTTGGGTAAGTTGGGGTAGAGTCAGGGTGAGTTGGGATCGAATGAGGGTGACTTGGGGTGAGTTGGGTTTGGAGCCAAGTTGACTTAAAAACTAAGTCAGGCTAGTAGCTGAGTTAGGTTGGCAATCGAGTCAGGTTGGCAATAACTTTTCAAGTTGAGCTCTCAATTTGGCTCAGGTTGGTAGCTAAGTTGGGGTGAGTTGGGGTCAATTTGGGGTTGAGTTGGTGCCAAGTTTTTATCTGAGTTAAGTTGGAAGCTGAGTCAGGTTGGCAGTCAAGTTGGGTTATATAGTTGAGCTGGGTTATACAGTCTTAAGAATAAAACCATGACTTACCAAAAAATGGGTTTTTTCTCAAATCTTCACCTTCTTTACTTCCACAGTCCAAGATCCTACATGAAAATGGTTAGTATGTTTCTTATAGATGTTATTTGATCAAATTTATAGGGTGTGTGCCCCATCAGGTATGCCAAAATGTAGAGAGGATTATAAAGTAAGTTAGACAAACATTATTCAAGAAATCATGAAAAATGCATTAAAGACATAACAAAACTTTGCCTATCTATTCATATGTGGTTTGTTAATGACAATGAAAGACATATGAAAGAAAGAAAGAAACCTATGCGTTCTCAAGTGAATCCACCATCTAAGAGTGGCTCATAAGCATGTTTTCCCCTTGATCAAGAGCTCTTGTCTTTGCCAATAATGGTGGACAAACTCCTCCAATGCCTTAAGAATTCTTTGCATAACTTAGGCTCTAAGTAGATGAAAATATAATCTAACCTATCAAATGAAACTTGCTAATGAAACATAATTATCAACACAAAGGGTTGTGGAGACAATTTAGCTTTATAACATTATACAAATCAAAATTAAAAATGATGTTCATGGCCTCTCTATATATATATTTTCAAAATAGTTTAGGATCAACCATGACCATCCATCTCAAGATTGATATGTGTGGCCATGAATTAGTCTAATTATGCAAATAAAATCCATAAATACCCTCATCATGATTTGGAAAGAAGGGGAATTTGTGAGGAATGGGACGGCTTAATCTTGATATTTTATGAATTTATTGCTTGTGGATGCCACCCCATAAAAATGATGTCATTAGGTTATGCAGTTAATAGAAATCAATTTTCAAAAACAAATATTCAACAACTTTCATGGAAAATACATTTAACCTCATGATTTGGATTAATTAGCCTTAAATAAGGTTAATCAACATTTGTGAAATTATTTAGAAATTGGCCCTCAATTAATCAAAATGGTTAGAAAGTCATATTATTGGGTCGTAATTTGACTCAAGAAGAATTATAAGGCAATATTATATGTGTTGGAACCATATTTCCATTTAGGATGTTTCCAAAACAAAATAACAAAGGTACGTGACATGTGCTAATGATTTATAAGAAAAGAATGATCCACAACACAAAAAGGTGAAATCATCAATTTGACTCAAAATAATTTGATCAAAGTTAGGTATCTCATAAAATTCATTGCCCCATTTAGAGATACTTTGACCTAAATCGGTAATTGTAAATGACAAGTTTAAACCATTTAGGGTGTTTTAATGGTTTTGACCTAAAATGTGCATTTGATTGCAATTTGAGTAATATTGTTAATTTCCACACAAATGTCGTTAGGAATTGGATGTCTACATAGAACTCTTTCACATATTTTCATCCTCCAACATCACCAACATAAGTCATAATCTATGTATTTTTCTATAAATTCTCACTGTCAAACTCCAAGCTTCTTAATCCTCTCCTTTTGTATAATTCATATAAGTTTGTGTTGATATATTATTTTATTCATATTATATTTTTCTTTTTCACCAATTTTTATTATTAATGTAGTGTTGGTTGACTATTATACAACTTTCAATTTTTTTTTTATAGAATCTATATTATTTTACACCCAACCTTAAGTTTTTATATTTTGGTGAACACATACATTCTTACACATTTTGAGGTTATATTGAAACTCATTTTATATATTAGATATAATTATACCTATTTTTTCCATAAACCTTCCTTTCTTTTCATGATTCATTCCCTTATAGGGATAACCTTTGGTACTATAGTTTTGATTAATCTAGGGTTGAGATTATTTTCTTTCCCATGATTATCCCTTAACTCTTTATGTTTTTTAAACCCATATGTATATGTATATATGTGTGCGCACGCGCGCGCGCACGCGCACACACGCACACACACACACACACACACACACACACACACACACACACACACACACACACACACACACACACACACACACACACACACACACACACACACACACACACACACACACACACACACATTTCCCCTTAAAGATATTAAATATAATTCATATATTAGATGAAATGATAGATTGAATTCCAAACTAGTTGATTTTTGTGTGTTAAATTTGACTAGTAATTAAGTTCATTTTAAAAAAAGAATGACAAATATTAATGAGTTTAGTGTGATATTTTATTGATACACATGTGGATGATAATGTAAATGATATTAATGATTAAAATTAAAATTATTTGGATCCCAATGTAATGAGTGATAATGATATGGATGAAAATATTTATAGTTGATCTTAGAATATTAAATATTTTGAAGTATAAAATGAAAGTGTTGAATTTTTTTCAAATTTAGAATGTGAAATGTAAGTAATCATAATGAAATGAATTCAATATTATATATATTAAAAAAATGAAAAATAAAATCCTAATTAAAGAGGTTGTAGCCAAGGAAATAATGTTTACAACTAATCATGGATGTTTGAGTGCTTCTAATGATATTCCACCTTATAAATGTCCCCCTATTATATTGGGTAATATGCGAATGTGTCAAATTTATTCTACTATTATTCATCCTCCTATTTATTGTACTCAAATTTATATGTATTTTTAATCATAGATTATTCTTAATGGTTCTTTAATTTTTGAACATTTAGCCAAGGAAATAATGTTTACAACTAATCATGGATGTTTAAGTGATTTTAATGATATTACACCTTCTAAATGTCCCCTATTATACTAGGTAATGTGTAAAAGTGTCAAATTGATTCTACTATTATTCATCTCATATTTCTTCTACTCAAATTTCTATGTATTTTCAATCATAGATTATTCTTAATGCTTCTTTGATTACTCCTAAAGTGACTCAACCATCTAAATATATTTTCAAATATCCACATGTTTTTCATAATATTCCTCAAGAAACTAATGTGTCTATTCCTACATGTGCCGCTTCTAATTCATTTCTAACTTTGAAAGCTACACTCATGTCTAAAAGTCTATGCAAATAACTACCTAAATTATTTCCTAAGGGTCTAGAAGACCAAGTCATTAGGTAAATTAAAATGTTTTATTTTTCAATCCTTTATCTCAAGAGATAATTTAATATTAATTTCCTATTATATTTATAGCTCATAAGTTTTAAATATTAAATGGAAAGGGTGATTCATTTCACCAAATCAAGACTTTCTAATTTCCATGTCTTGACTTTATGCATAATGAAAATTGGAAGCCCTTTCCTATAAGACATTTATTTATTGGTAAATGATTTTGAATATAGATATGACTAGACTCATTAATATTATAATAATCATTACAAAAAATCAAAGTTACTGCAAGTGAAAAAACCAAAGATAAATTAAAGTTATATAGATCTTATAAAAGCAAACCCAAATTTCAAAACATCATAATAACCTCTTTTAAAGGCAAAAACCCCTCAATTTTTCAAAAGTTCTAATAACCAGAAATTATAAAAATAACCATTATAATTTATAATTCCAATAAAATATCCCACAAAAAGCTTCAAAATTATCCATGTAAAAATAAAATACAACCGAATATAATATCCAAAATTTCATAGAAAACTTATTTTGTAGTTAAATCCCTTGTGACTTTAGAAATAATTAGTCTTAATATTTCACAATGATGCTCACAATATTTCACATCCACTACTCAAAATCTTTCACAACATTTATGAGGATCATCAACAACCATATTCAAGATATTTTTATCAAATTTAAAATTTTCTAAGTAGAACTTAAAATCATGCACCAAAAATCCACCTTTTTTGTAACCATCATATTTTAAATAGATTTATTATTTGTTTTTACAACTTTCATCCCTTTAAAATACTTTGAAATGGAATATCCATTAAAAATACAAGCCACCAAGGAGGTTTTTATAGTCATTGGAAAAATCCCATCATCTCAACTAGAGTTGGTTGTGATCTTAATGAGCTAAATTACAAAGGGGAAAAAGAATTCAAGGTGGGAAAAAAAATAATGGTGACAAGAAAAAACACATCCAAAACTTATTCATATCTTTTATTGTTTGTTATACCACTATCACTTTCATATATCCATCCATAATTAGATCCATAGCCTCCACCTAGCCTTTTCCCTAGCTTCTTCCACAATCAAATTTGTAGCCTCTATCATAACCTCTTCCTAGTGTCTTTTTCAAAATCTTAGACAATCAAATCAAAAAACATTTGTTAGTGATGATACTCATCTCCCTTGCACCATGTAACATGTATGACCTTATTAACTAGTTAAAAAAGTGAGAGACTATGAAATGGCCATGCATAAAGCATAATATACACCTAAAATACAAATGTTCATAATCTAATTTATTATTTCCAAATGCAGTCTCAAAATTAGTAACATTTGATGTGCCACTTTAGTAACATCTAGATAATTTTGAATTTTAAATCCATTCAAAACTACCTCAAAATTTGCCTTCATATTTACCATAAGTGAAACTTCCATTGAAATAAAATTATTTAAATAAATAGAAAAAGACTCAATATCCATTGATTAAAATATTAAAACAAGTGATGAAACCATAGTTATAGGTCTTAATTAAGATACGTATTCCACTATGTAGCCCATTAATGTATAATGCAAATTCACATATTAATAACAAAATGGTATTTCTTCAAAGATAGATTAAACAAAATCAGAGCAATCTATAATGATATATCAAAGACAAAATAATAAATATACCTTCACATTTACAAACTTTAGCCTATTAACACAATGTGGCTCTAAATGACTCAATTCCATAAGTAATTCTAGGATATGTGTACATAACTATTTACAATACTCCTTTCAACTACACTTAGAATCTATTTCTAGTACATAATTAAATGCATTTTTCAAGTGTAGGTGATGCATTTATATACACACAGTGTTGGAGTCATCTAATATCTATAACAAGATATGAAATGCATAAAACCCTAAAGTAGGTGAGAGCTAAAAATGCAAATCAAATAGAGATCCATAAATAGTTAATATGTTCTTTAGCCAAAAGAGGAAAGAGAAAGGTATATATAGGGTAAGATTAGGTCACCAAAAGGTGATAACCCTAACTCAATAACATAATCACTAAAAGTGTATTACCCTAATAAACCTAATTAACTAACTTAAGCAATTTGACTAACAATAGTGTAAGTAAACCAAATCAGGAAACAACCTACACCAACACCCCCCTAAAGCATAGATTAGGTGGGTAGAAGAATTGGATCCTAGCAATGAGGCCTTATAAGGTACCCAATCACAAAAAAACTCCCATAAATTTGAGAAAAGGAAAAAAATAATAGGATAAAACTCCTCCCTAAAAGAGAGCTAAGTGAGAAACTTTGCATGCTTTAAGGATGTCAAGCACAACTAAGAATACATCTACAAGTAAGAGAAAATAGGGCACATAGAGAGGAGAAATAATAAGTCCCCACAGAATATGTTAAATCTATTTGTAGTATATATTACCAAATGTCTAAGGTCTATGATGAGATCCTTTGCCTAAAGACTAAAGAAGTTCCATCTATATCGAATAATGTCTCTTCCCTTTGCCAAAATAATAACACGAATGATGTATTGAAATTATTACCATTTCATAATAGGATATTAATAAAGAAACATTATAAATAAAACTAAATAGGGTCCAAAATAAATGTGTGGTATACACTTGACAAGATCATCCACAAGAATTGAAAGTAATGCCACTGAAGTGACCTTGTTAGAAGTAGGTGTAGTGAAGATTGGATCACCTTGGAATAATGAATGAGTATTCGAAGTGCCTTATGGATCTCCAACCAAGTGTAGTCCATATACAATGAATTTTTTTCCTCATTTATAATAAGAGGGCTAACTACTTTATGCAATGATGATGTAATAAAAACATAGACTATGAAGGACTTCATAATGCCCTATAACTATGTAGTAGACTACCTAATATTTGATGATTCCTAAATCAATATACCTACACCCTATAATGCCTAAGGTGGACCAAAGGTAAGTGGATCAATATATAACTCCTCAATATATGGAAGGTGATAAGGAGATGGTGGAGGTGTGTCCACATCACTACCATAGTTGTCTATGCCAAAAAATGAGTCCTCAATATTAAAATTATGCTAAGGTTCAGAAGTGTCATCAAGTACAAGTGAGTATAATTAATAATAATGACATGTAAAATTTAAAAAAATAATTTCCATGGGAGGTGGAGAGATCAACTCAACAACTGTCAAAACTAAAGAATATACTATAGATGAAGCACATAGATATGCAATATAAATATTAATAGCAACATATGAGTCATCACAACTCTTAATGGATGTATTCAAAATATAAATAGTATACTCCTATGAATTAAAATAATATGAAGGATCTATAATAGTAACATCATAAATAAGGGTGAAAGTAGAATCTATAATAGGGTAAGTAAGGTTAGGCAAAATCTTATCCTATAGTGGTGGCTTGATCAAAGGAAGAGAAAAATCCACCATGAATGTGCCATCAAAATAAATAGGAATAGGAGGAAGGATTAAAATAGTCTCTAAAGAGATAATAGGAAGAGGAGGAAGAGTGATAAATATCTCATTAGGATATCTCAAAATAGATTGTAGGATGATCCAAACAGTGTAGAGACATGCTGTGTTTTGCACATGGAAACAAAGATCCATCAAAACATGTATAATTAAAGTACCAAGAACCTTTTAACAAGTGTTATCCCACTTATTGTATTGAACAATATTAGTGGGAGTAATAATATATCCATATAGGAATGGAATATGATTCTTGTTTTTGAATAAGTATTCCATGTAAGCATGCCAAGAAGCATAGTTAGTATTTATAAAAAGAACCATTGGTGTAGAATAAATTATCCTAATCAGATGGTATATCTCAAGTGTAGTCAACATGGTTGAGATAAGACACCAAATAAGTGTAAAAATACATAAGAAACTATGCAATGATGTTATAATATTTCATACTCATGAATGAGACATTAGACATGGTCAAAAATGTGTCCAAGTGAGTAACCAGTGTAAGAATCAATAAAAATAGTGCATGTTTAGAATAGGGATGTCAGGTATAGCTGAGAATGCATCTAGGTGAGAAAATAGTGTACTAGATAAAATTAAAAAAAAGAGAGAGTATATAAGAGCCACTAAAGAATGCATACCACCACATAATAACCCCTTAAAAATAAGAATAGTGAACCCCCCAAAATGCTACAAATACAATAATTCTTAATGTGAAGACATTAGACTCAATCGATAATGCATCCAAACATGTATGAGCAAAAAATGTACAAGTGACAATGAACATCTCAACAAATGGAATCAAGATCTACTAACAATGCATCTATGAGAACATATGAAATGCATATGGGAGGGATGTCGATATATATTGATAATGAATACAAAGGAGAGCATAATAAAATGTGTATATACTATTTTTAGAAGGACCAATAAAATCAACACTATGAAGAGCTGAGAAAAACAAAAACTTTTAAAGAATATGGTGCTCAAAATGAAGCTACCAATTAAAAGTTATGTGAGTTTGAACTTTATGTAGTAGGTGGAATGAGAGAAAAAATAGGGTAAAAAACTCCTAAAATGAGTTTTTATTAGCTATCAAGTATTTAAAAATCCACCACTATGTAAATCATAAAAAATGGGGCACCCTTGAAGAAGATGACACTCAAAACAGAGCAATCAATCAAAAGTTACAAGAATTTGAAGACAAACTACTTGTAGAATGGATAAATTACTTCAATTCAACTTGATGGTTTTATAAACATCACATACATGTTTTTATATTTAATGGGTTTATATATGTCCCCAAAATCATGGATAAATATGACAGGTTTCTAGATGCCACTGAAATTTGTAAAGAAAGCCCAAGTGTAGAAAAATGCTAGAATAATAAGAAAAACTTGTTTTCACAAGAATCCGTACACCAACTCCAAAATATAATGGATAACCATGGGATGAATTGAAAAATACACAAGTAATATGTAATTATTTGTTTGATCTAAATGTGTTTCGCTTGGATTTTGCATAGATATTGAGAAAAACCATGCAAACAACAAAAAATGGCCAACCTGCACAGAAAAGCCCCCAAAACTAAAAATCTATAGCAAAAATATAAAAAATAGATAATAATAATTTTATATCACCAAAAAAAACAAATAACATGCATTTTATTTTCTAATATAATCCCTGTTGACATGGATTTCAATGCATGTTGACAAAATGCACCCAACCCCCCATAAGGGCCAAATGAAGAACAAAAACAATGATGTGTTAATGAAAGAATATCACCAATTATTTTAAAGGTAGAAAACATTCTTATTGGAGATATTATACCATATTGGAATCATCCAATTTATCTAACAATCCATATAACACAAGAAACCTTGAAGTAGGTGAGAGCCAAAAATGTAAAGCAAAGATAGATCCATAAAGTGTTAATCTATTCATTAGCCAAAAGAGGAAAGGGAAAGGTACATATAGGGTGAGATTAGGTCACCAAAATGTGAGGAACCTTAATAATAAAATAACTTAAAATTTATTACCCTAATAAACCTTAATAACTAACCTAAGCAAACTAACTAATGATAGTGTAGGTAAACCAAAGTGGTCCAAGATCTCTAACAAGCTATTAATGTATGAAACCCTAGGTAGTAGGTGAGAGATAAAAAATTTCACACATAAAATAAGAATGAATAAATGAGTCAAGTCAATTTTTAACACTCCATATGAGTATCTCAATATCTCAGATGTATAAATAGGGAGTGAAATATGTACCTCCCCCATGAAAGTAAGTCAAATGTGCTAATAATAGAGTGTAACTCCCACACCTATAATATTCAGTCAAGAGTAACTCCATATAACTAATAATGATTCAAACATGTAAATCTTATGACAATGTACACCTAATAAATCATATCACAAAAGTGTAGGTAAACTCTAAGTGAAGTATAATAACCCATTTGGAAAGTGTAAGAAATAACCATAATAACAAAACATAGAAAATAAACACCCTACACTAACACACAATCCACCCATTTAAATTTATTTATTTCAAAAACCCACTAAGACCACCAATACAAAATTGTTATGACCCATTGATATTCACTACAATCATTAAATTCACACAAGTCCCAATGCAAATAATACACAAAGAACACATCATAAAATTGATGTGCCTATTTTACCCTATATTGAATTAATGGGTAAGATTAATCTAATTAAGATATAATTTTAAAAGATAATTATTATTAATAGATATTTTTTTGATTAAATAAGGCAGCAAACCAAGGGCCAAACCCTTATAGAAGCATATAAACCATGAAGGCAATCATCATAAACGATGCCTTACAGCAAGAACAACACGTTCAGTGAACCAACAGACACAATAAAACTAAAATAAAACAAGAACAGGAAAAAATGAGAGACTTATTAATAGATATGCTATTTACAATTAATTATTTTGATTTGAATATGGAATTTTTTAAATATTGAAGCACTAAAGAGATCATGATACTTACCTTTTTTAGTAGACAACCTGATTTATTGTCTATAATGGGTCGATTCTACATGATCGGGTTAGTATTGTAGGTTGATACCAACATGATGGTTAGAAAGAAATTGTGTAAAAGTGTGGCACAATGAATATATAGTCAACTATTATTGTCCTTTATTTCCTTATGTTTTTAATCCCAAACTCAAATTATATACACAAATATAGAAATTAGCCTCCTTTACATTAAAATACTAGTTGCACTTGTGAGAGTTATAAACTTGAAAAAATAGGGTAAGTGTAATGGGTTGAGCCAACCCCAATAAACCATACTTGATGATTGACTTATAGATATATTTATATGAATGATAATGATGGTTGGATTTGGTACTAGAAAATGCTTACTTGGCATATATTTTAAGTGCTTCTGACTCAGATTGTGACTGATCCTAGTGAATAATATACAAACTGGGAATAATAAGGGGTATATTTTATCAACATCCAATAGTGTATAGATGTGAAATAGATAAAATCCTAAATGGATTTGAGATGAATACTTTATTTGTTTATATGTGTATCCTTTTGAATAATTACTCACACTAATAATAAGCTAGGATTATGGTCTGACCTTAAGGATGGGTTTGATGAGTCAATATTATGACTCATTATAACCATGATATATCATCCTTCATAGCCATAAATATTCAAATTGAGTTGAGAATTGCATGTATTCTTAGGGTATATAACTATCCTGAGGTAGAAATTGAATTATTTTATCTCTATAAGCTTATGTGAGTCTATGTTAGAATTCTTTGCATGATGTTCTAACTATTTTCATGTTTAGTCTTCCATATCATTGAAGGCATAAAATAAATAGAATTTAATCTATAATATGGATTCAAGAGGTATGAAATTAATAAATCAAAAAATTTATTGTATGAAGAAATCAAAAATATTGAATAGGAGTTTGAATGTGATGAATAGTTTCTAGATGAAAAACAAGACCAATTATTTTTAAATGAAAGTTGGGATCAATTGTAGGTAGAGATGGAAGCTTTGGAGCATGCCATAAACAATGGAGAAAAGGATAAATTTTATCCTTTAACAATGGTGGAAAATACAAACACGTGGTATGATTTAATGGAGCTTTAAGAGAGATAAATAGTGATGGATAAGACATCATACATCATGGAGAAATAAAGTTGGACCTAAGGACAAAGAGAGACTCAAAAGTCTCAAATTATAATGTCAAATACTTCATTAAATTATACATTTGTGGGTATACAAATTGATTTATAGTATGAAGGAGTGTATATCTTGACACATAATAGAGATGAATTCAAAATACAATATATGGTACAAGCTATAAAAGAGGACAATGAGGAAGGGTAGTTGATATGGAGAAATTTGATGTAAGAGGATGAATTTGAACTAATTCCTAAGTCAAGTTGAAAATAAGGTGGGAGCTGTCATAAGAGAAATAGAGGTAGAATTAATAGATGAATAAAAAAATATTTCAAGGACAAGGAGCATGTTTCCCATCTAAACACTTCAATAAGATAAAATTGTAGGTCATATAAGGGTATAAAATTAGAAACAAACAATGAGTTACATATAATAAGATGGCCAAATATTAGTACAAGGTGGATCAAACCAGGTTGTAAGCCAAGGTAAATCTAAAAATATGAACAAGATAAGTACATAATCATGTGATTTAATCAAGGAACCAATATTGGTAGCTAATTTTGCAAGTAAAGAACAAAGGTTAAGAATACATGATAAGGAACTTAATAAGATGAAAGGGATGCCTAGAGAAGCTTGGAAGAAGAACACAAAAAACAAGAGAGAATGAAAAGGACCATAAGATCCTTGAAGATATTATTAAGTATCATGAATGTAATTTGATATATACTAATAATGATGGTATAGTATGGAGATACATGATAATAATTCACTCCATGATCACATGGAGAAAAGAAGTAATGAGGCATAATAACTCATGATAGATACAAGGAAAGAGGAGGATAACCATGTTCCTCATAAAGGAGATGATGGGATGAAGAATTCATGTTTACAAGAAGACAAGATCAGTCCAAAGTTGATTCAATAAAGGTGTGAGATTAAGTTAACATTGAGGGAGTAAAGAGAGGTAAGTCTTAACCCAATAACCCATCCAATTATCATGCCAAGAGATGGTGAGTAAAGTATCATGTAAGAAGAATTATAAAAAAGTGAGCAAGAGAACAAGAAAATGAATAAAGATCAAGGTAATAAGTTAATCTATTTAATTGGTAATGTTGAAGCTGAGTTAGTTGAAGGTATGAATTATAATATTAAGATAAAAGGTTTCTATGAGGTGTTATGGTATGATGAACCTAAATTGGCCAAGGAGATGCCATTTCAAGATGAACAAGGAGGCTATGAGAAGACTCACCATGAGAAGGTGGATAATAGTGAAGATGTATCTAAAGAGGATATAAATGAGAGTATGATAAGGTTGAATTAATAACATATGAATAATAATCCATTAAAGCATGAGGACAAAGGATAAAGCATTCTTAAGAAGCAATACCAGTAAGAAGTGCATGAACAAACCATGTCAAATGTAGAAGGAAGCTATGGATTAAAATCTAGAGTGAAGAATGAGAATCAAACATTTGAGGTAGATCATTATGAAGATAAATCATATATGGAGGATATGAATTATAAATAATTCAAAGAGTTACATTACATCATTTACTTCATGGAGGTAGAGGATGAGTTGGAAAAAAGGCAAGGAGCCAAAGACAAAAGAACTAGATGAGAAGAGATAATAAATATAAGAGGATAAGAAACAATATGAGTTCATAAAATCAAAGGAAGAAAACTTATAAATAAAATAAGAATTTGGACAAGATACATTTGAGCAGGAGCTCAAATTTTC
The DNA here is from genome assembly GCA_037957365.1 of Torreya grandis. Lineage (NCBI taxonomy): Eukaryota > Viridiplantae > Streptophyta > Pinopsida > Cupressales > Taxaceae > Torreya > Torreya grandis. The sequence continues at coordinate 4,341,745 of JARHVA010000172.1, read as the reverse complement.
CCACTTAGGGAGATTAATGTAGAGCATCACATGGTAGCATAAGGTGTTAATGTTTTTAAGAGTTTTATGTTAGCCATTTTTGGTTTTATACAAGTGTTACAAGTCTTTTATGGTCCCTTAGGTTGTTTTGGAGTCATTATGAGTCTTGAATTATGTGTTCTTAGCCTATTTAGAGTTTCGTGCCAAAATAAGGAATTTTAAATTTTAAATTTTGTAACTAGGCCTTGGAGTGATATTTTAGTTTTTTGTGATATCAAAATTTTCATTTAATTTGGTGAAGTGTGTTATTATGTCCTAAGAGAGTGTGTAAGAGGTGCTTCAATGTTCAGTTCACGAAAAAATAATTTAAGTAAAGAAACATGCATATGTAACTGCCACCCTACATGGAGTTGGTCTTGATAAGGAGTTTTCTTGAATGTTTGGCATCATAGTAGGATGAAATTCATGTAGGTGTGTAGAGTTAGTGGTATAATATAGGTATTTGAGGATAAAATTTAAGGATGGAGAGAGGATATCCTCAATAAAGACAAGAAAGATCAACATTTGAAGAGGACCCTCCCTACCTTACAATTTTTGTGCATGATTTTTGTATGTAAATGACATAAATGAATAAAATTAATGATTTAATATATTATTTTTTTTATTTATACAGGTTTTTATTTTCATTTGATTATATTTAAATCTTGTCACTTATATTAAAACCACAAGTTGTTTTACTTAAGTCTTGAGAACTTTATTTTTGACACAATCAAGGAGAGGAACAAGAAAGTGTTTATTTGAGTTACATTAAAGGGTTTTAATATATTTGGAGTGAGAATATATAATTTATGTTTATTATCCTTTTTTATTCTCATAAATCTATTTATATTTTCAATATTTAACTCCAACTCTCATTTTACTAAACACAGTCTTATATTGGTACACAAAATTATGTAAACCAGTTTAATGAAGACTTATTATGATTTTTCAAGAATAAATAGATATTTTAGAATATAGAGTGAGTTTGGGAAGACATAATACATGTATTATAAGTGTGTTAATTTTATTATAACTCATTATATCCCATTTTGTAAGCTCCAGCCTTGTATAGGCTTGCATAAACATAGACTAGGGTTTCAAGTTAAAAACTTGAATAACTTTTGTCTCCACCTTTAAATTTTTAAAAAAAATTAGAATCGAATGTATTTTAATGTTATCTAGATTATTTTTGTGGTTTTAGGTTGGTACAGTGTAGTATATTATAGTATCTACAACTTTGTGCTTAAAATAGGCTGAAAGAGACCTAATTGACAAGAAGAGTGTGAGATAAGGACTTCCATCAAGACTTATCTCCTAAACTTTTAGATGAAGATAAAAGGGGATAAAATGTATCTAAAAATGTTTCTATTTTGTTTATAAAACATTTTTATTATCCAAACCTATTATATTTGTGTCAAAAGAGGGTAGGGTAAATTTAAGTGGCCCATATAGAAATTAGCTTGGGTTTTTTGGTAAATCTCTAAGTATGTTTTTCAAAAAATTGGAAAAAGTTAACAAATGGTGTTCAAGTGAGAATATGAATGGATATATGAATAATAATAGGGCATAAAAACTAGATGGGCATGCTACTATACAAAAAATCTATAGACACTTTCTTCATCCCTTTCTTACTACTAAAATTTTCTATTATGAGTATACAGGTGGATGTATATTTATATATAATGGAAAATAAGTTCATATTAACTTTTGACTGAGTGGAAAACTATATTTTTATGCATGAAATTTAGTTTAAATAGTAGGAAAGTTGACCTATAAAACTAACTCACACCTAAATAATTTAGGTGAATCCACATTATTCTTAAAATAGAAAAATCCCAATTTCCTAAACTAAAATATTCATTAATTAACAAAGAATATCTACTAAAAGTTGCCCTAAAAGAGGGTTACTAAAGACTATACCTCAAAGAAGAAGGATTAGTTTTTTGGAGAGTTATATCTTATATATTTAGTAATATGATTGGATGTATATGGGAAGTAAAATAGGCAGCTGAATGGACATATGAATCCTAGTTTTGGAGTCAAGAAACTTGGAACCAAGAATTAGGCTTTTAGGTCTATTAAAATATATCAATGGATGATCAATATTGAATAAATAATGGAGAATGAACTCTTAAAAAGTGTGTATGAGAGGATTAGGTTGGTGCTAAGGAGGTGAGAGTTCATACTAGAGGTGAAAAGATGAAGAGTGATGTGTCTTATAGAGAGAAAAGAGAACTATGTTTGCATTGAGTCTTATAAGTTTAGAGAAATAAAGATTGATAAAGGGTGTCAAAAGAAGAACAAAGTACCTATTGAAAGAAATAAAATTGGTTATTAGAGAAGGGATAAAGGAAATAATCATATCTAGGGTAATGCACCTACATCAGGTGGTATCATAACTACATCAGTAAGAAACCCTAAAAACATAGATAAGGAAGAGAATAAGAGGAAATAATACAAACAATGTAGTGACTAAAAATAAAAAACCTGATGCTTGAATAAGACCTTGATAAGCCTTTATATTTACTACCATACTATCGATCACCATGTATCTAGGTAGGATTTTGATTTAGTTCACATTTATTACTAATTTTGATCGGTGAATCTCCCTTTGGGTAGTAGGGGGTACCCTATTTTAATTGGCCACGACCTCTTTATTTACATCCATGAATGTAGAGAAATATAGAGTGAACTAAAGTAACCATGGTGCTAAAACAAGTGAGGAAATTCATCCCAAAACTCCTTCATGAGGTAATGTTGCTAATTTCAACTCTCTATTACTTGATGTTGTTTTGGATATGACTGAATTTGACAAAGCCTACCATTTTTTTGGAAAATTTTACTTTGATTGCTTATTTTATGTGTCAAGTCCCCCATAAGAGCCTTTTTAAACAATGGATTTATAATCATTGGAAAGGCCATGAAGTGAAATTGGAAGGATTCCATAACCTTACCTAGGTTTTTTATGTTTCATTTATCCAACCCTAAACATTGTAAAGCCATTATCAACCATGGTCATTGGTTTATTCATAAAAAAATGGTTTTTTTTTCTTATTAGACTTGAGAATTTTAATTTTTAAAACAAGCAAAGCTAAAAATCCCCATTTAGGTTGAGTTTCCTGCCTACCTCTCCCATTATTGAGTTTTATTGATCAACTCATAAAACCCATCGGGTGCTTCATATGCCATGAGTAGAATAAGTTATTTATGGATCATCTCCAAAAGATGGTTTGTGTTGAAGTGGATTTATCTTGGGATTTGAAAGACTCTATTGATATACAAATTGAAACTAATATATTTTCTCAATGGGTTTTATATATAAATCGATTGAATACTTGATTTTGATGCCAATCCTTAGACCATATGATATGTTAATGTCCTTTGATGGTGCATGCACATCATGTTTATCAATAAAAGGGTGGAATTGAGGCTAAATCTCACAAAATAAATAATGATGGTTGGGCCATAGTCACAAATAAAAATAATAACTCCTTAAAATGTGGAAACATGACACAAAATTCTTCATATAGACTTGTTGCGAACAATCATGCCTCAACATCTACTAGAAAATATATTTTTATTAATAAATATTTACCTCAACTTGTGTGTACATCACAAAAAATGGCTTATTTGGTCGAGGTTCCACCCTCAGCTCCACTATCAAAACCCTTTCCTAGGGTGAATATCTCAAAGGAAGAATGAATTTTGGTCACCTTATATCACAAATCAATATTCTGACATTCCCAAGTCCCTCTCCTTCTCCTAAGGAAGAGGAATATATGGCTCATAAGAGGCAACCATTCAAATTGAGTGACTACATGATAAATAGTCTGATGTATAATCAGTTTGATATGCTTAAACATCTCATAGAGGATAATGATATGCACCTCAATGGTTACTAATGGTTATTTACTTTTGGAATGTTTGAGCCCTTCGTATTTCTCTATATAAGTATGTAGTTTTTAGTAATTATTAGCTTTTTAGTAGTATGAAAATTATTTGCTTGCAAGAGGTTAAGGTTTATAGATTTTTATTGAAAAATACAACACAAATAATTTTTCTTGGGTCCATTTGTTAGGCTACATGGCATAAAGTTGGGTGTGGTGGGGCCATCACTTTATTGGCTTTAGAGCTTTCTCAAAACATTATTTCATGGGGTTTAAACCCCACCCATCAGGTGGTTTGGACCCTTTTTGACTTTGATAATCACATAATTGGGCTTGCTAACTTATATGCCTCTAACGATACTATGAAATGGGCCTCACTATAGATATGGTTTATTGACTCACTTCTTGGCATGCATTGGGTCCTTTGTGGTGATTTCAACATGGTAAAATCTATTGAAGATAAGGAAGGGGGCCTTCCCATGCATTAGTGTTCTAGTAAATGAGAGGATTGGTTATATATGCATAATAAAATTGGGGTGTTTTATCCCAATCATCATCAAAGAAAAAAATCAGATAATCCTAGTTTACTTGGTCCAATTTTTGACAGGGAGAAGATAGGGTGATTCAATAGTTAGATCAAGATTTTCTATCTAAAAAAGATCTCTTTTTTCCCCTAATGCATGACCAACCAATGTCAGTCATCAATGATACTTTTTTATTAGATCACCACCCTTTTTATTTTAATATCGAGTGGTCCACACCTCAAGTGAAGCCTATCTCAACTCAATTTTATCTCAATATTTCTCACCTTAAACATGAAATAATAGTGGTGAATATAATCAGAATACAAAACCTAGTTCCCTAGATAGAGGGGGACACTGGTTGGATCCATTGGTGGCTATATGCTCTTATTCACACTTCCACCTTTCTTCAAATTTATGGTAAACAAGCTACCTCTTTCCAACATTAGTTGCATAATGATACAAACTATGAATACCTCTGGGTTTCATAGGAGATAAAAATTTCTCCTTTTACTTTTTAGATTCAAAATCAAGTAGCCCATTAGCGCCAAAAACTTCAAGTGGATGAGACCCACAAGGCTAGAGGAGCTCAATTGAGAGCTCACATGCAGTGGTTGAAAATATGAGATAAAGTCTCTAAGGATTTCTTTGCCCTTATCCATTTTAGAAGAGTTGGTGATAGAATTAAAGTTATCAAGGAAGGAAATGCTCAACTTACCAAACTTCTTAACATTATAAAATATTTTTTTCATCACTATCATGGATTTTTTCAGCCCAGGCCTACTCTCCATAATGAGAAGTAACTCTCTATCAATGTCTTCAGGTTGTTCCTTGAAAAGTTTCTAATTCCCAAAGGATTTCCTATGATAGGCCTTTATCTCTTAATTATCTCCATGAGGTAGTTAAGTAGATGGTAGTTGACAAATACCCAGGGATTGATGGCTTCCCATGTGAGTTCTACTAGGATCTTTGGGATACTATAGTTACTTATCTTCATAAGGTGTATTATGAAGTTGTTTTAACTAATTATTTGGGTCCCCTTATTAACTAGCGTAATATTAATTTTATTCCCAAATTTGTTCCTAAAATTATCACCAATTGGAAACTTATTAATCTTCTCAACATATCCTATAATATTATTACTAATGCTTTTTCCCTCAGGGTCAAACATCTTCTTCCTTTAATTGACAAAAGTGAACAAACCATATTTATTCAACATGAATTCATTATAAATAATGTCATTGTCTTTTGGGAAGCTATGGAATGGGCTCAGGTCTCTAATAAAATATATCTATTTGTTATAATTGATTTTAAAAAGGCTTATGACCACATTGAGCGACCTTTTATTTTGTCCATGTTACAGTCCTTTGGATTTGGCCCCAAATTTGTTCACATGGTCAATATGATCTTTTATGATGTTGGGGAATGTATTAAATCAAAAACACTAAATATTACTAGTTTGAAATTCATTTTTGTATTAAAAAAAGGATGTATTTTAGTTCCTTCATTATATGTGCTAGTAGTAAATCGATTTAGCTACATGTTAGCTAATTACACTACCATGGGTTTAGTGAAAGGCATTTCCCTCCCTCAATCTGAATAATAGTTATTGACTGGAACATTTTATCGACGATTCCTTTCTCACTCTTTAATAGGAATAAGAGTCATTTAATAATGATATGGAATTCCTTCATATTATTTGTTTGGCTTCAGACTCATCTACCGAATGGAGAAAGACTCAATGTTACCATCAATCTTTGTGTCCCAAACCTACTTGGCTAAAGGGATATTAGTGGAAGTGGCTTCTTCTATGGGTTAAATTTAAATTCCTTAACATACTTTTGTTTTTAGGGATTCTACCTCTGATTTATGGTCTTATGTGGTGAAAAGGATTGAGAAAAAAATTCTTTTTGGATCAAAAATCCTTTGTATTTAGTTGGCAAATTTCAAATTTGTTCCAAGGTTTTGGAAGCTGAACATTTTTATTACTCTTCCTATTGGGCACCTTATAATTATACTCATAGTAAACTAGAAAAATTCCTAAGAGAATTTATATGATCTAATTATGAAGGTCATAAGGGCTTTCATAGAGTTACCTAGAACATATGTTGCCAGCCTAAGAAAGTAGGTGGTTTGGGTCTTTTAGATATTAAAATTCAATGAATTGTTATCGATGTTAAATGGATCATTAGGGGTTTTATTGGTGATGAATCCTAGAATATTATTCTTTGCCATTATATTTATCAGGGGATCCCATTTGGAAAGAAGGATTGGCAAGGTCTGGGAAGCCATACCCTTCTTGTCACCCTAATGCTAGTTAAAATCAAGGGTACTTTTGTTGTGAAAATCCTATGAAAGGCATGAGAGAACCTTAAACTCCATCTTAATTAGATAGGTGAGGGTTTTAGGAATGGCCTATCCATTGATTCCCATTATCTTTGGTGGTTTCCTTGCTTAAATTTTCATAATGTTCCCTTTGCCTTACTCCCTTGGGTTAAATGATTAAGGCTATTCAGGAAAAGTGTGAAAAATATAGTTGATCTTTTTAACAAGGTGAATTAGTCCTGTTTCACTTCATAGTAAATTTAGAATAGATTTTATTTAAATAATTTATATGTTGAGGCTATAGAATGAATTTAGGGGTCCATACTTGATGAGTATTTACACAAGATAGGGATCAACTCCCTTGTTCCTTGGTGGAAGCATTGGCATTGGCCTATGAACACTCCTTTCACTTGATATTCTCATTGACTGGTTATAATTTTTTAGCCACTCAAAACATTAAAAATGAAATGCTCAAGCTCAAAGGGAATATCCATTCTAGTTATGGGTTTTGGGCTAAGCGATTTAACACTATGTGGTCTACTATCATTGAGCCCAAAAAAGATCATTTTTATGGTGTCTCCTTTATTAGAGCTAGCCTATGGATGACTAACTCAATCATTTGGGGATTTCAAATCATATCTAATTATATTTTTGGAAACCTAAGACATTTATCACCTTTTTTGGTTTTGTTCTCATGCATAATTTGCATGGTGCTTGATTCATTCCCTCTTTTAGTCTTTCCGACTTGAATTCTTTAAATGGAAAATGGATCTCTTGGGGGAATGAACTCCTCTTCCTATAAAATACAACAAATTTTGGCCGATATTCTAAGATGATATTTCATTTCAAATATGGAAAGCTAGAAACTATGCTTGTTTTAATCATGAAGATATGGAACGTAGTTTTTTTATTACTAACAAAGTTACTATTATATTTAATTTTACACTTAAGATTCAAATCTGAAATGATAAATTTCACTTATAAATTAATCATCTCTAACATTTACTTGACCACTAGGGAAATTCCACATGTATAGTTAGTGAAGAATCTCTTGATCCACCATGTTATCCTACACCTCCGCAAGGGTGAGGAAATGGTACACATTGATAGTGTTCCAAAAATAGACACATGAGTCATTATCCTCATTTGTAACCACCTTGATGGTATTATCCATGAAGTGGTGGTCTGTTTATCTCTTCCATATTTTGAGGTGATGGTAGGGGCTAAAGACTTCCTCCCCTAAATCATGATGGTGAAAATAGGGTTGGGGGTACTCTTCCTTAATATAAATTTCTATGATTGGATCTAAAAATATCTCTTGAAAGGCATAAAGATGATGAATTATAATCTCAAAAAATTGACAACTGGGATCCCTTACCTATGGATGAGGATCCTACTGCTCTAGGAGGATGGGGTGATAAGCCTCATAACCTAGTATCTCCACCAATTCCACTGACTTCCATGTTTATTCCAACTACTTAAATTTCCTCTTTATTCCCTTATTTTCATTTTCTCTTTTTGCTCATCTATGTTAAAATATTAATGTGATGTTTTTTTGTGTGGTCATTTATTGACCACCTTTTAGACTCTTCCCAAGGTGTTTTTTCCGTCGATGTGACTTTGTTCATGGGGTGTGACTTCTCAATTTTTTTTTCATCTGACTAGTGTTGTACTATTATCTTGATATATATATATATATATATATATATATATATATATATATTCTTCAATCAAAGAAAAATACTAATGCTTGAAACCATACCATAGACCATCAAACAAATAAATATGTTACACACTTTATTATGAACTAACTACATACTTTTTCGTTAATACAATATTACACATGCACACATATGATCTCATATCATACACCCTAGTTAATAAAATGTGCAATCATGGTCCTATAATGGGTAATAAAATATGTGAGAACAGTGTTAAAATACTTAGGCTGAGTGGAAATTCTAATCTTTTGATCCTATATAAAGGTCTTGGTACACCTTTTCTCCCTACAAGATGACTATTACCTTCCAATTTTATTGGCTTATAAACTAGGTAAAAATTGACCTCCTCCTCTAAAATCCTTTCAATTCACTATTGTGGTAGCTTCCCTTCCACTTGAGTGGATATCCTTTGTCTACACTTTAATCTCCTCTTTAAATCCTCTTATATAATACTACCCACTTAAATATTTTTTTTGTGTGTTTCATACTCTTTTTCACCTCCATCTCTTTGGTATTATTATTTATATTTGCAAATATATTTCTTCTATGTAGTGATGTTATGTGTCTTTGCACACTTTACCCCATGCACATGTTACTTACAACTATGTATGATGAAATGATATTGGTGCACTTCCTCTTTGTTCTCTAAGTTTAGTGTATTTAGGATATGGACTCATCCATCCTTCTTCACTTATAATATATTTTATCTCCATTTATATAATATATCATGGTCATATTTATGCATCCTCCCCAATAAATCATGATAGACATACATCTCTATCACATCACACATTACCACGTTTATGTAGCTACCAATCATTACCTCTATTCTGCATTTTTCCTTCATAATTTTGTCTTGAACCTCCATAAGTCACACCACTCTTTATGGTATTGGATGTTCCTTTTTTACCAATCCTAGTTTCCTCACCATTTATATGGATATGATATTATCCATCTTCCACTATCTACACAACAATGCAAAAATTACCTCTTGTCCTACACTTAGTATAAAAATATGTTTTCATTGCCTCACATATTCATTATTTTTTATGACCTTCAATAATCTCCTCACTATAACTAAACATTATCATTGCTTAGATTCATCTATATAATGTACACACATCTCCTTAGATTTTACACTTGTTTGTAATACTTATGCACCACCACTTCCTCTCTTGAAACTATTCAAATGGACACGAGGGATTTCAAATGCATATTATCATACCTCATCACATCTAAACCATGTTCCTATGAATCTTCCACCTATACCATCTCTCATCGATTATGATCATTCCCTTCCTTACAACATTAGAATAGTGAATATGTATTAATCACTCGTATTCATCAATTTTTCTTTGGTACTTACAACATATTATTTTCCTGTTATATTACTTTGTCTATTTGACAAATTCTCTTTTGCTCATAGTGCATAATTATTCACTTCCTCTACTATATATAATATCACTATGATGATCTCATCTTGGATGAAGCATCTCATTCAATTAATGTATTGTTCTATGTTATATTTTTCCATCTCATTATGATAAACCCAAATGGTGATATTGTAAAATTAATTTGTATACGCTTTTATATTTAACTCATTTTTTCATATATTTTCAACTTCTTCAAAAAATCCAAAATATAATTCTAATCATAAACTTAGATTTTAATTTTGTAACCATCCTTTCCTAATGGGTGATTTTATACTTGGTCTTGTGATTCCTCTCAAGATAAACCACCTTATTTCCACCATATAGTTTCTTGTTCCTTCAAATTTATATCTACAACATTTTTCTTGCACCCATATTATATTTCATCAAATTATACTTTTTCTTCCATATCTGTTAACCATCTATCAACTATTTTTGGTTCAATGTTCTGGTGAAAAATTAAACCTTCATTCATGTTATTATTCCAATATTAGATATGGATTAAATAACCATTTCTTATATCTCATATAATTTATCATGAAATGGATATTTTTATACCTCTACATTTATCACATCATCTCTCAAGATGAATCATCTTATTCTATCTTCCTCTAATGCAACAAACATTATCTATGTATTTCAAAATATTTACCTAATCTCATATAGTATTATGTTCACATTCATAACTATTGTGCCTACTTTCAATAATCTTCTTGGCTACATATTTAATTTTCATAACCTTCATATCTACTAATTCACCACTCACAATCATACACTCACCTCTTTTGTGTGATCCTTTATTATCTACCCACCTTAAAAAAAGATAGAGAACACCAACCTCAATCTATTAATCTTAGATTTATTTTCTTGCTTTGATACTAAATGATATAGATATGGTTAGTGGTATCAGTTACACTATGTATTATATTGTGAAAAACACAAATGTAAAATAAAAATTCACACAATAATAATATAAAATATTTCTTTAAAAGAGTTTTAAAAAAATCATACAAATAACAAATGATAAAGCCCTATAATGATTTTTAAAAAACACCAACATAGTATGTAGGATTATAAACATCAACCCAACACTACAATGTGGTTCTTGTATGAATATAAAATTAATAATTAAGTGCTTTACAATGTTTATTCTTTACATCCTTACCTTGGTCCATTCACCATTTCTCTAACTCTTAATCTATAAGAGAGCCTCTATTGTCTTTCAAACAAGGAAAATATCTTACAAACGTATATATTTAAAACCTATTCATCCCTATTCAACCTATAGGATTATGTCTAACCACAAAAAATAGTATTTATCCTTATAGGATAATACTATGTTAGATTGGATAGGGACACACTTTAGCCTTATCCCCCATGCTCTAACAATCACTTTTTAAAATTGAGATGTTTCACAATGGCTCTGCCATGAATTTTAAAAATTTGGTTAGTGGAATTATTATAATAATTTTTCCTATAAAATAACATCAATTCATTCATTTGAAGGGACCTAGAAATCTTATTTCAAATTAATACACACCGAGCAAAAGAGAGTTGTTTATTCTTATTTTAATTCTATTAGATTTTAACAATCATAAGCCAAGTATGAATATCATTTATCACAAATTAGGGGAATGAATTATCAATCATTTAATTAATTTTAAAGATAATTTCATATAATTTCAAATTTATTGATCACACAATCACCCTCATAGGGACATTTACATTGATCTGAGGCCCATTTGGGATATATAGGTAGCATTAAAATTACCTAGGGATTTATAAGGCTAGCTCAGATATTACCCTCACCCTATTCTCCCTTTTTGTTATATAATATATATTTAGTGTGTGTGTAAGAATAGTGTTTTTATTTTATATGTCTTTGGCTCATGGATTTGACTGGCACAAAACTAAGAAACTGTCTCAAGTAGTCACATAGATGTAGATCAAGAAATCAAGTGTATAGTCAACCAAGATGTGTTTTTTTATTATCAAACAAGATTACAATGTGGCCCTATCCTTCTCGTGAGACATTTTACCTAGATATTTTACAATTATATTTTATAATGTTACATAATTAACAATTATTTTTAATAATTTTCCAGTCATAGGCATCCTACATAGTCAACATTAAATTTGTTTTAGGGAGGTTTTCACTTCCTTAGGCTCATTTAATATTTTTTTTAAATTCCAATATGTAAATTTTTGTAGCATACTTTATTTTATTATCAAATATGTATATTCCATCATTTCAATTTAAATATTTTAATATTTATTAGTTTGATTTCATTTAATTAAAATAGATTAAACATTTTGGTGAACCTACTATTTTTGAACATTGCTTGTTATTTTCTTAATTTTTGTCCTATAATTTTAGTACATTTATGTAACTTCCTAACATTAAAATAAAACAAGATTCAATATTAGATATAAATATGAAACATAGTGATTCAAATATTTGAACTTTGTATTTGATCTGACATAGAAGAAGTTTGTCTTGTCATTTTACATAAAATTTGACAGAAAAACTCTTTGTTTCAACCTCGGGTTGAAATTTGATAATTTATATACATAAAATCCTTTTGATTTTATTTTTAATTACTTTTTCTTGTTTTAAAACTTATATTCTTGTAGTTTTCAAACTACTTAGAGACTTTTATTAAGAGTTATGTGGTGTTCTATTTTTAAACAATGTGGCATGAGGGGTTTACCTTAATAATGATATCCATTGTACAAAACTAGACATAGGATTTATTTTTCACATACCTCACAATATATCAAAAATTCCCAAGATCCCTTGTTTATACCATATAAAGCCTATTTTAGTTATTTTATTTGTGGTGCACCTAAGAAGAGTGTATCGCCTAGGGAAGTTACTTTCATTGTACCCTTAACAATGGGGTTAGTTGAATACAAACATAGTTTTTCCTCTATAGTTAGTGAGCTAAAACATTAGGCCAACTCTAATCATATATATATATATATATATATAAAAGTGTGTGTGTGTGTGTGTGTGTGTGTGTGTGTGTGTAAAATCCCACACAATCATTCAAACCCTTTCCTAGATCACCCTTTTTACCTTGATTTTTGCTTGTATTGTATTCAAAGTCATTAGCTCTTTTATACATGATAGATTACTTGATAGCACTAACTATTATTTTTTATGCATTTGATGTATTTAATTTCTTTGTATATATCATGTATTTAATTTCTTTGTATATATCATGTATAGTATTTTTTCTTTGTTCTCTACTCATGTTGTTCCTTTTACCTATGATAATGAATGGACAAATCACAATAATAAAAAATATGGAAGAAGCATATATGGATGATTATGATTTTGATGGCATATCCATAACTAGAAATTTTGAGTTTGATGCAACTTGGAAACATGAGTCCATAAAAACAAATTCACCTATAGAGTCTTCTTCAAATTCATATTCTTATTTCATATGGATGATTATGATTTTGATGACATATCCATAACTATAAATTTTTATTTTGATGCAACTTGGAAACATGAGTCCATAAAAACAAATTCACCTATAGATTATTCTTCAAATTCATCTTCTTCTTTCACTAATAATATAGATCTGAAAGAGTTATTCAAATCTCAAATAATGTAACCTTGAGAGGTAATTTATCAAAAGAAGACCAAATTATTTTCAAAAAGGGATTTATTAATAAATGAATTTAAAATCAAGAATAAATTTTTAAAGTTACTCCTTTACATATAGTGGATATTAAGCCTACATGTCATAGATCTTCCCCCTTATCAACCAACAAGGATGGATTTACTTTGATTTCCATTATCAGATCACAAGCTAAAATTAAAATTCATGACATTAATCCTCACACATTTAATGATGTTTTTCCTACCCCATCATCATTCTTCTCTTCACATGATGCTACTCTTGTGCCATAATGTCATAATATTGGAATAGAGTTACCACATGATGACAATGCATCCCTTTATATTTTTAATTATTTTAAAGTTATTGATTAAAAAAAATTAAATAATGTATAGTCAATTGATATCTTAATATAAATGAAGAGCCTATACCTACACATCCCATACCTCATCTTGATGATTTTCATATTCAATTAGATATACCTCAGGGTTGTGATTATGAAGTCCTTCAATATCAAATCACAATTATTAAAAAATCCATAGAAGAATTACAAACTTAAAATCAATATTGTAGTTCAAAGATCACATCACTTGAAAATAATATCAAATTCAAAATTAATCCAGATTATGCTAGTGTCAATCATGTATTCTCATCCACCTATCATATGCCTTATAATAAACATGTTGATCTAGATTTAATGCACACCAGAGATACATATTGGGTAGACCCTATAATTATAGGATTGGTGAGAATTCACTCCAAGACACAAATTGAGGATATTGGTTTTATAAATAACCACATTTGGAAAAGTGGCGAGTGTAGTTGTTCTTTACCTTAGATGATTTAGATTTGAATTATGTATAACATATAACCTAAATTTATTAGATCTAACATATAGTGAAAGTATGGATATCAACTAAGGTGGATCTAATTAAAAAAGACAAAAAGAGGGAATGGTAAGGTAAAAAAGAAAGCCTTTTTCATTCAACTGAGATTAGACTCCTCCAAGATGATTGTCTGCAATGAGACTAGGAATATATCACTGATCAATGTTTGATATAAGCTTGATGCCAACACAAAACATAATGATGAGTTTGAGGATTCAATTGTAATATAATTAAATGGCCATAACCACATATAATGTTAGTGTATTAGGATAAAAACTTGCAATTGAAATTCAAATGACACAAATAATAACAAAGAATGCAAATGACTTAACTTGAATAACAAATTCTCTTCTAACCTCAATACTAAGAAAGGTAGATAAAATATGATAAAATCAGATTTAATAAAGAATTATTACCATCATTTTTTCCCTAATTTATCTCCAATAAAAATGATGTGCTCAAAGACTATTTTGACAAGTTGATTGCTTGATGTTTGATTATTTTGACAAGTTTTAATTGGCTCAAGATTATGGTTGTAATGGATGTTGTTGACTAATTTTATCCCAAGTAAAATTAGCCAAACCCCATATGTATTTAAAACTTGTAATAGGGCCCCCTAGGGTGTAAAATTTTTACCGTGGTCTTAATAAGGACAAACATTATGTTTTCACCCTTGTCACATTTGTATAGTTTATCCTAAGTCATTCAAAGGTCACATTTTGAGTCATTTAATGAAGTGGTATGGTTTCTATAAGAATATAAGTTTTTTAAAAGGATATTAAATGTCCCATATGTTATAATATGTTATAATAACTATTGTGAAATTGATAAATTGTAGGTGCAACATCTATTCAAGAGGATTAGGTAGTTTCATGTAGTTTTAGGTAGTTATATGGCCTATACAATAGTTATGGAACATGAGAAGACTTAAAATTTGTCTCTGTAAATACATAAAACTCAATTCCATGTTCATAAATATTTGACATGATCAAAAATGGCAAAAATTGACCTCTCTTTCCCATCACTCTCCTAGATAAGGTTAAAAGGTCAACTAGTTTCCACTTGGTATGGACAAGAGGAGGTGAGTTGGAGAAAATGATTTTGATGGGTGATATCACTATATATTTAATAAAAATTCATGGTAATAGTTATAATTTTGGTGATTTATGCCTCATGAACCATTGTTAAGAAGTTTGGTAACTTTTTTTTGTCTGCACATCCCCATGGCCTTCAATTTTATTCTCAATTTGGATTGGTTTAAGAAAACCAGGTGATATAAATGATATTAGGGAGTATAAGAATTATTATCACAATATTTTAATTTTATTTTGCACATGTGGTGTGTACCGATAAGTAGATACATCTCCTTTTACTAGTAAAAGACACCATTGAAGCTGCAAACCAGTGTTTCACCTGTTAGAAAGTTATTTTCACAAAAATGGCTTTAGAACAAGGATAATTTTTTTTCAACATATAAGATCATTTATGATCAAAATTATTCATAAATTTTTTGTCTCTAGAGTGTACTTATGAAATGAAAATCCTAAGATACTTGATACAATCAAGTAGTTTCATTATAGGCATATTCAGGTCTCAGGTTTAAACCTGAAAGAAAGATCAAGATATGAAATAAAACATAGTGGTGTTGAAGGTTTTGAACCTATATGAGATCTTAAATAATTCCATAAACCTATTAAAAGGCCATTAGGATGATGAAAATATTCTAACCCAACACATAGTCCTATGTTTTATGTTCACTACAGGCAATGTCCATTAGTGGTCTAAGGGAAGTCCAAAGGAGGTAGAGAGTGTTGAATAGGAGGTTTTTGAGCTTAGTTACAACCTCAAATAATATTTTTGAGCATAGATAATATCATGGTGATAAGGGTGATGCCATTGTATGTAAATATACCTAGAACCTTGTTCCTAGATTTAGAAAGTTACTTAGAGGAGATTACTACCTTAAATGCTCCAAATAAGAGTTTTGCCCATAGTAAATTATAGATTATGATGAGGATTTTGAGGTATGTTCTATTTCAAATGTCTTATTTCCTATAAATTGGGCCGTAGAGATGACATCTAATCACAATAGGAAGTTGTGGATTAAGAGATTGATGGTTGAATAGGTTTCCAATTTAATCATGTCTACACTAAGGATATTCAGTAACTTCAATGTCAAAAATATCAAAAGTGAACCTTGAAGTGAAATAGTGACACATAATTCATTGATGATGAGAGGATGGCACTTAGTTATAAGGCATGAGATGAATATGCCTAAGTGGAGGATGGTGTATGCAATGGGAAATGCATCATTTCTACAAATCAATCCTAGATCAAAGAAGATAGATCATACTTAAAATTTTGATTGGGGATACATTAGATAATTAGGGTCATGCCCAATATGGATCCACTAGACTTAATAAGGGGATATCTTACCATAATAATATCACTAGGGAGGGTTCCAAAGCCTTTAGTCAAGAAAAACTATGTAATAACCCTAATTAGTATCTATGTTTTCATATTCACTATACTAATAAAAAATAAATTAAAAATCTAATCTAGTGCTCATCAAAGCTTGTGGCACAAAGTGGGGGTAATAAACATTAAAAGTAAACATGCATAGGAGATATATACTCACATCAATGTATAAAAAATCCTAATACATGAATATAAGTACAAATTCATATCTATTTAATCTTACAAAGGAGGAACAAAGTTAGGAATACTTACTTTTGAAGATGAACTCATTGAGCCTCAATCTCTCCCCTGGCCAAGGTACTTCACAAGATGTTTTTTTGGTATGTAAGGATGAAAAATATAAATTAGCTCTAGGCTACACAACTATCAATGCATCTAAAAGAATTCTCCACCAAACAATATATGTATCTCCAAAGAAAGTATGAAACCTTAAGCTTGCACCTCAATTAGAATGGTGGATAACTAGATGCACAATATATCTTACTTATTCTTCTCTTCATGATAAATAATGGAAATGAATGTGTTTATATAGGTGTATCTAACCCTAAACCCTTCCAAAAGTTTTGACCGATAAGGTTGACCTAGTTAACCTAGTAATGTAATTAGCAAAAACTATATAGGTCACAAAATACATTGATTAGGGGACAACCTAATCCAAAATAAGTTTTATCAATAAGAATACAAAGTTGATATGGCTGATGTAGTCATGTATACTATAAACAAGGGGTTTAGGTTATGGGAAGGCCTAATGAAGGTGGTATAAGACTAATGGAGTGTGTATAATGGGAGTAAAAGCTTAGGGGAATGGTTTTAAGAGACAAGTGTGTAGATAACAAGTGGAAAAAGGGACAATAATCCTATGAAGCACCAATGGTATACCCACCCCTTTCATGATACACCCCTTAGGGCATGCAATGTGAGAGATTAAGACTTGATCATTTCTTTCAAGAAAAGGAGAATTAATAATTGATACAGTTTTAAAATATTATGTGTATACATATGCCCCACTCAAGCTCATCACGTGTCATGTAAGTACAATAAGGAATGGTACTTTGGGAAAATAACATGATGACACACAATTTTGATGCTAAATAAATTAAAGGATAGAATTAAAAAACACGTACCTTTACTTACCTTAGTGTTGTAGATAAAAAAGATGTGATAAATGTGAAGGTGTCTAATGTAAAGAACATAATTTGAACTTGTAGAGAAAAAGAGTGAAAAATTGAATTTTTTGCAACATAAGCATATAATAGTTAGAAATATTCTCTCTGACATCAATATTATAGAACATTTTAAAATTTGGAAAAAGAGTTATTAGAAACAAAGGTATGATCAAAATCATAAATCTGACCATAAATATTTGAAGGGTAAATAATTTTAAGTAGTAAATATAAATAAGGTGAAAAAGAACTCATTTGTTATTATTTACTATTCTAAGAAAAATAGAGATTTAAGAGACCTAGTGAGAGCCTAGAGAGCCAGGATGGTGAGGAGATGAAATTTGAGATGGGAAGGACACATAGCAGTCACAATGAGTGTAGCACAATTAAGTAATTGAAAATTTAAAAATTTTGAGCATTTTTATTTAAAATTGAGTGTTTTATAGAAATTTGACAATTAGGCAAAATCTAGATATCATAAGGAACCCTAGGAAAATTTTAGGGACACTAAGGGTTAAATAGGGTATTCGATGAGAAGGAGTCAGAGCAATAAATGCTGAAGGCATTTATAGAAATTAGTCAAAAAGTTATTTCAATGAATGAAAAAGGTTGACTAGGTCGACATAGTTTATAGAAGGTAAAAATTTAGTGGGTCAACTTAATAGTACATGGCCAACTTAGTTTTTATAAGAAGGGGGATGACATAGTAGTACAATAAAAAAAGGGTTGATATAGTAATGTTAAGCCATAGGGTGGTTGACTTAGTAATGAAAAGGACAATGTAGTTTGAAAATAGGTCAATTTGGTATAAATGAATAAATTAAAGCAAATCAATTTATTTTTGTGAAATTAGAAATAATGTATTTTGATTATGAGTGACATGGAGATCTAATACATCCTTTATTTTTTGATATTTTATAGTGACACCATAGATTTTGGTGATTGGTTGATGCTTCATGGTTACCTAATTTACTGAAGCACCTAATGGATGTGGACAGAGCTAGATTGGTCACATTGAGCTTGGGAGACATCATAGACATAAGGTATATATTACTGAGTGATGATCTCATTTTCATGTTATTTAGAGAATGGGAATCATTTACCAACACTTTTTGATGGGTGGTGGATAGGGATACCATAGAGGTAGATATCACATTAGAGGATGTCCATGTATTACTTAGATTATCGATAGGGGGACACCAATGATCATAAGGATATTAGATTATCAGGAAGAGAGATGAACACTAACTAATGGGAAACATGCTTAGATAGGATCTATCCTAGGCTAAGAGTGAGCTTGTTTGACATGTATATTTCATAGATTCCATATATATAGAAGGTTTTGATAGGACTTGTAATAGTATAAGTGTTATATCACAAGTCACATGACAAGGTACCACTATAGGAATATTAGTATGTCAGTCTAGATTGGATTATGGGGAACTCTATGACTTGGGGTCTATCATCTAGGTTCAGGTCATGCATGATATATATGGGATGTTATCTAGATGGTAGAAGACCATGAGGCCAATGGTATTATTGATTGCCTAGATATATGAGAGGTTTATATGTATTGACCAACTAGGTTTCCCATATGGTCGATGATCAGTTACCTCAAGTTGTGAGATGGAGACAAGATCAAGTAGCATAGGTCATACCCTATGTGTTAACACTACATACAATCACATGAGGAGAGATTTTTTGTTATCCCTATGTACATATTTTGACTATTTGGATGAGTTTGGTGACTATGGTACTAGGAATAACATGAGTGTGGATCACATGCCATTATACCTAGTGGGCAGAGCCACATTCGATGTCATGATTTCCAAGATAGTTTAAACTCCCACACCTCATGGTTCTTACAATAGTGTCCACATTTTGGGCACAACATGTGAGAGAGCTAAGGGGGAAAGGAGGAGGAGGAGCACTAGTTGAGAGACTGGAGATCATAACTATGGCATGTGAGATGATAGAGTGGTTGAGATGATAAAGGTGTTTTTAACATTCATATCTTGGCTAAAGTGTGTTAATATTAATTAAATATTAATGAATATATTTTTGGTTGCATAAAGACAAAAGAGGACCCATGAGGAAGTCAAAGAGTCACCAAGTAAATACAAAAGATGAAAAGGATGCATTTTCCCATGAAGGGTCACATTGAGGAATTCAAAGAGTCACTAGATAAAGATAAAAGAGAGAAAGGATGCATTTTCCCATGAAGGGTCACTTTGAGGAATTTGAAGGGTCATGCTATAAAAGTTTGGCACCATTTTTCTCTGTGAATTGAAAGGTATCAAAGGGTGAATGCCAAAGGTCATTTAGAAGGCTATAAAAGGAGGCTTGGGAAGCCATTTTGATGGATGGAAGTGAATGATTTTATCTAGTTGAGAAGAGTAGAGGAGAGCAGAGAAAAGAGAAGAGATATAATAGTGTGCTATCATTTGTTGAGAAATCAAAATTGAGAGATAGTGGTGTTTTATACATAAAAAGGGTTGGTTCTCGTGTGGGTTAGTTCTCACAAATCATTGTTGTGTTGGTGATTTGGTGCTCATTTATTTATTTGAGATTGTTCTCCATGGTTTTTACCCACTTTAGGTTTCCACATAAAATTTGCTCTCTCTCTCTCTCTCTCTCTCTCTCTCTCTCTCTCTCTCTCTCTCTCTCTCTCTCTCTCTCTCTCTCTCTCTCTCTCTCTCTCTCTCTCATGTGGTGCATGTTATTGCTTTCAATTTTATTACATATCTTGAATGTGTGACTAAGTGGTTAAAGTAAATGAATTTTATTAAGTAAAAGATATATGAAATATTTTAAATTAGTATATCATGTGCTTAGCATTTGGTATCAAAGTAGGTTCCTTTGGAAAGAGTTTAACAACTTGAAGGTAGATAAGGGAAAGCATGATGGCCAAGCAACTAAAGAAAGAGAATCAATATTTGAAATCTATAGTTGAGGATCTTAAGGAATAGGTTTGTATCTTAGATTCTAAGTTGGCTATAGAATCAAAAGAAAATAAGATGTTTATTCAAGATCTTAATAATTAGCTAGATGTTTCATATATAAGTTTGAAATCAAGAGAAGAAGAGTGTAATCATTTGAAGGTTGATTTAGATTATTTGAAAGATAATCATGAGAGGCTCATAATCAAGGTTGAGAAAGATCATGAAATATCAGTCCAAGGTGAGAAGGATGCAAGTTTTAAAGGAAAATTGAAGAAGCCAATTAGGCAACCTAATGCCTTCAAGTTTTCCAGTTCTTTTCATGGCCATTATTTTGTTTGTCATCATGTTGGTCACAAGGCAAGAGACTATTTGAGGAGAAGTAATCAGTCAAAGAGAGATTTTAGTCATCTTCAAGAAAAAGGAATGATAAATGTTGTTTGATTTTGTTGTCATAAGGTTTGCCATATTGCTAAATTGTGTCCAAATGGAGTAAAGATATCCTCAAGGTATGTCAAAATATACGAAGCCCCTAGAAGGTATGAGAAGGGCCAAACTTAGGTTTGGAGACTTAAGATAGTAACATTTGATCAAGTTGAGTCTAAGAGTGAGAATATATTAATTGCTAGAGTGAAGAAAGAATCATATAGGAAGGACTCTATGAAACTCTTGTTATCAAGAAAGATAGTGAATACTAGTCCTAAACAGCCTACAATTAAAGAGAATCTCTTGTTACATTTGAGCATGAGCCTTTTCAAGATAAGATAGTTACAAGAGTTGAGAATATTAATAACATCATGGATGTTGAGGATTCAAATAAGTTAGACATGCCTAAACGGATTCTAAGATAAATAAATTAGTCTTATGGATGCAAGAAGATCAAGGAAGTAACAAAGAAGATGTGGGCATCTCCTAAGTTCATTTTGTTCTAGGACCCTTTGTGTGGTGTGTCTCTTCTAGGATTCAAGGAGATACTTTACAGAAAAACAATTGAAGCATGGTGGATGATGTTGGGTCTTGGTTGTGTTGCATGACAAGAAAGTCATGAAGGTGAGTTGATAGATTAATTTGTATATTAGTTGAGAGGGAGATAAGTGTTAGCTCTAAGACAAACTCTTTGCCATTGATGTCAAAGAGGGAGAAATATAGGAATTGGTACAAGAACAAGTTTAGAAAACAAGATGTTATAGTAAGTGGGAGTTACTGTATGTTTTCAGTTAGTTTAATTTGTAGTTTGTACAAGGATCAATTTTAGGTTGGCATGTGTAGTATAGGTTTTTTAGAATGTTATATTTTTAGTTTGAAGTTATCATCAATAACAAAGGGGAAGATTTTTGAAAATATTATCATTGATGTCAAAATTCTATCAATATAGCATTTTAATGTCTAAAGGTGTTTTTAATGTTCATATCTTGGCTAAAGTGTATTAATATTAATTAAATATTAATGAATATATTTTTGGTTGCATAAAGACAAAAGAGGGCCTATGAGGAAGTCAAAGAGTCACCAAGTAAAGAAAAAAGAGGGAAAGGATGCATTTTCCCATGAAGGGTCACCTTGATGAATTAGAAGAGTCACCAAATAAAGATAAAAGAGGGAAATGATGCATTTTACCATAAAGGGTAACCTTGAGGAATTCAAAGGGTCATGCAAGACAAGTTTGGTGCCATTTTATATGTGAATTGAAAGGTCTCAAAGGGTGAATGCCAAAGGTCATTTGAAAGGATATAAAAGGAGGCTTGGGAAGCCATTTTGATGGATGGAAGTGAATGCTTTTATCTAGATGAGAATAGTAGAGGAGAGTAGAGAAAAGAGAAGAGATATAGTAGTGTGCTATCATTTGTTAAGAAAGAAACATTGAAATATAGTGGTGTTTTATGCATAAGAGGGGTTGGTGCTACTATGGGTTGGTGCTCACAAATCATTGTTATGTAGGTGCTCAACAAAGGTGTTGGTACTCCTGCAAATGGGTGCTTGTAAACATTATAAACTTGAGTTGGTGATAATTTATATACTTGAGATTGTTCTCCATGTCTTTTTCCCACTTTGGGTTTCCACATAAAGTATGGTCTCTCTCTATTTTATGTGGTGCATGTTATTGCTTTCATTTTTATTTAATATCTTGAATGTGTGAATAAGTGGTTAAAGTAAAGCAATTTGATTAAGTAAAAGATAATTGATATACTGTAAATTAGTATATCCCATACTTAACACTTAATTAGGCTAGTTTATAATAGTGGGCGAGGCCAAAAGGTTTATATAGGCACGCAGAGATGGATTGTAGCCACCAGGGTGGTAGGAGTAGGAGAGGAATAGGCTAAGTAGGCCCTAGCTTAGGATAGAACCACACATATGGCTATCACTATTTATTTGGGATAGGTTTAGGCCTAATTGGACAGCTTATAGGGACAAGTAGTAAGGTTGAGATTGTGGACAACCTCATTATAGTGTACTATGTAGAGGGGACATTTTGAGGCATCTATGGGTAGTATGTCAAGGCCATGAGCTAGACAAGATGAATCCAAACCATAGAGATAGAGTGATGTATTTTTGTACTATTTATATTAAAACACATGATATATAGAGAGATATTATATTTTTATAGGTTGGATATTGATCTTATGAGTTATATTTTGGTTTTGGTTATGGATGCATGGATATATTTCTTTATAGAACATGTATTTTGTTTTTGTTATATATGCTATAATAAATATATGTGGTGTTTGCTTTTCTATAATTATGTAGTACACATGCATGGTTGAAAAGAAATAGGCAAAAACAACTTTAAAAAGTATAATTAATCATAAACAAATGCACTACACACTGTATCATGTTGGAAATGTGTAATAATAAAAGATGACTAAGTAACAAGAGGGCAAAATGTTTTTAAATCATGAAAAAGATTGGCACCAAATTAAAATAAGTAAAATCACACTAAATCACATTGGTAATAATGAAAATAATGTGATAAAATGGAAAGCACATGAAAGACTAATGGTATAAAAACAAATCAATTAATTCAATAAATCATACTAAATCACATTGGGAAGTATAAAAGAGAACCAAAAATCAGCAAAATGGTCTTAAATTAATCACACAAATTCAAGTTGGGAAGTGTAAAAAACTTAATAAAATTGGTTGGATTCTTACATGCAATTAGAAAATAAGAAGATAAAAATAAGTGAAAGATTAATTAATTAAGCAAAAAACATACTAAATAAATATGGGAAACATGTCAATGATCTACAACTCATAATCAATCACATCTTATCTCATATTTGACACATGTAATTTCATTGTGATTTGGGTATTGGAAACTTTTGTGATAAAGGATAGGTCTTACCCATGGTCTTACATTGTAACTCACAAAGGGAACACCAATGAAGTGGAAGTAATGTGAAAATATGGTAAAAGAGGATGTTTGGAATGGAAAGGGAAAATTTTGGGTAATTTTTGAGGAAATATAGGTCCTATCCATGGTCTTACACTATAACTTACAAATGGAATCCCTATGGGGAGTGATCAGTAAACAAAACAATATTTCTAAAGGGGAAATATTAGGGTTTTAGGGAGTGAAAGAGGTAATTTAATAATCATAACATAAGCATCTTACGAGAATACCTTAGGAGACATGAGGCATACTAAATACATGAGAAGAAACTAAATGACTCATGATCATCAATATACAAAGGATACCTATTCACTATAGGCACAAAGATATGTAGGAAAATAAGTGTGGTACTAATATACAAGCATATTGGTAAATTTTAAAAATAAAAATAAAATGGACCTACCTTCCCACAACATGTTCCCCATTTCTCAGATCCCTTTACAGAGCTGTCAGTCTACTACAAAGATTAGGTACTTATGTGAGAAAGTAGGTAGCACTAAAAGACTTTTTTATTCTCCTTTTCTAATCTATTGGCCTACCACACCCTAATGGACCTTGGATATATCATGAGGCCATTTGTGGAGTGTTTTATTTGATTAGAGAAAGGATATGTACTTAGAATCACATCTTTTAGTGTGATTTGACTTTTAAAAATTTTGAATGTTGCCTTTTAGATCATTGATTTTTGTTAGAGGATTTGAATTTTGAATGTTTATGGATTTTTAAGATTCCTCCTCCATATGGACTTGGAATTACCAATCATGAGGGATAGAGTGATACACATGAATGATATTTAGGATTTGGATAAATGAGGCTAAGTATCCAAAGATATGACTAACTAGAACACTTAGGATTAACTACGAACCAACATGTTATCTCAAGTCTCAACCATGTGTATGCTTAGTATGCAAAAGGTAATAAAGGGGAAGAATGGGAAATCCAAAGTGGACTGGTAAAATTAGATTATAATGAGATGAATTATTTGATAATTAAACACATGGTAAGTGAAGAATGAATAAAGGGAGCAAGGTTTGTATAACCAAATCATAAAAATAATTGTTCATGTTTATAAAGATAAGATAGAAAATAGTCATGAAAAAGAACAAGGTAACCATAAAAATGAACTCAAGAAGAACAAGTATGTAATTATGAAAAAAATTCATAAGAGAATATAAGAAGAATAATGACATCATAAGCAACATGTAGTGTGAAACAAAAGTCACCATGTAAGATAAATAAGAATATTGATAAATGTCAAATGATATAAACTAGATAAATATAAAGTTGGAGCACATGTCCAATATAAATGAAGAGATAAATGAAAGAACACCATGCTCATGTTCATAATTATTGATATATTTGTCCATGAACATTATCCATAACACCTAATAAGTTTTTATGAAGTTGAACTTAGACTAAAACTAAAGTCTCATCGATCTTTAGGAAAAGTTGAGAAAATACTTCACATCAAATCTCCTTCATAGAAAATGTAAGAATTTTTGAAGGATCATGATGATGAGGGATATCATGTAGGAAATTCTAAAGATAAATAATAGGAGTGGATTCTATTAGAGATTAATGGGTTACCAATGGAGAAGGTGCCATTAGGGAAGGAGGATTCACATGTGAGGGACTCATAGGTGGAGAAATAGTAGGAGAAGGGGGAATATTCTTATGAGAGGACATGTGGGAGGAATATTAGGTAAAATAATGGTTATGATGTGATCTTTAATATTATACTAAAGGATGCAACATTGATAATTTTGATGTATACCATATCGGTGCTAGAGATAATATACCTCTCCATATCTAGGAAGATATTCAAGTAACACTTTTAGGGGAGGTATAGCCTTATCTGAGGGCTGAGGAATGGTGGGATGAAAGGTATTGATATACCACTGTAACTTATGATAATGTGTGAATGAATGATTATTTTTTCTATTGAAGTAATAGATACACTTATGAGTAGACTTGGTAGGTGTGTTCATATGAGGATTGGAAATAGAAGATGAGGAAGATTAGTATAATTAACAGTCTCTAGTCTAGTGATTGGAAATTTTATGAATATCATAATATGGCTAATTGACTCATTTGGCGGACAAAGGAACAAGCTACTATAAAGGGAGAAAACCATTCCCAAGAGAATTTGGGGCTAGTGGATATAATGGGAAGGCTTTATTAAAGGATTAATAGGATCAAAATTAGGAAGAGACTTATCTAGAGAGGGAGTGGGAATATGATCTAGACTGGGCTTAGTTGAGGGAGGGGTGGGATGCACATAAGGCTAAATGATAGTTTCAAGCATCTCAAGGACAAGTTGGCTAGAGGGGTCTTTGTATCTAGAAAAGTGATAGGGACTAGTCATAGCATGATCCATAAGCATACTCCTATGAGTTTCTTCAAAAATTAGTGTGTGTACCATCTCTACCCTATGATCAAGAGGAAAAATGATAAAATTAGGAATGATATAGTATGGAATGCTAGAAGATATTTTAAAATATTGAAGTAAAGAGGAATGACAATTAATAATTTTAGCATATCAGGCCTAAACAAGACCTCATAAGAATGGATCATCTAAGGTATACCCATCATCATAATTAGGTGTATGAAGATCAATGGCATAGGTAGGGATGACCTGATGATCTGATGTGGTATAATGAATAGAATGTTAAATCTTGGTTAAGACAATAGATATATCATCACAATGTGGTTTATAGGAATGAGGTTATAAATAAGGTAGAAGCTAAGAAATGAGATGAGGTGAGAGATCGAAGGTTTTAATCTTTATATTTATCTCATCGGGCTCATCATCATCAAAATCTATGAGGTTAAGGGGTATATTCTTGATGAGTTTAGGGTGACCATTATAACCTTAGGTGGAATTGATAGGAAAGTTAAACTATTGAGAATCACGAACTGGAATTCTTGGCAAGGGTTCAAGGGTAGGAATCTTGAATACACCATAGTCTTAGAATTGGTCAAAATTCCAAGGGTTACTATCACATTGAATCCTATATATGGATACATTATGATGAAATTTGACACATTGGCAAGTGGAAGAAGCAACTACTCTCATAAGATGAGTCCATGGCCTACCAAGAAAAATGTTATACGATATAGGAGAGTTGAATATCATCACCTTTATGTGAGTGGTACTAGGTGGGACCATAATGGGGATCCACATACAAACTAAAAGAGGTATTTGACTTCAGTCATAGCCTTGACATATGATGCATGTGTACTTAAGATTACAATTATAATATCAAAAGGTTTTGACAAAATGAAGAGATGAAACACAAGTGTTAGAAATATCGTCAATCAAGGCATGCTTGACTTGGATATCACTGATCTGGACACTGATGAAAAGAGGAGGATCATCTATATGAGGTATAATCTCATCAGGAATCATAAAAGATTGGGGAATTTGAGGTAAAGACAAGTGTTTATTATCTCATCAACATGTATGGACATCTCTTTGCATAGTTGTAAAATTATATCTTCAGATTAAGATTAGGTGGATATAGATCTTGCTATACGAGGACTAGTGATGTTAATTTCAAACCAAAGATGAATAAGACAATTACAATGCCATAAAGATATATGCATAAGTTTGATAAATGGGATTTGATATGGGAGATTAGTAAGATTTGTGATGGGATCCCATTTATCATAACCCATATGAGGACTATTAGAAAGAGGTGCATAGTGTTGGAGGAGGTCCTCATAAGAAGAAGCCAAAGTGCATGTGAATTTATATTGATGAGATGTAGAGGTTTAACTAGAAGACAAGTTTGTTAATTATCTTGAGAAGATGGGTTAGTTGATGTAGGTTTGGTTTGAGCAAAAGTGTTGATATAAATTTTAATATCATTGATGATGGGTAAAGAAGTTGAAGAAATGGTATAAATGATGTGAGAAGTGTTACACAAGGGTGATGTTAGAATTGGTTCATCAAAAGATATAAGGTCTTCTTGCCCCAACTCTATTAAGTGAATTGGAGAAGAGTCTTGGATAACACAAAATGTGTGAGGCAATTGAGGGGTATGGATGTGATGTTGATCAATGAGGGAAACCACCCTTCACATATTAATCATATTGACCACATTTTATTTAGGAGTTAGGTCATGAAGACTGTCAACATTATTGGTAGAAGGGGTAGGTTTGTCTTTGTTATCTTGGTACTTTGGAAGAGGATCTTTATAGATGGCCAAATGAGCATTAGGCTAGTTCAAATCTTTAGATTTAGTTTGTGTTTCATGAGCTTTGAAGGAAATGCCATAAGCTTTTTGTCATTTATGAATGATAGAATCATGGTCAAAATTGGGACCAAGAAGGAAATCCATAGTCAAATTATGAAGTTGCCTACAAGTCTCATGAGAATGACCCTAACTAGTATGAAACCAACAAAATTTATTGGGATCATACCAAGATTTAATGGGATGAGTGGGATCAATTTATCATAGAAGAGGCCTTGGTATACACTTTTGTAATTCTACTAAGGATAAAGGTTTATGAACATTGATGTTATTTGTTGAAGATAAATGAGGGTTGGTGATGTGGTTGGGAAAGGAAGCTTGTTATAGAGTCTGATTGGGAATAACAGCTTGAATAGTATGAATGGTATCATAAGAGTTAATGACACCATAATTCATAGCATGATTATTATTATTTTTGATTAACATGTGAGGACCCATAAAAGGTTGGGATGTATTTAATTGATGCATAAGGAAATCTTGATGCTTGGCTTGGTCAATGGCCTCTTCTAGAGTATGTGAAGAGAGAATTTAGACATGATATTGCGACTTGGGAAAAAGAGAGTTGGTAAATATATGAAAGAGGTTGTCATTTATCATATTATATTCACATCTGTTAGAAATTTTTTTCCATCATTTGGTGAAATCTCGTGTGGTTTAGATATTAAGTTGCTTACAATCGATAAAATGGGCAAAGGTATTCTCAGGGAGATCACTAGTCTAGAACTCATGGAATAGAGCATTGACTAAAAGTTCAAAACTAGTGATGGAAAGAGATTTGAGTTTCTTATACCACTCTAAAGCATCACTCATGAGAGTCTTTGATAATATCTTGGTAGCAGCAAAATTATTTAACTTGACCTAGTCTTTATATAGATTTCCAAATGTTTTTAAGTGGAGAGTAGGATAGGTTGACCCATAGTAGGTAATGGTAGGGGTGATACCTCCTATATCAATATTATCAATTTGATATGTAAGAGGCTAATTTTGAAGGTGCTTTATCATTTTATTAATAATGGTTGGTTGATGGATAATATTTCCATGGGAATATCGAAGAGGAGGTGGTGGAGCATTTTTGTTATGTGTGTCCCATGGAATATGGTGAGGGTGGGTTTAAAGATGGATAATATGATTTTGCATTTATATCATTTAATTTTCATTTTTAGCTTGAAAATCATTCATTTGATAAAGATTTTGTAATAAAATTTGATGGGTTTTAGTGGTATTATTTGCATTCTATGAAGGATTGGAATTGGTAGTGGTGGCTTGGGTACCACTAGGGGTGTTAGTAGTAGATTGAGAAGAATTTTTGGTAAGTGAGGCACTGGTATCATAATTTACTTGTGTGGAAAAAGATGTACTAGTAGAGGGATGAGAACAAACAACACTAGAGGCATGATTAACATGGGTATAAAATGATGCATTAGTGGAAAAATAGAAAAGGTTAGGTCTTGGAAGAGGCCCACTATATGTAAAACATGTCATGTTAGTAGAGATACTAGGCATGGAGGTGGATGAAATCAAAGAGGAAGATTTCA
Source organism: Torreya grandis (assembly GCA_037957365.1). Taxonomy (NCBI): domain Eukaryota; kingdom Viridiplantae; phylum Streptophyta; class Pinopsida; order Cupressales; family Taxaceae; genus Torreya; species Torreya grandis. The sequence continues at coordinate 4,311,562 of JARHVA010000172.1, read as the reverse complement.
TGGTATGAGAAGGGGTCAAAATAGAGGGAAGAGGTTGAGAAGAAAAAAAACTAGTGTCCACAAATCCATGTGAGAATGTGGGAGAAGGTGAATGGGGCTCCTCAACTTGATCACTTATCATGAGATGGTAAATAGTAGAAGTATCATTTCCTCAATGTTGAAGAAACTCATTGATGAAGAAAAGCATTTTTAGAATATACTCTAATTTAGGTTGATATTCAAATGAGAAGAGAGGATTTCAAAGTGAATAAGAATGAGGAGGGATCCCATAGTTTATAGGGCAAGTGGCTACATACACATTAATTTCATATAAGACAGGAGCCACAAGTTGCTTATGAGATAACCTATTAGTGTTGGTAAGACTCATCATATCTATTGAATTAAACTTAGTGTTATCTTGAAACAAGAAGTTCATGATGAATAAGAGATATTAAGAAGGATAAATCTGATTCAAAAGTAAAAAGATATAAAAAATATATAAGAGTATAGATTCAACCATGTCAACTTAGTACTATAAATAGGAGGAAAAATATTACAGAATCAACTAGGTCAACTTAGTATTGCTAGTCAAAAGGTAGAAGAGTACAAAGTCAATTGTGTCAACTTAGTAATGTAAATAGGGGAAAATACAATATTATAAGGATATAGAGTTGACCAAGTCAATTTAATACTGTAATATAATTGGTAGAAAGGATTATTATGTCAACCAAGTCAACTTAGTACTATAGACAGAAAAAAATAGTCTATAAAAGATTGTGTCAAATAAAATGATAGTGTGATAAAAATAGGGAAAGATTTTGCAATGTAATCAAAGCAAGAAGTGGAAGAAAAAACACAAATAATTGGATCAATTAGAATGATCTAATTGGCACACAACATAAAACCTTTCACCAATGTTGGATAATGCAAGTTTTTACAATACAACATACAATGATGAGAGAACAAGCAGTCAATTGAAAAGTAAATGCCAACCAAGTGGTCATCCTAAGTGTTGTTAGATTATTATAAAATATTATTTTAATTGTAATAGGGAATTTAGTTGAATATAGGGAACTATAAAATAATCTATAGATGGTTTCAAGATGTTTAGGCTGAAAGGTATCTATGTTGGTAATAGTACTAGCTTGGTATTGGGGCCTACCCCCTCAATTCATAATCTTGTAGTGATAAGGGTGTTAGGTGCTTTACTAATATATACCATTAACCACATGTTTATAATTTGCAAAATGACTAAGTTACCTTTCCCCTTGGTGATGAAATCCAAGTAGGTAGGCCTTGGGAAGACAAATGTTAAATATATTAAGAAATTTGTGTGATTTGGTAGTGTGTGCAAAAAGATAAAAATAGTGTAACTAAATGGAAATTTTAAAAACCACCTAATTAGACTATGTGAGATCCTTTAAGCATGAAAACAATTGAAAATAAAAATGGGAGTCAATTACTAGCATATAATTATTAATTCCCAAATTAAGAATGATACAAAGTTAGTTCAGATGATGTTGTATGCAAATAATATAGAATAGAGTCGACTAGGTTTCTACTATTTTTTAGAATCAAAAGTCCTTAAGAGCTAAGTTGACCAGGTTCACCTAGTCCTTTAGATAGAAAATAGGTTACATAACTAAGTTGACCAGGTCACCTTAGTTTGTTGTAGGATTGTAGTTTTGAAGACTACAAACTTGCACAAAATATAACTATAATGAAGTACTAGATTGGAAGAGAGAGAAAGAAAGGAACCTTGGTGCGTTAAAAGATGTTGAGGATTCCAAATTTGATATTGAAGTGCTTTGAATTCGGTTTGCAAGTTATGCCAATGAATTTGACTAGGTTGACCTAGTTCTATGAAACCTTGTTTGTTGAAGCCTATTAAGATGACTAAGACCTAGTTGACTTAGTTTGTTATCTAGATGCTGATTGTAAGACTAAGGTGACCTGTTCAACATAATTTATTATCTAGATGTTGATTGTAAGACTAAGTCAACCTATTTGACATAGTTTATTATCTATAACTAGAGAAGAATACAGTGTCAACCTGTTCGATCCAGTAGCCTATATCTAATGAAGACTTACACAGAAATAATAGAGTAATTTTGATGCAATTATGTGTTAAACATATGCATATAAGTTAGAACTATATAGGTTATATCGACCTAGTATCTCAAATATAGAAAACTAATAAAAATTATATAAATTAAAAGCATGAAATAAAACCTTAAAGGGTTATATTCATGTCAAGTTCACTAGAATGTATGCAATGGGAAATACATCAGATCTATAAATCAATCCTAGATTAGAGAAGATAGATCCTACTTACACTTCTGATTGGGGATATATTAGATAATCAAGGTCATGACCAATATGGATCCTCTAAACCTATCGTGGGATCTCCTACCAAAATAATATCACTAGGGAGGGTTCCAAAGCCTCCAGTCAAACAAAACTACACAATAAACCTAACTAGGTCATATGTTTTCATATTCACTATACTAATAACAAGCAAAGCAAACATATAATCTAGTTCTCACCAAATCTTATGCCATAAAGTAGAGGTAATAAAAATTAAAAGTAAACATGCATAGGATTATAGGTACAATCACTGAGAGGGGGGGTGAATTAGTGAGCCCAAATATTTAAATTACAATTATAACCCTTTCAAACTATTAAATAATCAACATATGTAAACTTGATCGAGTAATATTAACAAGAGAGATCATTTATTCAATGCATACATAAGATCAAACACATAGTTATGTAGGAAACCCTCTTGGGGAATAAAACCCACTCTTAATCATTTAACACATGGACTACTATCCTATAGGAAATTACAAATAAGAGATTGATCAACTCCTTTAAACTAACAAACCTTGATCATATCCTCTTAACCAAAGGTATTTAGTGAAACACCAATTTCACAAGGAGAAAATGACCCTAAGGAATACCAAGTCCTTCAGACCCTCCTTTAAACACTTTCACCTTAGAAATGATGTCTTTGACCCCTAATGATGGATCTATGTTTATCTAAACTCTGCAAAAACTTCTTCTCTATCTCAAACATGCCTCATATGTGCACTTAGACCTATTTGCATATCCTCAATCTATGAGAGAAATTTTATAACATCATAAATATGAACTAAAATTCATACACATAGTCATCAATTTGATCTACTCATGAATTCATCAACTGGGCACTCTACCTCTCCTTCACTCCATAAATATCACATCCACCTTACACAAGTCTCTTTCACAAGTCTTCCATAAGCCTTTCACATGCCTATAAAAAGTCTCATTTGGTTCCAAAATTTATATATAAATCATGAATTAACAATATTAAATAATTTCCTTATTATCCACAAAACATGCCTTAACCTTTAAGGCATCTCACATGAGTCACACTTAAGAACAATCCACTTTCAAATAGGTCTAAGACACTTTCGAGTCCTATGAAGACCCATTCAGCTCTTTGACACTTCTCTGAGAAAACTAAAATGATAGGAACACTTTCCAAATTCATATAACCATTCCACATGATCTATAGATCCTCTTGAGGTGTCCATATCCATCACAGTACCCTTTTGCTTAATCAAAAATCACTTAAATAATATTCTATGTACATAGTCACCATGAATGAATACATAGTCAACTTGTAAACCTTTGTGCATACTCATATGATTATAAATTATCCTCATGAATTTTAAAACATGATCCAATATATAATTCATCATTACATATTAAAACAACATAAACACAAGCTTGAACATCCTTCTCGGGTCACTTGCAGAACATAATCAAACACACAATCAACTTTAGACCTTCATAAATTTGAACATAATAACAATTAGACCTTAAAATTCATATTTATAGATGCATCTAGGAGTCCTCTATCACTTTTATTTTTACACCATGATAAAATTCTTTCTGTATCAAAATATATAGCCAAAATATAGAACACTACTTTTTCTTTTGCAAATTCAAATAATCAAATGCAAACGGTCACAGTTAAAATTCAAACACTAAGATCACATCTCGTGTCCTCTCAAACTTAGATCAATCTCACATCATTTATCTTATCCAAACTTTAATTCATAGGTGCCTATTCTTAAACATTAAACCTTGAAAATGTTGATCACATCTCATGCAGTCTGGAAACTTTGACTCAATGTGCTCCATCGATCTCCTATACGTAGCTCAATTTTTAAAAATGCTTAACAATTATCACTTTTACCTTTTAAATTTAATATGCATCACTTATCTCTATTTTTATGATCACCTTTCATCTTTATAAAAAGCTTGATCTTTATATTTGATCAATGTTAAACATTGTGCACATGTCCTCATCTCACTACTTCCTAACTTCTTAGAGCAATGCACTCCATCAATGTTGCCTGAAATTTAACTTGTGAAAATTTGACTATGGGAACCTTTCTTATCTATCTAGAAGGCCAAATTTTCACATTCATAATTTTTACCTCTCTCATATGCATGTTCTCAAATTTGGACCATATGATCTCCTCACATAGGAGAATCCAACCATGTGATAAATTGCTCCTAGACCCCTTACACATGTGAGATATATTGCCATTAAAATGCCTTATCAAAATATTATATCATAGAGCCAACTATACTTATAACTTTTCTGGGAGGCCAACTTTGAACATGATACTTGACTTGAAAGTTATCACAAGTTAAATTGGCACAAAAGTGAATAAACCCATATGATCACCTTGTCTTGAAACATCCACACATGTGAGATATGCTACCATCAAAATGCTTATTTGGCTCTTCCTTGCCTCATGAAAATTTGGATAAGCATGGGAAAATAATTTCAAGCTTCTTGGGATCCCAACTTTACACTTTCATATCTTTTATCGTGCTTAAGTGCATGACTTGGGATTTAATGCATAAGAACTAGGTAAAATAATGAATAAACCCATGTGATCATTTCATCCTAAAACCTTCATGTGTGTGAATAATGAAACATGATTACTCAAATTTATTTTAAGATATAAAACACTATCAAAATTCTTTAGATCCCAAGTTTTCACCCACTTATATTTGATTGTGCTTAGGTGCATGACCTCATAATTAGTGCATAACAACTAGGGACTACTATAATCACAACCATATGACCAACTCACCTTGACTCATACACATGTGGAAATGGTGATTTGAGTGAATTCCACTTATGCACAAAAACTCTCCAAAGCATAGAAAACCTCTTATAAGAGCCCTTGCACATGGTCAATACCTCAAACCTGAGCATCTCTAACCATGTCGAAACTAAAGATCAACCAAGATAACTTCAATCACACTTTGACAAGCACATTACACACTTTATCATTGTCACTTACACTATCAAATCACTTCATCCACTCACTAGGAAACCTCTATGACATCATCAACAACTCTCTAATAATCTCCCCCTTTGTCATTGATGTCAATAAACATCGTTAATTTCACATTATCTCTCTTCAATCTCTTCATAATAGGTCACCTTCTCTCTCTTCAATCACTTCATAATAAAAAAAATTCTCTCCCTTTGACATAATGATAAAATAGGCACCAACTAATTTTTAGGACCTGAAACTAATATCAATCAGAAAGGACCATCTTATAAAGATGATACAAACTCCCCCTTACCTTGAGCCTAGCTCTTCTTGCCTTGACACATTCTTCTTGCTCCATGCCAACACTCTCTTCAACCAAGCACTACAAAAAATGAAGAAAGAACACACAAAAGAATTGAAATATAATGGAAATTACCAAGAAACATTTGAGAGGGGCTCCCCCTAAGATTTATGAGCCATTGCACCACTTGATCATCTTTAGATCTCCATACACCATGAAGAACTACCACACATACTTACTAGCCTTCTCTCTTGAGACACTTCCATGACCACCAACTCTATATCCACATTAAATATTCTTTAAAAACCTCTGGAGAAATCTCATGAACTTGTTTTTCCTTCTTAACCAAAAACCTTATATTTATTCATAGAGAAAGAAATGACACCCAAACTTTGTCTTAGATACTCAGATGTAGCTTTTGATAATGGTTTGGTCACAATATCTGTAAGCCACTATTTTATAGGCACATACTCCAACTTAACACTTTGATTGTTCATTTATTCTCTCAAAAAATGATATCTAATAGGAATTTTCTTAGTTTTTGAGTTCATGACAAGATTATTTGAGATACTAATTGCACTAGTGTTATTATAATAGATAGGACAAGGTCCATTTTGTCTTACCTTATAATCTTCCAAAGTTTATTTCATCCACATGAATTACATGTAATAAGAAGCATATACTATAAATTTAGATTTTATAGTTGATATTCACATTAAGGCTTGGTTATTACTTATCCAAGACACCAAGCATTCCCTCATGAATAAGACCCCACCATTGGTACTTCTCCTAGCATCCACACAACCTGCCCAATCAACATCAATATAAGATTTCAAAGATAATTATTTATTACTGGAATACCATAAACCATATTCTATGGTGCCATTAAGATATCTCAAGATCCTTTTGACTAATTTTAAGTGATAATCTCTAGGGTTAGCTTGAAACCTTCCTATAAGATCCACTACTTGCATGATATCAGGGCTAGAAGTGTAGAGTATAAAAAAATTCCAATCATGGATCTATACAAAATCTGATCAATTTTTGGTGAGTCATCCAGTTTACTTAACTTACACCCTATGATCATTATAGTACCCATTGCATTATAATCCATCATGTCAAAATTCCTTAGCATATCCTTTATGTATTTATCTTGTGAAATGAATATCCTTACATTGATTTGATTAATATTTAATCATAAGAAGAAAGATAGTTATCCCAACATTGACATCTCAAACTTAGTCCTCATAGTATCTACAAATTCTCTACTCATTTTATCCTTGTTAGATCCAAAAACTATGTTATCAATGTATATAACAACTATTAATTGATGATTGCCTTCTTTCTTAATGTACAAATTACTATTAGCCACCCCCTTTTTAAAACATTGACTTAAATTATGCTTATCTAACCTATCATACCAAGCTCTAAGAGCTTGTTTAAGACTATACAAAGAATTCTTTAGTTTTTGCACAAAATCTTGATTACTTGACATGAATTATCCTTTAGGTAAATTGATGTATAATTCTTCTAATTTCCCATTCAAGAATGCAGATTTCACATCCATTTGATATACCTTAAAACTCTTGAAGCTTGCATATGCCAAGAAGACTCTACTTTCTTCCATTCTTTCCAGAGGAGAAAAAGTCTCATAAAAATCTATCCATTCAACCTAAGCATATCCTTTACAAACTAATATATCCTTGCTCCTTGTGACTTCTCCTTTCTCATTCATCTTGTTTTTGAAAACCCACTTGGTACCTATCACATGTTTATATTTTGGTCTAGGAACTAAGTCCCATGTTTCATTCCTTTCTATTTGATCCATTTTTTCATTCATTACATCATTCCAACTTTCATATTTATTAGCTTACATGAATGTTTTGAGTTTAATAATGAACAATAGAGTTGAGTCTTGTTAATTTTAATTGATCAACATTCTCCTTCTAGTCTACAACCTTGTACCGACATTTATATAATTTGAGAGATTGGATGATGTTTCTAAATTCTTTTAGAAGGAGATTTAAAATCTTGTCTTTATTCCTCCTTTGCATCTTTATCATATGTATGAATAGATAACTCATCATTTTTTGCAACAACATTCTAAATTAAGTCACCTACCTACAATTTTTGTTTCTTGACTCTACTAGTCTCATCTACCCTTACATTTGAACTTTCAACAATCTTATGAAGTCTCTTGTTGAATCACCTATAGGAAGTACTGATCGAGGATTAACCTAAGAATATGCCCTAATCATACCTTGAATAAAATTTTCCAAGATTTTATTCATCTCTTTTGATAAATCACCTACTCCCAAACACTCTAAAATGTTTGACATTAGCTTCTCTATTCTTCCATAACTTATAAGGAGTCTTATCACCATTTTATCTAATTTGAAACTTGTTTAAGATGTAAACTAAAGTGTTAGTTTCCTCTTCCCAATAACCATCTGATAGTTTGGAATCTTTAATAATATTTATACTCATCTCTTGAATAGTCATATTCTTCCTTTTAATAACACCATTCTATTATGGTGTTCTAGTATCAAAATATTGTCTCCTTATCCCTTATTTTTCACAAAAATCGTCAAATTCATGAGACCAAAACTCACCGCCTCTATTTGATATTACACACTTGATCTTTGACCCTTTATAATTTTCTAAAATTTCTTTGAATGCCATAAATTTTTCAAAATCTTTTGATTTTTCTTTAATAAAAAATATCCAAGTCATCCTAGTGTAATCATTAATGAGAAGAATGAAGTAGTTATTACCTTGACTACTTTGGGTTCTCATAGGTCCACATAGATTAGTGTGGATCAACTCTAATGGATTTATATTGGAGAAATCCTTGGATTTTTATCTTTTTTTGGTTTTCTTCTCATGAAGACATGCCTTTCAAAGAGAATGAGGAATTTTATAAATCTTGGGCATATGCCTTACCAATCACTTTGAACTGATCTTTATCATGTTATCAAAATTCATATGTCCAAGCCTTCTAACACAAATCTATCTTTCTTCCAACTGACTCATGAAGCACTCCTCCTTATATTCATGGAATACATACATGTTATCTATTTTATAAACATTTTTGACTAATTTTCCAGCCTTTCTTACTTCACAAACATCATCATGAAAAGCTACATCATTTCCCTGATTACACATTTGGCTCACACTTAAATGATTATGTTTCAAACATTCTACATATAAGACATTCTCATTCTTATAATGACCATTATCCAAACTCATAGTACATTTTCCAACTATATTAGCGTATTTTTTGTCACTAAATCTCAATGAACTAGGGTTGGTCTTCTTAAGGGACATAAACTTTCTCTTATCTTCTACCATATGATTTGAGCATCCACTATTTATGAACCATCTCTTTTTCCCACCTTATTGAGTATGCAAGGCTGATTGAACAAAAATTGACTCTTCCTTTGTTGGACCACTTGAATTCTACTTCTTTTCTTCTTCAACCTTAGACTTAATCTTCTTGAACCATTCAATGGTGTCAATGACTTGTATATCCTTTTTCAAAAAATATCTTTTGCAATTTTTGCCTATATGACTTTGTTTGTTTAAATTGTAGCATATAATATTCCTTTTGATCTCTGGAGAGAAATCACAATCCTTATATCTATGACAAAATTAATTGTAGGAGAAGTAGTACCCATTGAAAATATCATTAAAATTTGACTTGCCTTTCTTTTGATTAATACTTGTCCATGAATTTTCATTCTTAACCCATTTGGTGGAGGTGAAATCCTTTTAATCCTTTAATCCTTAGATAATATCACATCTGAGTAAGTCATGACTTTATTTTCAAATTATTCCTCCCTTTGGTTGAGACCATTATCCATCATGACCTATAGATTATTGACTATTACTTCTAGATCTTTCACTTTCATCTTCACAACATCCATGCTTGAATAGACATTTGATAAAGCACATAGTATATTATCTTGAAGACAATCCATAGCCTCTTTGTCAACCATTGTACCTTTGATCACCTTCTAGTGGTTAAAATTACAAGAAGTACCTGCTCTAATACCAATTGTTAGAGGTACAATCACTAAGAGGAGGGGTGAATTAGTGATCCCAAATATTTCAATTATAATTTCATCCCTTTCAAACTATTAAACAATCAACATATATCAAATTAGTCAAGAAATATGACGAAGAGAGCTCATTCATTCAATGCACACACAAGATCAAACACAACACATAGTTTGTGTGGGAAACCCTCATGGGTAATAAAACCCACTCTCAATATTGTAACACATGAAATATTGTCCTATAATAAATTACAAACAAGATATTGATTAACTCCTTTAGACCAACAAACCTTGATCATATCCTCTTGATCAAAGATATTTATTAAAACACCTATTTCATAAGGAGCAACTACCCCTAAAGAAGACCAAGTACTTTAGACCCTCCTTTGAACACCTCCACCTTAAAAATTATGTCTTCAACACTTGATGATGGATATTTATTTATCTAACTTCTACATAAACTTACTCTCTATCTCAAATAGGCCTCATATGCACACTCAAACCTCTTCACATATACTCAATCTATAAGAGCACTTTTATGACATAAAAAATATGACCCACAAATCATACACATAGTCATAAATCTTCTCTACTCTTCAATTCATCAACTGGGCACTCTATCTCTCCTTCACTCCATAACTCTCACATCCACCTTGCACAAGTATCTTTTATAAGTATTTCAAAATATTTTCACACACCAAGAAACTATCTCATTTGGTTCCATAATTTATAGAGAAATAATGAATTAAAAAGATAAAAATATTTCCTTATCAGCCACAGAACATTGTTTCACCCTTAAGGCATCTCACATGGGTCACACTTAAGCACAATACACATTTAAATAGGCCTAAGTGACTTTTAGGTCCTATAGATAACCATTTAGCTCTTTAACACTTATATGAGCAAAATAAAAACATATAAATACTTTCCAAATTCATGAACCCATTCCACATGATCTATAGGTCCTCCTTAAGTGTCCATATCCATCACAATACCCTTCTACTTAAGCATAAATCACTTAAAAAATATTTTATGTACATAATCACCATGAAAGAATACATAATCAACTTGTAATCCTTTGTTCATAATGGATACAATTAGACAAACCTAAAAAATGCATAAATTTCATCTTTATGGAGTCTAAAACATTATATATTATCTAATTCATCATTAAACATCAAAACAATATCAACACAAGCTTGAACATTATTTTTGAGTCACTTGCAGAACATAGTCAAACACACAGTCAATTTTAGAGCTTCATAACTTTGAATATAATAATAATTAGACCTTTACATACACATTTCTAGATTCACCTTAGAGTCCTCTAGCAATTTTATTTTTACACCATGAGCAAATTCATCCTGGATCAAAAGGTATATCCAAAATATAGAGTACTAGTTTTTTATTTTGTAAATTTGAATATTCAAATGCAAATGGTCATAGTTAAATTTTGAACACTAAGCTTACATCTCATGTTATATCATATTTATATTAATCTCACACCATCTATCTTCTCTGCAATTTAACACATAAGTGCCAATGCTCAAATGTTTAACCTTAACATGTTGACCACATCTCATGTAATCTAGAAACTTTTATTCAATGTGCTTCATCAATCTCCAGTATGTAGCTCAATTTTTAACAATGCTAAATATATTTCACTTTGACCTCTTGAATTTAATATGCACCATTGATTTTTATTTTTATGATCACCTACCCACTATTGATCCTTGGAAGAAGCTTGATCTTTATCTTTGCTCAGTGTTAAACATTGTGCACCTATCCTCATCTCATTGCTTCCTGACTTCTTAGAGCAACACACCCCATAGATGTTGCTCAAACTTTAACTTTTGAATGTTTCTCAAACTTTAACTTTTGAAAATTTTACTATGGGAACATTTCTTATCTTCTTAGAAGGATAAATTTACATAATCATATCTTTTACCTCACTCACTCACATGTTCTAAAATTTGGACCATATGATCTCCTCACATAGGATAATCTAACCATATGACAAACTAATCCTAGAACCATCACATGTATGAGATATATCACCATTAAAATTCCTTCTCAAAATATTTTGTCATAGATCCAACTATGCTTAAAACTTATTTGGAAGGCCAACTTTGAACATGCATATCTTTTGTTGTGCTTCGACACATGACCTAAAGGTTATCACAAATTAACTAGTCATAAAACTGAACAAACCCATATGATCACCTTCTCTTGAAATATCCACACATGCCATATATGATACCATCAAAATTCTTTCTCATCTCTTCCTTACCTCATGCAAATTTGGCTAAGTATGGGAAAACAATGTCAAACTACCTAGGAGCTTAACTTTGCACATACATATCTTTTGTCATGCTTAGGCACATGACTTGGGATTTAGAATTTAAGAACTAGGAAAAATACTAAATAAACCCATGTTATCATTTCATCCTAAAACCTTCATGTATGTGAATTATTACATCATAAACATGTTTAGTTAGCTCTATTTTAACATATAAAACACTATCAAAAAGCTTAAGAGCCTAACTTTATACCCACATATCTTTGACTGTGCTTAGGCACATGACCTAAGAATTGGTAAATAAAAAATAAGGACTAATTTGATTACAACCATATGACCAACACCCCCTAACTCATCCACATGTGAAAATGGTGATGTTAACAAGTTGCCTACTCAGTTTTTCTACAATTGGACCCAAAATATCTATATGAGAACAATGATGATCTAGGTGCATTCCACTTATGTACACAAACTCTCCAAAGCATAGAAAACCTCTTATAAGAGCCTTTGTACATGCTCAGTACCTTATCCTTATCCTTGAGCATCTCTAACCATGCCAAAATTAAAGATCAACCAAGCCAACTTCAAACACACTTTGACAAGCACATTACACACTTTGTCATTATCACTTACACTATTAAAGCACTTCATCCACTCACCAGGACACCTCCATGACATCATTGACAACCCTCCAACACATAGGAGACATATACTCATGTTAATGTATACATAATCCTAATGCATGTAAGATAAGTTCAAATACATATATATCTACTCTTATAAAGGAGCAACAAAGTTAAGAATACTTACCTTTGAATATGAACCCACCAAATATAAATATCTCCCTTGGCCAAAGTACTTCACAAGAGGTTGTTGTGGTATGTAAGGATGACAAGGATAAATAAGCTCTAGTCTACACAACCTATCAATGAATCTAAAAGAATTCTTCATAAGACAAGATCCTTATCTCCCAAGAAAGTATGAAACCCTAATCTTGATCCTCAAGTAGAATGGTGGATAAGTAGATGCATAATATATCTTACTTCATATTCTATTCATGATAAATGATGAAAATGAATGTGTTTATGTAGGTGGATATAACCCTAAACCCTTTCAAAAAATTTGGCTGATAAGGTTGACCTAATCAACCTAGTATCACAATTGATAAAAGATAACTAGATCATAGACTAGGTCAGATAGGGGCTGACCTAGTCCTTAATAAGTTTTTACCAATATTAATATAAGGTTTATGTGGTTGACATAGTCATGTAAACTATAAAAAAAGGGGTTTAGGTTAGGGGAAGGGCTAATGAAGGTGGTAAAATACTAGAGGAGTGTGTATAATGGGTGTAAAAACTTAGGGGAATGGTTTTAGGAAAAAAGTGTGTAGATATAAATTGGAAAAAGGATAAAAATCCTATGAAGCACCAATGATCTGTGCACTCCTTTCTTGGTGCACCTTTTAGGGTGTGTACTCATAGAGATTGAGACTCAATGGGTTCCTATAAGATAAAGAACATCAATAATTGATAAATTTTGAAAATATTATGTTTCTATAGATGGCCTAATGAAATATAATAGTCATTCATAAATGAGAACCTACAAGAGATATTAAAATTCTATTTAATGTACATTGATAGGTAACATAGTTTGACTGAGTAGACAGACTAACTCATACGAGTGAAGAGAGGTAGTTTGAATGTGATCACATATCTCTCAGCATGATATGAGTTAAAAAAACTATGGGATGGTCTTGGTGACCTAAAAATAATATTAGGGAATGAAAAAAATGTCCATAAATGCCTATAGGAATCTCATTTACCTAAGATGAGACACCTACAATCAACACAGTCATAGACTAGTTCTAGTAAAGGAGAGATGTGAGTTGAGAAGGTTGGTAGAGATGTAGGATGCTAAACATGATTGAGACCACATTCATAGTGTTGACATAAACTTCATATGATTCCTATAGTAAATAAATAGAGAGGTTATACTAAAACCTCAACCTATAGTCAATCCCAACTTTGCATACAAATCCTACACACAATCATCAACTCTAATAAGCCAATTTTGAGGGATTTAGAAGTTTGAGGACTCTAAAGGGGTGATCTAACCATGAAAATTGGTATAGATCATAATAATGACCTAATAAAACCCTTTATAATCTCATTTAAGACAAGTGAATAGGGGAGTGACCTTTGTTTTATCTTAGATAGAGGGTACTGCCAATCAAGACAAGACTGTAGGTAGAGCAAATGAATGGAGAATGTAGTAAAGGGAGAATAAAGAGGATATATAGAATAAGTTGAGATGTTGACATGAGTATTAATGAGTTATATGAATTATATGTATTTATTGTAATTCAATCATAGGTGGTCATAGGCCATCAAATATAGTTAGGCCTATTAGCCCTAGAACTAGGTCTAAACCCTGCAGGTGTCTAGTTTCACATCCAAGACCATGTGAACCCTCCAATAAATTTGATGAATTTAAAGGGAGATTATAAGACTTTTTTTAACCATCAATTTTCAATAAGCTACACAGAGTGGTCACTTTTAACTTAAACTCACTTCTAGGGTGTCTAGAATGTAGTCAAGGAGCTCGAGATCTATCTTCAAGTGCTCGTATCTATATGAACCAATTTAATGATGCCTCAAGGATATGGAAGTATCTAAATGGAGTCTTAAACTTTGTCTTAGTGGAATGTTTTATATATTGATCATCTATATTTTTTAAACCATTGTTAAGAACTAGAATATCCAAAAACCCTCATGAAACCCTTACCTAGACCCAATGGATAAAATGGGATTAGAGATGCATTTAGGAGTAAAATGGCAATGATAATTTTTGTAACATGTATATAACTCTCCTAGGCTCTATGACATCCACTTTTATCATACCATCACTTTTATGGATAAGGTAAAATCTGAGTTTTTTATAAGTTTTTAGGTGTTCTATAGGTACAAAAAAGAATGAACAAGTGGGAGTCATTGAAGGAGATCAATAGGGACTTATTATAACTTCTTATATTTATTTATCACCATATATAAGCATATAGACTCTTATAATACACCATTCACTATAGGCAATCTTAGATAGATAGTGAAAATGAGAAGTGAATGCCTAGTGAGAAGATGAGGGGTCTATTTTAGATCTTTTTAAGGTCTAACTTATGGAGTGGGAGGGAAAGGGTATTTGAAAATTTTTCCTAACACCTCTTCCATGGATTTGGTTGAGAAATTTCAAGTCACCTTGATGATGAATGTGAATTTTGAGGCCAAAAAGGCTAGTAGGTGACTATAGATGGTGAACAAAAGTGTTAATAGGAAGGCTAGCCATTAGGGAGGTATGTGATGACTGCCATATATTGTTTCCAACCTCCCTATGATATTTAATATGTGTCAAGACTTCTTATGTTATTTTTAAGTAGTCAAGTGATGATTCATCATAAAGGTAGTTTTAAAGAAGGCTATTTGAAGTCTTTATGGCAACTTGAAGGATAAGGATACAATTCTGATGGACACTTGTCAATGACAACTTATAAACCTATTTTCACACTTAAATCTCCTTCAATGTAACTAGATTCCAAGTTTTAACACTTTGATTTTTGACCTTTATACTTCCTTTTTTATCTCTCATCTCATATGCTCTATAAATGCAAGACTTTTTGGCTTTTGTAAGAGAATCCACACCTATTATGGAGAAGCCTTGCTAGTTTGAATATTGTATTAGCCTTTGAAATAAATATTTATAATCTAGTTTTGATTTCATAATCTTATTGTCTAAGTTTGTGAAGTGGTGATGTTAGCAACCCAGATAGCACCCTACTTGAAGGTTCATAGATTGCTTTGAAAATCCTTCACACTTGGACTAACATTGGAATGGTCTAAGTTGTGGGACACCTGAACTTAGAACAGACCTCTAGTTTTGATGAGGCTACCTCCTCTAATGTATCACTTTGATAACTAATAATAAAATGTATTATATATTTTAGGATAAAAGGGTTAGAGATATAATTAAAAGGAAAACTAATTCTATTATCGGTGATACACCTATATTGTTAGTTCATCCACTTTAATTAAACTCATAAAACATTGATAAGACAAAACAATAACTGAATCTACAACTCCAAAGTCTCTTATGCATCAGTATTTCACATAGAGGTTTCATAAATTAACCAAATAATAAGGGAAATGATGAAATAAGATTTATTCAAGGCACTAACTAGTCAATATATATCCATTATTAGCTTCAGTCAAAAAACATCAAACAATGAATGTGACCAACATAATATGACAAAATCATAAATAAGTGAGATCAAGACCTGTTAAAGGAGAAAATTATACCATATGTGAAAATTAAACCAATATTACACACTATACCAGTATATAGGAATCTAAAAACAATAATTTTATTTCTCTCAAAAGGTTACAAAGCTCAATCTTGGTAGAGTCCAGTCATGCCCAAGAGAGGGATCCTAAAAATGGCTTCAAAAGTCTACATATATAAAAAATAGAAGCAAATCTAGCCAAGATATTGGCATAGAGATGAAAAAATGAGGTTAAATATACTTTAATTTTAATCAAAATTGAGTACAAATTTTATAAAAATAATCCTTGATAAATCTCCTTCATTGAAAATATTGCATGAAATTCATTTTTATCATTTGAATGAGGATGGTGGGCCCTTTGATTTTGTCAAACTCTCTTTTCATGAATGATACTTTAATATTGGTATATAAATACTATTTTAAATGATTTTAAAATATGATAATGTCCTCCTTTTCATGAATTCCATAAAAGATGCATGAATATAGTCAACTAGTCAACTGAAGTGATGATTGGTTCTTAAGGACTAGTTAACTCTACTTGAAATCATTTTGCATGAAATGGTTTTTGAAGGATGAATATGCATGATAAATCCATATAAAGGCCATATATGTGGTATGGGAATTGAATATGAACTCTTTTATATCCATTTCAAATCCAATTTTCCCTTGCTTGATTATTTAAATAGGCCTACTAGGCCAATTAGGCCTAGTAGCCTACCTATTGCTCTTGAACTCCATTAGAACCTACAAGAAAACCATGAAACATAAAAAAATGAATATTATACATGTAAAAAATCCTAAAACCATGATATATATTTTATTTATGAAGAAACTCCTACCACCTAGTCACCATGGTTGACTAGGTCAACTTTGCCTCATTTTCCTACAAACTAGCTATTTTGAGGGAGATGGTAGGGGCACTTCCATGTAAATATATAAATAAATAATTATTTTAGGATGAATAAAAGATTTTAGGATTCAAAATACACGTATTTTATTTCATTTAAACTACCTTATACCTCATTTTCCATGTTTGTTTATCCATAAAACATAATTTTTACTCTGATCCATATAGCTTCATACAAAAATTGGCATTAATAAGATATTATCTAATTGTAATTTAAGTTTGAAGAGGTTTTAGGTTTAACCATGAGTTTTTAATGGTAATAAAATAAAATTTTCTCAAAATTGGTCACTATAAGGGTTTGGGAGGGTTTTAGAGCTAAAACTTCTTAATGATGGTTCAAGAAGCATAGACCTCAAAATCCAAAACTCTTGCCATGAATGTGTAGTATACAAACCCCCTCAACATCCATAAAAATATTGGTTTCCCATGGTGATGTAGTGGAATATTAATAATGCCAAAAAATTTAACTTGGTTGTGTTTTGGAGTCATGGTAGTAAGTGAAATTAGAATTAGAATTTAAAAGCTTGTTTTCCTACCCTTTTTCTAATTTGAATTTTCAAGATTACAAAGAGGGAGTGATAGTGTTCTAGTGGGTCTAATCAAGTATTAGTGTTAGGTAATTTTGTAATGATGTTTTAATTATCCTTGTATTACCTCATAAAGGTCCTTAATTATTTTTAAATGTATTATGTCAAATTGTAAAAGTCAAGTAGAAACTAATGTGTTAATCACCCTACATGGGTTTTAAAGCAAATGGAAGTATTATTGAAAGAAATGGTAAAAGAGTCTTGTTATGGAGTCTATTTGAATTTATAAAGGATATATAAGGTTTTATAATTATTATTATTCCATAGGAATGATAGGAGGAAGAGAAATAGGGGTAGACAAGAGTGGGAAGGTTTGCCAAGAGGAATGAAGGACTGTATGTTGGCCCAAATTGAATAATTGAAAGGAAATTAATGAAAAAACTAATTTATTGAAGAATAATTTTTGTGAATATTGTGATTTATCATTTTTATGAAGTTATTTATATGTTTTAATGTAATTCATACAATTTTATGTAGTGTACTGAAGTTGCAAACAGATATAATTTTGTGTATGATATCTGTTCATGTAAGGTTTACACTTGTCATGTAGCAGGATGGAGAACATAATGTGTCAAGAAAATTTTAGTGATTGTATAATTTGAAATTTAATTTAAATAAATGGTTTTTTGAGTTCATTTTAGGAAAAAAAATATTTATTTATGGAGATAGGCAAGACTGACCAACAGTAACATCCACCTATAGTTTTGTTCAAGAAAGAGTTTGAACTTTGAATCATTTTCTCACTTAAGTATTATGTGAGATTAGTAATATAACATGTATGAGTAGTTTAATATAATATTTTTTAGTGTATATGTGATTAATTTTTTTTAATGTCCCAGCCAATCATTGATATTATTCCTTAGAACCACAAAGTCCTTCTAAAACAGAGTTCTGTGCACTATATCTTTTCGTTGGTTCTTGTTTTAGATTCAAGGAGAGGTTGGAAAGATTATATATTGGTAATAAAAGGTGAATATAAAATTAATTTAGGTTTTTTATTACCTATAAATTTTAAATATACAATAATACCCTGATTACCCTATTTTTGCTAATGGAATGCAGAGTTGTCAAGACTAAGTTTTTATGATTGCTAATAATCTGTGGGTTTTCAGAAATTGATATCTAAAATAGAAAGTTGTGTACGGTTAAAAAAATATATTTAAAGTGTAATGAGTTTTTTAAACCTATTAAAATGCAAGTTATATATTTTTGAAGGCCTCAACATTTTGTTGGTGCATGAAACCCTATAATTAGAGTTTTACCTCTAAAATGATTTTCCATCGTTCAAAACTCTTGAAAATTTGTAATTTGACTTATATTGAGGTTTTATAACTAATGGAAGTGATTTTAGGTTTTTATATACTTTAAAATTATGAATTTTAGTAGGTGAGCTTGAAATAGGTCTAACTAAGCTTAAACAAGGAATAAAAGGAGGTTAGTTAAGAGGCCAAATGAGAGAATTGATGCATGAAATTTCACAAGGAGAAAAAAACAAATAGAGGATATTTTAAATAAGTGTTGTATTTAAATTTGAAGTTAAAAATCCATACCAAAGAAAATAGCTCCTAAATAGGGATAGTAGGACTATGGAAAGGAATAGGCAAAATTGGGGAAAAGAAAGATTTGATGATCATAACATTTGTGCATTGTGTGAGGAGATATAAAGGACCAAAAAAAGGTATAGTGAAGGTGTCAAAATGATGAAATATACCAATGACCCAAGGAGTCATTAAATGAAAGTTGTATCAAGGACCAATTACATGGAAAGTGTATAGTGATAGAAGGAACAAGGTAGAGTTTTGTAAAGTCAGAAAGTGAAAGAATAAAAAGGAGTAGTTATAGTTGATGAGTAAGCAATGAAGGTTGAAGGAACCCATGCAATAAGATAAACCTCAATGGAAACCAAAACAAAGATAAGTAATGTTAAATTTATTGCATGAAGAGAGAGTAAGTGAACCTTTAGAAGGAAGTGTATATAAATATTAAGCAGAGATTGGGAAAGAATTTTATATATCTCTGCATTACATGGAAAATTTATGAGAAGATATCATGTGAAGGAAATTTTCCTGTAGGGTTTACAAGCATTCTGGACATGTTTGTGCTCTTAATGGTTTTTTATAAAGCACAACCCCTCAACCAACCTCAATTTTCCATTAATTATAATTAAATATGGATCATAAAATCATGCTAGGACATTTGTCCAAACTCTTCACATGGTGAAAGATAAGAGCATTTGATTAGGTGGCTTGAAAGGGTATCCAGAACTATAGAATTCAAATTTATCCTCATGGATGAAACTAACTCCTCTATTAATTTTCTCTACCTACAATCATCATCATAGTAATTATACAATTCCATTCTATCAATCTCAAAGAGTCATTTTGCATTATAGTGCTTGGATATGCATTTTGGTGTTATAGGTCTTCTAGGCCTAAAATTTAGTTTTAGCCTAAAACTGAGTTTTGATGATTGGGGGATGTGTATCTGATATGGGGATGAAAAATAATCATGAAAAATTTATTCATAACTCTTCTTGACTTGAAATTTCATCTCAAAAGACCATGATTTCAAATTTGCTCTTTATTGTCTTTGAGATTACTTATAGACAAGTAATTGACTGTGCTAAAACAATGAGGTTATCCACCTATGCAATGGACTTTAAGATGATATTGAATATTTATCAATTCATAATGATTATGTGCACTAAATTTAGGGTCTTAAATCCACATCTAGATTCTAAAAATCTTCAAACTCTCTCAAAAATGTCTCTTTATTCATTGGTTGAGCATGCACTTGACTATGTAGATGCATATTGAAAGTGTTTTCATGAGTAATGGAGGTGTCTAAGATTAATTTCACATTCATATAGTACCTTACAATCCTTTTAACTCACTTTAAATCATTATCCACCCCTCTCTCTAGCATGTTTTCTCTTCTAACAAGGTTTTTAGGCTTCCCAAAATCCAAAATCTGTATAAGTCTATGTATTATATTCTCATGTCATGATCAAGTAGTGCCTTATCTCTCTTGACAAGTCTTTAAGACATCCATGATCACTTTATATGCTTAAGTTCCTATTGGAGTTCTAGATTTTACCCTAGCTGGAAGTAGAAATGTTCAAGTCCTACTTCTAAATCTAGCTCAACATAGAAATGACCCCAAGTTATGGGTATCCTATAATGGGGTTAGACCTATAGGTTTTTTAATGAGTTTAGCTCCTCTGATGCTTCATTTTAGATCATTACCATTACTAAAACTTACTAATGACCATGAAAAAGGGAGAGAGAGATAACATGAAAGGTAAAACCTAAGCTAACGATGGTGATGAACCTAAATTATGGTTGACCCACTCTGTTTGAATTTTAAACACTAATGAAATAGTCAAAATACCATATATAGGATTCCAATTACCTTTTATGCATAATTATTTCATGAATAGGTTCACCAAATGATCAAAACTTGAGGGAAAAGATGGAGAGTTCTAATGCAAGACACTAAGCAGTCACGATATCCACATGTAAGCTTCAATCAAAAGATGCAGAACAATAAACATGGCCTACTTAATAGGATGAACTAGTAACTAGGTAAGATCATGACTTTACAAGGGAGAACAACTCTACCACATATGAATATTTTACATGTACACACTATACCAAAATGATGAAATATAAAATAGTCTTGTATTCATCTTAAAATGTTACAAGCTCCATCTTGGTATAATTTGGTCATACCCAAGAGAGGTATCCAATTAATATAGAGGGGATCCATTTTTTATCTCAAAAAGCCTCTATATATATATGAGAGAGAGAGAGAGAGAGAGAGAGAGAGAGAGAGAGAGAGAGAGAGAGAGAGAGAGAGAGAGAGAGAGAGAGAGAGAGAGAGAGAAGAATAATGCATTGAAGAGTGTAGAAACGGTATCAATGTCAAGAATTAAGGTTGTATGTTATTGATTGATTTCTCTATATGTGATTTGATTAACCAACTAGCCTTGATCAACAAATGGACCTCAAATTTATCTAATAACCTTTGAGATCCTCTCATTGGTTGAGAGATCCCACTATTTCTACATGATGACAAAGTTTATTTGAACAGAATTAATGCCAAGATGGGAGGCTAGGGTCCCCCTATACTAGAAGAGCACACCTTTGGAATACCAACCACTATGCAAGAAGGCAAACCTACCCTTGTATCTACTACACCACCACCAAAATGCAAACTAGTCACACTCAAGAGGAGGAAAGCATAGGTTTTCAGCTTGAAAGTGTGACTCAGTGATTCACTACCATCACCTCATGCCTAAGAGTTTGAAGAGCTCACACTAAAGCAACCCATAGAAGAAGAATAAAAATCCTTGAGGGAAGAATCATATCCCTAAATATAATGATAAGTATAGAAAGAAGAGAATAAGATATAGAAAGAACAAGCACAATAATAACAAGTTGCTTAGTAAGTCAAAGAAGTTAAGGCTACACAAATGGCCAAAGACATAGAGGCTGATATATAGAAGGAAATGGATGTGTCTAATAAGGAATAAAAATTGGCTAAATTAGACAAAAATGTACAAGAGGAGAGAGCAAGGAAGGAAAATGTAGATGAACTCACTACCAAAGTGAAGGTAGAAGAGGAGAAGATAAAATAGGTCGTAGAGGTCCAAACACAACAGGCCATAGAAGCTACAAAGTGTGTATAATAGTAAGTAGAGGAAGATACAAGGAAAAAGGAAGAACAATATTAATCCTTGAATCAAAAATAGGCACAAGCATAGGATCAATCTTAAGTACAAGCACAAGTGTAGGCTTAGGCTTCACAAGAGTAATCCAAGACTATGGCCATAGTAGAGTAGATGAAGAAAGAGGAAGAAGAAGAATGGGTAAATAAATTGAAGTCCTAAGAGGAACAAGAAAATATGCAAACTACATAGTAAGAGCTAAAGAATAAAAAGGAAGAGGATGAAAAAAATACAAATAAGATGAATATTCTATGTAGTAACTCATATTGGCAGTAGAGGCCATAATATAATAGTAATAAGCACCAGTGCAACCTCATGTCCAACCAAAGTAGCTTGCATAGTAAAAAGAACCAACTACATCTTCAGTAGGTTCATAACTACTTGATTTTCCATTGAGAGGTGTATAGCTTTGGTATGTTCCAATAATTAGTGCTCAATGTACCACCTTCTCACTTCTACTTGACACAATGCCATGACTAAACCTTACCACATCAGCAAGCACATTTGTTGCACTCCCAATTAAAGAAGAGGCTTCCTTAGATGTCTCTAGGCTTCCCTTGAATAAATAATTATAGGACACAATAGCTTGCCAAGAATAAATTACACAAAAGGTATCCTTCTTAGACAAAGAATAGGATCAATATAAGGTAGATAATATGGAGCTAAAGGCTCATCTTTACAAAGATATGAAGATGATTCAAGATGCCTACTTAGAGTTGGTCACTTGAGAAATTGGGGACCAAGTTATGTCTAACCAACATAGGATCAAGATATTGGTATCTGAGCTCACTTAGGACTAGTGTGAAGCCTACCAATTCTACACAGTTGATAAATTATGCCAGAGTGTGAAGACTAAGATCATCGCATTGATAACCTTGATATAAGAGTACTAGAGCATGATGAATATTTTAGTACTCCAAGCACATCAGGTTGAAAAAAGTTTGTTGGATTGGAAATAACACCTCGATGACTGTCTTTCTAGTTCTAGTGCATATTTCAATATAGATACAACCATGAAGACAACCATGGATAGTCAAACCACATCAATGGATAGAATTATAGATCTATCTAAGACACATTAATTGGTCATGATAATTTGCATGATAGACTTCTTAATTGGAAGAGTGAGATTTATTGTATTTTAATCATAGGTCTCTAGGCCAAACATCACATAAACAAGTTGGAACAACTAAGTGGAGAGATCTAGATAAGGTTCAAAAATATGAAGACATCCATGAGAATCACCAATGACTCAAACTCGAAACAACTCATCATCTATCATGCACTGATGTACATCTTGTTGTGCATGGTTCAAGAAGTGATGATTGATTGATATGCTTACAAAAGTGACATGTCTCCATTTTATAATGAGGTTGCCTAGATCCTCAACATTCCAATCTACAAGCCATCATCTAATCTTTAATAAGTCACTATATAGTGCAAGGTTATAAAATTTGGGGTGAAGGATCCTACTGGCTAGTCATCATCTGTATCAATGACACCTCTTTCAAGTTAAGTACCATGTAAGGAGAAAATTTTGAATTTTGTAAATAATTTTATATTTAGGGAGATTAGTAAGACAAGTGGGGCCAAGATGGTCAAAAAAACATAAAGGGTGGCCACCTAGTTATGCCAATCTATTGAAAACCTAAAAGGGTGGTAGGTTGGTATGCTACATAGTTGAAAACCTGAAAGGGTGGCTAAGTAGTGTGTAAGAGGTGAAAAATAGAAACAATGCCTTGATTGATTAATGTGAATCTTATTGTTCTAATCATTTCTTCAGCTTCTACCCTATGTAAACATTTAGATGATCCTACAACATTGTCTTAGGATGAGAAAATATTTTATGCTTGGGAAAGTATTTGGAGAAGAAATTAAATAGTAAAGCTACATAGGATATTCTTTTGATATTTATGTATTTTTTTTAGATGTTGGCTATATGTCTTTTATCCTATCCTCCATGACTTGTAATAGGATTATAATATGAGCAGTCTCCTTTTTTGGCACCAAAGTATGAGAAGAATGTGAATAGTTAGAGATTGTAAACAAATGTGTGTGTGTGTGTGTGTGTGTGTGTGTGTGTGTGTGTGTGTGTGTGTGTGTGTGTGTGTTGGTGTGTGAAGATAGTTAAAATATAGACTATTTGGTTATGGTTACCTATTATATTTCTTATTTTTTTCCTTACATGCACTGTTATTGTTAATGTTTGAATTATTTCCTTCTAAGTTTATTATGAATTCTCTATAAACATTAATTAAGTAATTATTATTCCTAATTCCTATCTAATGCATGGTAATTCATCATTATTATTCTTACATTTTCCCTATTGATTATGAATTCTTTACACTATCATACATAATTAAAACTTAACTATCCTCATCCTTAGCATGTTTTCATGATTCAAGAACCTTAACTAACAGATGTCATCTAAGGTGATAAGACATTTTATTCAGTGTTAGATTAAGATCCAAGGTCGATGAAGATTGACTCATATTGTCCAATTTATATTCAAAGTTGAATGTCATTTATTTGAATATCAAGTATTTACATAAATTTGTATGAAATTCTAAGAGAAAAATCAAGCAAACAGTAACTAGTGTTATAAAAAAATTATGGGTTCACCAAAATGTTTATTTTATTTATTTTGATTAACCAATGAAATTTAATAAACACTAAAATATTGAAATACTAATTTATATTATAGAATATCATTATTTATGTGCATGATGTGTACACATAATAATTTCAAATTTTATCAATTACTAATGCTTTACATCTTGTAAGAACCTATCAAGACTCAATCTCTCTAAGTACATGCCTTAAGGGGTGCACCTGGAAAGGGGTGGGCAAACCATTGATCTTTTGTAGGATTGTTGTACCTTATTTACACATTATTACCAATCTAACCAACTCCTAAAACCATTCCCTAATATATTAATCCTCCTTTGTACACTCCTCCAATATTTTCCCACTTTCCATCCTTATTTTCCTCACCTTAATCCCTTTTTATCAGTCAGTTTTACTAGGTCAAATAGGTTGAACCTATATAATTTTGGGTGATTTTCACTTAGGAACTAGTTTGGCTCTTGGCCAACCTAGCACATGACCTAGTGAATAATTGTATGAAATTATGCTAGGTCAACTGGGTCAACCCTATCGGTAGAGATTTTTGGAAGGGTTTAGGGTCAAATCTACCTATATATAAAAGATCATTTTGTCATTATTTAATATGCAATAAAGAGTTATTATTCAGTTGTGCTTCTTTAAAATCTTCTCTTCCACCATTATACTTGAGGAGTCTTATCTTAGTGCTTATACTTGGGGAATCTAGTCTTGTGGATAAGTTTTATATGCTTTGGCCTTTCTTAGTTATCCTTACAAACCAAAACAACCTCTTACAAAGACCCATTGGCCAAGGGAGAGATTGAGTCCTAAGGGGTTCATTATTCAGGTAAGTATTCTCTAACTTTGATCCTCTTTTTAGTAGATAGAAGTAGCATAAGTATTGGCTTCAAATAATATTACTCTGTTTATTCCATGTATTACGGTATTACTCATACATAACTTAATTTATATTCTCCTATGCATGTTTTTATTTTTTACTAACCCCTCATATTGTTCCAAAAGCTTTGGTGAGAACTAGATTAGATTAGATTTATTTGTTATTAGTTTAGTGAGATATCAAAAATTGGACTACCTTAGGGTAATTATGTGATTTTGCTTGATTGAAGGATTTGAAACCCTCCCAAGAACCATGTATTGTGATAAGAGATCCCCTAATTAGGTCTTGTAGATCCCCATATTGGTTGTGTTCCCTCTTAAAAAATGTGTCCCCAATTAGAAGTGTATGGTATGATCTATATTCTTTGAGTTAGAATTGATTTATAGACATGATACATTTATAATTACATACATTCTAGTGAACTCGATGTGAATCTAACCCTTGTAGGTTTTTGTTTCACTTATTTCATTATTTTATGATTTTTATTATCATATATTTATGAAAATGGGTTGAATATATCAACACATATCTAACTTTTGTGTGCATGTTTAACATACATTTGCATCAACATGATCTTGTTCTATCTGTGTAGGGTTTTTACCAAGTTCATTATACTAGGTCGACCTAGTTGACCTTGTACATTTTTAGACTTATAGTTAGCATACTAGGTTAACCTATTTGAGCTTGTACATTTTTAGGTTTTCAAAAAATAGGATCTACAAAGGTATGTCAACCTAGTCAACATAGTTAATAGAATTTACAAGTACAAATTAAGGTTGTTCAATAATAATCTCATATTTATTTGCATCTTCCAACCCAACAAGTTTCCTTTCTATCCTTATTTATCATTTATAGCATTTTTTATAGTTCTGTTTTTCATAGTTTACAGTCTTTAAAACTACTCCTATATAGTTAGCTAGGTCGACCCTATTGACATAGTTCTATATTGTATCTAGAAAGCTGGGTCAACTCTATCAATGTAGTTTATTTTTAGACCCTTAATTCTATAGTATAGAGGTGATATTGTTAACCCTATTCTGTATTCTCTACATACATTGTTAACTAAATTGCTATGTTTAAAATTTGGAATTGACCTTTATATGTTAGTAATTAGGTCACACTTTCATTTCTTGTTACTTTCATGCTTATAATAGATCACATATTATAATTAGGTGAAATTAAATATACCATTTAGTTTCACTATTTTATCTTCTATTCACACATTACAAAATCATAAAATCTCAAAATGCAAATCAAAAATTATCTATCCAAGGCCTACCTACTTGTATTTCATCACCAAGGGGGAAGCCAAATTAGTTTTATAGCCAAGTATAAACATGTAGTTAATGGTATATTTTAGATAAGCACTCAACACCCTTATCAATATAGTGTGTGAAGTGAGGTGGTAGGCCCCAATACCAAGCTAGTACCATTGCCAATATAAATCCATTTCATCCCAAATGTACTGAAACCATCTTTAGATTGCTTTCTATTTACTTACATCCAACTTCCTATCACATCTAAAAATCATATTATAATAATTTAACAACATTCATAATGACTACTTAGTTAGCTTTTACTTTCCAAGTTGATTGCTTTATGTTTGCTCAATTGTATGTTGTACTACAAAAACTTGTATTAGCTAGCATTGGTGTAAGGTTTTATGTTATGTACTTCAATTTTATCAACCTAATTGACCCAATTTATTTTGTGTTTCCTTTTATTTATTGCTTTCAAAATTAATTGAAAAATGTTTCATGTTTTAGTACATAGTCATTTTTGTCGACATTATCTCTTATAGACTGTCTATTTTCCCCTATCTTCTATACTAGGTCAACCCTGCCGACTCTTTACAAATTTTTAGACCCTATTTTATATATTAGGTTGACCCAGTCAAGTCTATACCTTCTTATACTTTCCCTATCTACCAACCTAGCTCTATGTTTCTTTTTCTTAGCATTTTTTCATTTCTCTCAAATTATCATGAAGTCTCATATCAAAATCTTCTTGGATAGCTTGAATCCATTTAGATACTATATGGGATGTTCATTTCTCCCTCTCTTTTACTCCCAAGAGCACCATCACTCTTTTGGTACCTCTTCCCCTCCATCCATGACCTGTAACATGGTGCAAATCACACCTCAAGATGAAGTTGATGGGTCTGATCCTTTCTATACCTACCAAGATACTCATCTTAAAAACCTTAAAAATAATGTGGGAGAAATTGACAGAATTGTAATCAATAATACCACTAATAATCTATATTTTAATAACCCTCCCCCTAATACTAATTTGGGGAGTGTTCCTACCAACACCAAACTGCCTATTGATACAACTCAACTTCTTACCCAAGTTATCCAACAAATGAACATAATGAAAAACTCTAACATTAATCAGACTATGCAACTCTAACATCATTTGATTAATATGTATAGCAAAACTTTTGATATCCATCCTCAATATATTCCAAATTACATTCCTCCACCTCTTAGAGATGCCTTAGGCAATGTTATTCCTCAACCCATAATGAATAACAAGATTCTTCAAATTATTCAAAATGAGCCTTTATCTCCCTTAATTATCTCCATTCATATTATTAACACATCTCCAACTATCAAGTATGATGAGACTAAAGACCCATCCTCATTTCTCATATCCTTTGGTAACCTTTACAAAGAATGGATCCAAACTAATACCTTCACCACAACTAAACTCTTAGTTAAAACATTACTGGAAATGTATTAGAATGGTACCACAAATTACCCTAACATTCTATTTGGAAACTTAAATATTTCCTTTAGTTAAAGAGTTTTAATAAAATGATCTACCCAAAAATTGTTGTAGCCACTTCATCATTGCTAAGTAATCTCTCACTGAATCAGCTCATCACTTTATCAAGAGATGGAAATCATCAGCCCATAAAGCTAACCATAACATGATTGATGATAAATTTTTAAAACTCTTTATCACTTATTTGACTCATCTTCAATATAAATTTTGAACCTTTGCTCCCTAAACACTTAATGAAGATCTTGACCAAGCTAAACATCAAGACTTTCTCATGAAGAAATTCAAACCTAATCCAAAAATTATAAAAGTATATTTGGAAACATCTACCAATGATATCATTAGTAATACTCCACCAACAAAACCTAGAGTTACCAAAGCTAACATCCCTTAATCTTCTCACAAACCACTTTCTATGCAGCAAATGAAACAAATTTTATCACCCTCTAAACCTTTCACTTATCCTAACAATCCTCCTAAGTGGTATGACCCTAATCAATTTTGATGGTTCCATGCTGAAATTGGTCATTCCCGTGAATTTTTTAAGGGGATCACTAAATTTATTATCTCATATATGCTTGGTGATTCCTTTAATCATGATGCCATGATCAAACTTCATTGTCAAGAGTACACCGCTACTTATTAATGGTATGATTCTAAAGCTTCTACATTAAATAACCAAATTATTTTTTATACAACCCATAATCAAACCAATACCAAAGATGTTTGTGTTATTGATGCCAATTATGACCAATATTATGACAATTCTCAATAAGTTAATAATACTAAGATCAATTATCATCATAAGCTAGCTCACAAAGATCCTATTACCAAACCTAAGAATCCATCTTTAGAAGAAAAACTTCTCAAGGATACTACCACTAATAATTTATATTTGGAAGCCCATGAGGAACCACTTCCTCCTTTCAAACCTATAACCATATCTATTCCTTCAAAATCTACTTTACCTCTTAAATCTTGTGTTGGTTCTTCTTCTAAATCTCATTAGAACTTTCTTGGAGAACTTAACTCTATGCCTTGTAAGATTCCACTTATGAAGTTGGTTCATACTTCCCCCTATCATTACAATTTATTAATACAATAACTCCAAGAAATTGAGGATCCATCCTCTATAGATGAAGAACCACCTTCTATTGAACCTCAATCTACCAATGTAAATACCATTGAAACCATGTGTCCTTCTTGCAAGCCTTCTATTGAATTTCTTGAAGAGAACATGATAAATGATGAAATTCTTTTTTATGCTAGTGATCCACCACTTTTTATCAAAATAACCATTAATACTACCCTTATTCATATAGTTTTAGTTGATGAAGGATTTTTTATCAATGTGACATCGTTATGGCTTATCCAACAACTTAGTTATAACAAGGATCATCTCAAACAAACCCATCTTACCTATCATGGTTTTGATAAGACTAATAAAAAACCACTTGGTTGATTTTGTCTTCTATTAACCATTTGACCTAAGACCATTTGAATTAATCTTATGCTCCTTAACTTACCCTTATCTTATAATATACTCCTTAGTCATCCATGGACTCATCAAATGAGGGAAATTACTTCTTCTAGAAGCCAATGCATTAAATTATTACATAATGGTAAATGTTATAATCATGAGGTTGATCCCAACCCATGGAGTATTCAAATTCCTAATCCCAAATCTCAATATCATATTCCTACCATTCCTAAGATTAATAGTGGTCCTTACCTAAGTTTATCAACATCAATCATAATTTACAAGTCACTCTTGTGGATTCTGATGATGATGAACCTAATGATTTTCAAAATACTTACAATACTACCAAGTTACCTCCATACATTTAATAGTGGCTTCCTTTCTCTTTATTATCTTGGGCCAATACTATTACTCTTATTGATACGATTACTAACTTTCCCTCTCCATTCAATGCTTAGGAGCCTTATTTACTTAAAGATGCCTCACTTGTAATGATTTTGGAGTTGAAAAATTATTTCAAGATACTCTAATCATGTTTCCACATACATTCAGTAATATGGGTATTTCACCTTCTAAAACTCACCCTAAGTCTCAAGCATGTGCAATTTATCCAACATATTATGATAATTACATAATGGCCCAAGCTCAATCTTGAGACTTGGATGTCCAACACTATAAGAAAACCTTAGCTCAAATCCACACATTTAACTGGGATGTCCATATCATTTCTATGACTATTGATTTTGATCTTAAAGGTTATGTGTCTCCTACCAAGTGTTCGCTTCTTAATACTCCTTGGGTGGTAGATCAAATTGTACCTTCCAAACTTCTAATTTTTTTTGCATCTCCTTTACCACCTATATATCCAATCATTGCATATGATCCTTCCCCTATCATCAAAACCAAAACAATGTAATCCCTTATGATACATCTCCCTCTCCTACTCCCAATATTACACTTGATGCCAAGGCAACCGATGTTCATTGGATACATTCTTAGTATGATTGCCATGGTAATCAAATTTTATCTTTCAAAGTATATGTTGAGTATTTTGGTCCTCTTCCTACGTTGCCTAGTGATGAAGGTATTCTTAAAATACTTCATGCCCAAGAACCTCAACTTCCTCAATAGCATCATAAACTTAGAACTTTTAAAAATAAAACCCCTTGTTTCATCAACTTCATTGCTAGAATTGATCTCAAAAATAATCCAGTCTCTTCCTTATCGAATGTACCACATCACTTCCAAGATAATAATGCCATGATTATTAAAGAAAACAATCACATTGAATATGGTACTACATCCTATCCTCAACCAATTATAGTTTCTCATGAACTCTCACCTATTGAACATGATAATTTTAGCTTATTCTTTGATAAATATCATGATATATTTTCTTGGTCCTATACGGACATGCCTGGTATTGACCCTAGAATTATGGTGCATAAAATTATTACTTATCTTGATGATAAACTTGTATGTTAAAAGCAAAGTAAATTTCCACCAAAGGTTTCCACTTTATGTTACAAGGAAATCATCAAATTACTTGATGCTATAGTTGTCAAACTAGTAGACTATTTCGAATGGGTTTCTAACATTGTTCCCATTTAAAAAAAGGTCACTATGGTCATTCACATTTATATTTATTTCCTCAATATTAACCTCTCTTATCCCAAGGATAACTTCCATTTACCTTTAATAGACACCATTGTTGATTCCACATTTGGTTATTAATGTTATCTCTTATGGATGACTTCTTAGGATACAATTAAATTCACATTACTCTTGAAGACCAACATAAGACCACCTTCACCATGAAATGGGGAACCTATTGCTATGTAAAAATTCCCTTAAAACTCAAAAATGTTATAGCCACTTACCAATGAGCAATGAATCATGGTGGTAACTTCAAAAACAAGGATGTTAAACAACTTTGTGCTAAATTCAAGATCAATCACAAATTTTCTACACCTTATCATCTGTAATGTAATGGTCAAGCTAAGGCTAATAATATAATTCTTAATAAAATTATCCAAAAGATAATTCATGAAATCTATATATATTATCACATTCATATTTATATTGCTCTTTTGGCCTATTAGACTAGCATTCATATTACCACTGGGGTAACACCATTCTCTCTATTTTATGTTTCTAAATCAGTCCTTTATTTATAAATTGAGATTACCTCTCTTTGTATATATCCTCATGGTATAATTATTGATGAATAATTACGTAATGCTCACTTGTATGCTCTTGATCTTCTTGATGAACACCATCTTTCTACTTTACAACATAACCACCAATACAAGGCTCAAATTGCCACATAATATAACAAATGTGTTAAAATTTACACATTTAACATTGGTGATATTGTCATTAAATTATATTACACTAGTGGTAAAGAAGGAAAATATGCCCAAAAATAGTGGGGCCCCTATTGAGTCAAAGATATTCTTGGTCCAAGTACCTACCATCTTCAAACCAATGAAGGCCATGTTTTTAAAGAGCCCACCAATGCTCAGTTCCTTAAAAATTACTTTGCCTAATCCTTCCCTTATTTTCATGCTTTATATCTACATCTATCTAACATTTTTTGCAAGTTACTTACATGGGTCTCTCCCTCTGAAGTAGTTATCTCTTTTCATAAACCTTTAGTCCTTCCTATTTGTTATTTTGGTTTCCCTTTCTCTAATGATTTGCATTGTAAATCCACGGATAGGACTTGATATTCCTCATGATGTACCATAGTCTTCTTTATTTTCATATTCTTTTTACACACCTTTTTCATCATTTTGATTTCTCTTTTATGAGTTACAGTGTAAAACCATGGATAGGACTTAGTCTTCCTCACAAATACCATCTTTTTCTTTTTCTCATTTATTTTCACATGTTTTTTGGTACCCTCGTGGGTTTGTCTTTTATAAGTTGTAGTTTAAGAT
Organism: Torreya grandis; assembly: GCA_037957365.1. NCBI lineage: Eukaryota > Viridiplantae > Streptophyta > Pinopsida > Cupressales > Taxaceae > Torreya > Torreya grandis. Next base: position 4,278,316 of record JARHVA010000172.1, on the reverse strand, counting down.
CATGTATAGGACTTGGCCTTCCTCATAACATTTCCATTTTGTCATTCATTATATAGAATGTGTTTTACAAATAGTTATAAGTTTTTGATCCTTGTTCTCAACCTTAGCTTTTAATTCTTTTGATAGATGGAATTTGCACAACAATCTATGTTAGCATATTTTATTGTATTTCCCTTATTTTTATGATAAAGAATCACACTTTAATATCACTATATCCCTTTTTTTACCCTTTGTTAGATTGTTTATAATTTTAAGTAATTCAAATTGTTCCATGTGTCATTACTCTTGATTTGCTTTCATTTTACTCCACATTAGATAAAACAAGGTTGAAGTTAAGATAGAACTTTTATTTCATGTAGATTTATGAGACTCTCTGACCCCATGCTCTCTAAAGTTTTCTCTATTAGCAACCAAGTCCCAAGTATTAAAATTAAATTCATATTTATCACCCATGTTTGGTTTTCCAAATTTTTATGGAGGAGGAATAGAAAAATCCATCAAGAAAGTTAAAATCCAACTCATTTTAAACAAAAGGCAATGATATACAAAAGGAAACATACAAATATCATAATTCAAAATCACACCAAAAAATGTGATTACAAACACATCTCCTATCTCTAATCAAAGTTAAAAATCCATATTTGGCCTCACATAGAGCTAAGGTCCATAAGGGTATGGTAAGATATTAGATTGGAATATAAGAATTTAAAAAACTCTATGGTGATACCTGTAGACACTAGAAAACTACACACTTGTAGTTATAGGTGCTTGAATGCCTTGGGACCATCTTAAATCCTCCTAAAACCTTCATAACCCCTTTTTACACCCTCTTAAATTAACCAAAGTCCCTATTCTACCCATTTCTAGTCAAAAATTATTATTTGAAAACACCATTCAAAAATATTTTTGAAATCACTATTCACAAAACTCTATTCATGAAACACTATTCACTGTGGGACCCACTTTCACTATTCATGATGACATGGCATATGACATGGAAAATTACATGGCATGTAACATTGAAAAATGATGTGGAAAAGTGACATGTCTTGGTACCCCACCTTTAGCCCCTTTTTCCAAGATGCTTAATGACCTCATTTAAGCATCACAAGGGTCCCCACTTGAAATGGATCTAATTTCTCCTCAAGGGTAAGTTATTTGACTTGGTTTTGAATTTTCACATGAAAATAGCCTTCAAAATTGACTTACCTACCCCTTTCACACCTTGGAAGAGACAAAGAGCCCCCATTTTGGACTACTTAGCCCCAATAAGAGACTTATCAGCCCAAATTGGAATCTTCACCCACCTCACCTTGACTCACACATTCCCCCTTGAAAAATGGTGCCATATTTGGTGGAGAACCCTTAAAAGTCATAAATGAGGACAAATAAGGCTTTAATAAAGTCTTCAGTCCCATTTTCAAACCATGTGCATAATTATTTTTAGACTTAGACTTGCATGCAAGGTAGGGAGACTTGACAACCCCCATAGGAATCTTTCACCAACCCCATCCTTGACCTTGGGGAAAAAAATTCCATACTTATAAGATTCCCTCTTTTGGCATCTTTCCTCATTAAAAACTAAAAATACCCCCCCTCCCCCTCCTTCATCTAAGGAAGAGGTTGAAAACTTAGAGTATTGCTACCCAAATTTTATTACAAGTGTTCATCCATTTCAAGGAGGTCATTAATCTTCCACATCTTGGAGGAAAATAATCCAAAGTAATGAATCTCTACCAAAATTGCCTCAAGACATCTTCATCAACAATCTTCAATAAACCATCTTCATCAATAAACATCTACAAACATTGAGTGTTGTCTTATTTCAAGTATTCCTTCCAAGACAAAAATGAGTTCTCTCTTCATCTGGTTATCAATGAGCACCCATTTACTAGGTACACACCCTTCATCTTATGTTTTTATCTTCCCTCATAAAAAACTAAGAAAAAAGCAAAATTTTACAAAAACATTTTGGCATGCCCTATGAGACCTAGCATCATCTAGGTGCCCTTTTGTTCCAATTTTTCATAGTTTGCATTTGCATGCTCTCCTCTATTTTATGCTCATGAAATCTGAAATTTCCTTTGGCATAAAGTAAATCTTTATGTTATTTTATGTTCATCAAATGAAATTTGAAATCCAAAATTTTTTTAGCATAAATTAAACCTTTGCATTATTTTATGTTCATCGAATGAAATTTGAAATCTGAAATTTCTTTTAGCATAAAATAAATCCTTGCATTCTTCTATTCTCATCAATTTAGAATATAAAATTTCCTTTGGCATAGAATAAACCTTTGTATTATTCTATGCTCATTCAAAGACATCAAAATTTTTCTTTGGTTTAAAATCAAGTGCATTCATGGTTTTCTTGCTATATTTGCTCACATAGCTTTAATTAAATAGGTAAATTAATCATATATTCACTTTTCTTCTTCACACACAAACTGAACCACTTTCATAATCAACACATCAAAATAATACTTGAGTCAAGGTCTGACTTGGATTTCATCACCAAGCAGCAACCTTACCCCTACCTAGTTTTTGTACTCAAATTTAATCATCGAGGGGTTAACTAGATCCATTCTTTGGTAGAGTATAAAATCTGAACAAATGATATATTTTGGCTAAGCAACCTAGCTTGGCTTTAGGTTCATGAATTATGGGGATAAATCCTCCAGTACTAGGCCATATACCCAATTCAGTGCAGAATTGATTCTTGAGTGCTTAAACATCCTAAAACTAAACTAAACTTAAATGGCTTTGTTTAGAACATTTTTTAAGCCAATTCCTTTCATATTCATTTCAAGATTAATCCAACAAGGGATAATTAAAACTCCAGGGTTTAATGTTCTATAGAACATGTTGATTTATTTCTACTTCTTTTCTTTTTTAAACTACTTCTTTTCTCTGGTTTCTCACATGGTCTTAACTATAGGAAAGAAACCAAACCAGCTTACCCCCATCTCATTCCTTGTCTTTACCCATTGAGTATATCTTAGATGTTGAGGTGACACCCCATGATTCTCCTCATATGCCTCATTCACCTAATAGACGCTCAATGGTCTTCAAAGGTGATATTGACTTCACCACCTATCTAGATAATAACTCGATGGCTTTATAGCATTACCTTGCTACCTTGGCCCTTCACACCCTAACCTCTTCCATCCCTCTCTTAAATCTTCCTTATGGCATGTTGTACCACCTCAATATGGGTGTCACCTCTACCCAACCTTCCATTTCTCATGCTTCTTCCTCAACTCATGGCTCTCTAATAGATTAAACTCAATCGAATGTCTTGATCATCACTCAAGTGCCAGCAACCCTGACTGAATCATCTCATATAGAGGTGAGTGTTCCCATTCCCATCGATACCCTACCAACTATGGGTCAAACTTCCATTGCTCATTCTTCTTCCCCTCTTACCGCTATCGAACCAAATAATACCCCTCTTCAAAACTTGGTGCTTTTGATACCCCAAACACTTCCTCCCATCCAAACTCAGGTAACCTCTCAAACCCAACCCTCTCATACATCCATTCCCCCAACCATAACTATTCCCCAATAAATAACTTCCACCTCTTATTAATATGTAGCTAACCCAAAAAGCCATATATCTCCCCCTACCTCTTCATTCATACTAATAAGTTCTTATGGGGTACCCCATCAACAAGCATCAAATTCTTACTACCATATTCTCTCTTCCCAACCATCCTATTAGTTTATCAATTCCACCATTCCCTCAACCCAACCCCAAACTAACTTGGTCAAGATGTTAATTGATAAAGTTAACAATCTTGAATCTTAATTTTTAGGATCCAACAACCTCCTTTACTATGATCAAATATGTAACGAATCCATCCATCCTAATCCATGCCTACCCTCCCCAATGGGAACTCCCAAAATTTACTAAGTTCCAAAATAAGGAGGACCCCCAACAACATCTTAGGGAATTCTGGCACTCATGTCACCTAATTGCCTATAATGACTCCTTGCTTCTCTGCACATTCCCCATGTCTCTAGTATGACTGACCTTAGATTGGTATAGTGCCTTGCCTAAGCATTCTATCATCTCTTTCACTCAACTAGTCTAACCTTTCTTGGAACACTTTTTAATCAATATCTCCAAGAAATTATCCATTACCAACCTCTACTCTATCCAATAATATGAAGATGAGTCCATTGTCAACTTTATCACTCATTAGAGAAGCTTAATAAACCAACTTTCCTTCCCCTTACCTCAACTATAATTTAAAGATATTTTTGCTCGAGCATGTGCAAAGCACATTTCCTCCATGTTGCATGTCCAAAGTTTTTAGACATTTGATGAAGCCTATACCATGGCTCGTAAACTAGAAAATAGAGCCATTGAAGAAGGGAAGTTGAAGTTGAAAAATAAAAACTTAACTTACAAACCCAGTGATCCCTCTTTGTCTAAACCCAACAACCTAACCAATAAAAATACCAAGAATAAAGTGATCGCCAATGCTATTATCCTCAAAACCACACCTCCACCATCTACCAACCAAAAAAACTCAAGGAACCAAACCTATAACATCTCAAATCCTTCAAACCAAAGAAACCAAATGTGGAATAATTAGAAGCAATTAATTCCACTTAGAGAACCATATGCTTCTATTTTGGAAAAATTGTTAAAAGCCAACATCATTCAACTTCCATCTATTAAACCACCTCAATAGTTTGATCCTTCTCACCTCATGCTAGGATGGTATAATGAGAATGACCAAGGAGTCTTTCATCAAGTCATAGGGCTTGATATTAATAGATGTAACACCTTTAATAATCTTGTCTAATCCCTCATAGATAAGGGGGAGCTTAGATTAGATAACCCTAATGCTCGACCAAATCAAGTTTTCAACATATTCAGACAACCTTTTTCAAACTATTATCCCATCAAAAATGAGAGAAATAACATCAAATACTCTCCCAACACCCATACCATCAACATGGTTCATGACATGCTTGATGACAAAGAACCTACTCATCAACCCACCAATTCCCCTATGCATATGAAAGAATTAGAGATACCTTTTACCCCTTTGAACACCCAAAAAAAATAACCATACACAAACCTTCAATAGGATATTCCACACCTATCTCCCCTATTATAGAACCATATGTTCCCTCTTTAAAGGCTATCTCACAAGAAAAGATAGCCTCATCCACTGAACCTCTAATTATGGGACCTTTTATCATAAGCTAAGACAAGGGTAAGAAAACCAAACCAAAAACCCCAACCCCTTTTTTAGTGAACCAACCTAGCACTTCTAAAACCTCCACCCAACCATCTAAAACCTCTTCTAAACTAACCAACCCTCAACCACTTGAAACAAATAAAGTATCTAAAACTCCTTCAAAACCAAAAAAAACAACCAAGGTGTTAAAACCATAAAATAACCCAAAATCCAAAATTTTACCTCCTTCAACCTTGCCCTCCATCTTGGGTCCTCCTCCCTCTAACTTGAGCATGAAGCCCATTATTTATACCAAAACCCTACCACCTCTACTAGTTACATTGTCACACTTCCTTTCTAAAACATCTCTCCTAACAACATTGGCAATACCTAAGATACCTACCTTACCATCCTCTCCTTCTTGCTCATCAATCGTATTACCTAAACCAAAGCTATCGAGCAAATATACCAACTTAAAATCACCTATCCCCAAAAAATCTTCTACCTCAACACCCAAACCAAAAACCACCAAACCCATACCACCTTTAATGGAGTCATACTCAACCATTCTCTGAAGGTTATTGAAAACCTCCTCCTTAGCCTTACCACCTCTCAAACATTTCCAACCTATCAAAACTTTTGACCCTTCACATCATTAACCAAAATGGTTTAAGGCCAGCTTAGTCTATACATACCATAAGACACTTAGACATGGTACAGAGCATTGAAAATCTCTCCAAGAACTCATCCATAACTTATATGAGGATAATATGTTATCAAATTAACCTTTGTTAATCAAGCTAGCCCAACCTAACTGACAAACCAAAACTACCCCACCACCCATAACTTCTGTAATAAAAACTAACTTTAGGAAGGCTCCCAAAACTAAAAACTTGTCACCTCCAACACCTTTGCATGAATCCTATTCAACCATTTTATAAAGCTTATTAAAAACATCTTATTTAACCTTACCACCTATCAAACTTTTTGACCCTATCAAAAATTTCAACCCCTCACACTCAAAACCATCATGATATAATGACCACCATGTGTGCTCTTACCATAGGTTACTTGGCCATGATACAAAACATTGCAAGGATATTAAAACCATTCTCCACTAGCTTTATGGCAAGGATAGTATGTTATCAAATTAACCTCCATTGAGCCCTTTACCAACCTAACCATCAACCAAACCTACCCAACACTTGCCTATTCTCCCATTCTCACCTAAGAGTAAGGAGGAACCAAAGAAACAAAATCAACCAACACTTCCTTTTATCCACATCATTTTTAGGGTTACCCACTCTCAAGTCCAACAAAAGGATAAGTGAAAGGTTAAAATGTCCATTCCATAGACATACCCTTCAAAACATTAACATTCTAACTAAACCCAACCACAAACACCCTCACTTTGGGATCTTTTTCCCACCCTTGAAAAGATTAAATTGGGGGAACTTTCCTTCCATAAAGCTTTAACCATTTATTAACTTCAACCATACCTTAACCATTAACAGAACTAACCCTTGGATTTTTGCCTCAACCTATCAACCAAACTTATCCGTCAACCCAACTTGAACCAAGTGGTATATCAAATTAGGGGAACCCATTTGGACACTACCTAACCTATTTGGGATTCAAATTCTCCCATCGAACCATTGGAGATTACCCTTCTCCATAAAACCTAACCAACCTTACCATAAACCTCAGGAATTCAATATCAAAGAGCTCATCCTAAAGGAAAACCAACATGTGACCAACATGGAGAAGAGTAAACAAGGCAAGGTTTCTTTCAATTGGCTTGGACCCTACATCAACACCCATAACTATGGATCAAGAGCTTATCATTTGTCCTCTCTCAAAGGCAAACTAGAACCTAAGTCTCTCAATGCTTTACATCTACATTCAAGTTTTTGTTAAAGAAGGATCAAGCTCACCTACTTGTTTAACTTAAGCTCATCCCTTGATTATAAGATTTTATCCTTCACCCACCTTCCTCCTCCCCTTTTGAGGACAATTGATTATAACATAAAAACATGTGATTAACCATGATAGTCATGGCCTAATCCTAAATATGGGTACCACAACTCTACCCATAGCATGGTTATCATGGATACTTTTCATCTCTAACAAGATGGAATCCCATGGTTATTCTCTCTCAAAACTGCACCCTTTCACATATCATTAACCTTCTTGTGTAAATATTCTCCCTCATAAAGGTAAACCTTTGAACCTAATTAGACCAGTCCATGTCTAAACACATTTCATCTTGTAAAGATTAATTGGGTTAATATCTTAAGCATTGCGAATTGCTCCCTTGAAGGACAATTGCCCAAAAACAAAAATTAAAATTACCACATGTAAGGTACACTGCTCCCTTGAAGGACAACTATCAAGAACATTAAAATAAAGCCAATAAGCTTAGACAAATCCCTTGAAGGATGGATAAGTCAACTTTGTCAAAAGTAGAGCAATTTCATGGAAGATTCCCACATCAATTAGCTTCTCATATACAATAATAAAACAAAAGTCCCACTTTCAAAACCAATTCTAAATCCATAATCAGCTCTCAAGATACATAATAAGTTGGAAACCACAATCATCTTTCCCATGTAGACTTCCCATATTGATTAGTCTACATCTACCATATGACATAGACTTGTCTAATACCATTATTAGGTCACCTATAGAAGGGTAAAACTAATTCACATGAGGTTATCATGCATATAATCCATTACCCTTCACATAACCTATCACCCATTTTCCCTTTTGACTATATGTAAATCAAGGGATTTAGAGCTTACTTGACACCTTGTGATTAAGAATTTTTTTTAATCAACTAATGGCTATTCATGCATAACATTTGAAGGGATTATATTCATTAAGCTAATCCCACTTTGAGTCCATTTTTTGTCCTTGTCAAAAATAAAGCATCATGACCTATTCTCATCTTAATGTACTTGGGTGATGTTTTCATCACAACTTTTACCATCTAACATTGAAAAAAATATATTTATTCCTTTTAAATTGAGTTATAATACAACCACAACCACCATACCATTCATAACCATAACCATAACATTCAACCAACAATATCCAACACATTTTATACATCTTTACGTCAAACTATGTAATGTTTTATTTAGGGTGTGAGGAGTCACATGACACATGCAATATTTTTTAGATTACAAATTCATTGCCTAACACACATGCATACATTATTTTCCTATCTACACATTATACCAATTATCTGGTGACTCTGGATTTGTGTTCAACCATCCTTCTACTTAATCCATAGCATTCCCTATCTAAAAAACCACTAAATGGTATACTCTATTCTCCTCTCCCACATTCATCCCCATAAAGTGAGAATCATACTCTACTTTGGGTCTTTTACAATGATAAATTTACCTTCATTCCCATTTTTCCCTCTTATTCTTACCAGCCCACTACCACATGCTCTGAGCATCAGACCGCAACCATTGGTAGTGTCTACTTGAACATGGTAGTCTTTTCTTTTGTGCTAGTTGAATGTTCATTTGTAGTAAGGGAACCACCATCTTCTCCCAGCCATGTAACCTCTAGATGGTTAGTTCCTAAATAGTGAAACCAATAATTCATTGGTTCCATAGAGCTAGGATAGAGGATGCAAGCATGACCACTATTTATCTAGCCTACCCATGTAGCTCTTGGGTCAGGCAAGGTCCATCCTCTATTACTCACCATGCTGCTAACTTCATTACTTGTAGAATCTACTTGACCATCAAATAAATTATTTACAATTCATCACTTCAATACTACCCTTAAAACTCAGCTCATAATGGTGATGAACCTTGGCCACATCAACTCTATAAATCTAGATAGATACCTACCTCCTAAAAGTTGGCTTGTAGTGGTAAACACTATCTCCAAACTCCTACCCTCACATAATTTTAGAAGGTGTAGCCTCCTAAAAAAGACACTTCTTATTTGTATTAGCTCCATTGAAATTCATTTATGTTGCTAGGTTTGGTATTCCCTTCTTATTTACCCTACCTTACCCATCCATGCCTCTTAAGCTATGACAGGGGGATCATTGTGGTAACTATTCACCAATTTACACCAAGCACTTTCACCATTACCTTCACCATAATGCAACACCTCTATGCTACAAAACCCTCTGCCATTAGCCTAAACCAACCTATGTGGTTCATCCATGTGGGGTAACACACTTGGACACCACTAACCCAACCCCTATTTGGAACTACATTGGCTTGATGTCCACAGACTATGTAGGTGTCACTTATGAGCAACTTAGCCACTAACATTTCCCTTTCCTTCCCTTTACCATCAACCAAAAGCAAACCAAAACCAACCTTAACTAGTTTTGACCTCTTGCTAATTTTTCATCCAACCAACCTAACCTAAAATTCATGGTCTTTCAAATTGGGGCATCCCATTTGCAAGCCATCATCCATCTTTTTAATCAAACTACATTGGCCTAATGTCAATTTTGACTATGTAGGGACAGCTCATGGATAGCTCAGCCACTATCAACTAACTCCCCATTTCCTAACTAATTTTTGTCACTAATCATGCCCCTCACCTAGGGCATCCTAAACCAAAACTACCTTGAACATTCTTTCTTGGTGCCCTTGGGTCCTAACACCATCCACCTTGTCCACCATTTTTTCTATCTTATCAATCTCTTTCAATCACTTTTTTAGATTTTCAATCTATTTTAAAACAAGGGTTCACAACATTCCCCATTGGCCCCCCTTACCTCCCATAAAGCCACCTCCTACTCTACTTTGTTGGCCTCCCCATCATCTTTACTTGTGCATGCTTCATGGCCCACTTCCCCACCCACATTTTGCATTTTCTACCTCTCTTTCACCTTATTACCAACCTTTCCCTTTATCCCCTTCAACTTCTTTCTCCATCCTCATCATCTCCCCTCCCCTTTGGATATTTGTCATACCCCCTTTATCACTCTCTTTTCCTCACCCATTCCACTTTGTACTATGCATCTTGAAAACTTTTTATTTCTTTTGTTGCTACACTTTTTCTTTACATGTACCACCACTCTCTACCATTTTTCCACTCTTCCCTCTATACCCATTTTCCATTATTCCTATTTTCTTTTTTTCCATCCTTTCATCCTTTTTATCATCCCCTTTTTCCTCCACAGCTAGTTTCTCCCTAGGTAGTTATACTTTGAGAAGCCTTCCATAATTTCCCTTTTCTTCTTACCTCTTTTTTCCTATAGTCCTTTTCCCATTCCCTTTTATCCTCTTTTCATCTTGATACTTGTATTTTGCATCTATGTGAGTATTTGTGCTTTATATCCCTGCTTCAATTCTTCCTTTTTATCATCCTTGGTTTTCATCGCTTGCCTTCATCTCATTCTTTCACCCCTTGTATTTCCCTTTTCTTTCTCTATCATTTTCATCACCAAATAATTCTTCCTAGTCTTTTTAGACTTATTTTCAAGCCTTTCATGGCCACCCAACCACTGGGTTCGCCATCCTTCATTCTCCATCATTTCTTCACTTCTACCTTTTATTTTCCTTTTCTCTTCATCATTACCTGGCACTCCTTATTTTTCATCCATATGACCATGCTTAGCTCCTTTCATTCCCCTTGGTTTCCTTGATGCTTCTCTTTTCATCCATCTCTTGCTTAGACCTTTATCCCTTCAACACTTTTTGATTGACATTTTTTAGTGCTTTCTCTTTTTGCCTCCTTTGTAATTCATGTGACCAAAAAACATGTGTAAGCACGGATAGCTATTTGGAAGATGTTTCCTTCCCCATACAACTCATCTTTCTCATTTTATATCCCTTTTACTTCACTCTTTCACTACTATTGGAATCAAACTAAAAACCATCTTCAAATGGGAGATTCAGGATATCTATGTGGGAACAGAACCTGGTCCCTTAATTAATCAATATTTTTATATATTCAAAATCCCCTCAAAATATTTATTATAATTCCCTCAAAACTCAATGCTTACTTATTTCAGTGCCCCAATAGCTCAAGTGTCAAGGGTTCAAATCTTTACTATGACTCGTTTACCCACTCTACTCTTTTGCTTCCCTAAATCATTGAACCATACCCCTTCCATAGCCTATTCATGACATTATTGTGGAGTATGCACAATGTTAGATTATTTGGATGGTGAGGAAAGACCCCATCAGATCACCATGACAATTCAAGTAGTACCAAAATTCCTAAAACCTGGTATAGCCTATTTCTCCCATTTTTTTGGTGGCAATAATTTCAAAATTATTACCCCTTTATTTTATTATGACCTTCTTTTTTTCCTACCCATGTTTGGACTCTCCCATCCTTTTTTACCTTCATTTTTATCAATGAACTCGTCACCTTTTCATATTGAGGCAACTAGTTACCCAACACTCCCAACCTCAAAAGAACTACATTAGGCCTAAAGTTAATTTTGGACATTATGTCCATGGAGCTATGTAGGCAACACCCACTTGCCCAATGTATATGGCATCCGCTCAGCCACCCCATTCCAACCACCCAACCACCTTTCCCACATCTACCCTAACGTTGGCTATTTTTGATCTAACCTATTTGCATGTTTTATGATTCCCTCACCGTAGTCTTTTTGACTATGCCAACACATTTTGTCATGTTGAACATTTAAACATTTAATATTTTACACCACCTAGTACATGACCTAACCATTAGTGTTTTACATGGGATCACTTCCAATTTTAGTTATTCACACATGGGATCACTCCTGAATTTAGATACCCACACAGACATCACCCCTTTTATTATGAAGGCTAACAAGTGTACCTAGTCATCATAATAACAGTCACGTGGTCTATTGGTCACATATATTCTTAGCAGTAAACTTATTTTACCAATGTTGGAAGCTTTCATCTTTGCACAATCTTGACTACCATGCTTAGTCACATTTTATGCACCTCTTAGCATCTCACATGCCCCATTACCTTATGGCACCACCTAGTGCTTCCCCACCAACTACTTATCAAACCTACACCTGATTCAGCCTCTCCTCATTAACTCTCATTTTGAGGGGGAAAACCTCCTCCCATACTCAAGGCACTATGACCTCTGACCAAGAAATACTTTTTTGTTTTGTAACTTGTTAATTCAAATCTACATAACAAAAAGGGGCAATATGTAGACACTAGAAAATTGCACAATCATAATTCTAGGTGTATGAATGCTTCAGGACGACCTTAAATCCTCCTAAGACCTTCTTAACCCCTTTTACCACCCTCCTAACTTAACCAAAGTCCCTATACTACCCTTTTCTATTAAAAGATAATTTTTGAAATCACTATTCATAAAATGCTATTCATGAAACACTATTCACCATCACTATTCACTATGAGACCCACTTTTACTATTCATGATGACATGGCATATGCTATGGAAAATTACATGGAATGTGACATAGCATGTGACATGGCATATGACATGACAAAGACATGGAAAAATGATGTGGCAAAGTGACATGGCTTGGTACCCCACCTTTAGCCCCTTTTTCCAAGATACTTAATGACCTCATTTAAGCATCACAAGGGTCCCCAATTGAAATGGGTCGAATTTATCCTCAATGGTAATTGATTTGACTTATTTTTGCATTTTCACATGAAAATAGCCTTCAAAATTGACTTACCTACCCCTTTCACACCTTGAGAGAGACAAAGAGCCCCCATTTTGGACTTCTTAGCCCCAATAAGAGACTTATCAGCCCAAATTGGAATCTTCACCCACCTCACCTTGACTCACCCATGCCCCCTTGAAAAATGGTGCCATATTTTGTGGGAGAACTCTTAAAATTCATAAATGAGGACAAATAAGGGTGTAACAAAGTCTTCAATCCCATTTTCAAACCATGTTGACAATTCCTTCTAAACTTAGACTTGTAGGCAAGGTAAGGAGACTTGATAAGTCCCATATGAATCTTCCACCAACCCCATCCTTGACCTTGGGTAAAAATGCACCATACTTCCAAGATGCCCTTTTTGGCATGTTTCCTCACAAAAAACTACAAATATCCCCCCTCTCCTTCACCCAAGGAAGAGGTTGAAAAGTTAGAGTATTGATGCCCAAATTTTATTTCAGGTGTTCATATATTTCAAGGAGGTCATTACTCTTCCACATCTTAGAGGAAAATAATTCAAAGTAATGAATCTCTATCTAAATTACCTCAAGGCATCTTCATCAACAATCTTTAATAAACCATCTTCATCAATAAGCATCTATAAACATTGAGTGTTGTCTTATTGCAGGTATTCCTTCCAAGACAAAAAAGAGTTCTCTCTTCATATGGTCATCAATGAGCACACATTTACCAGATACATACCCTTCATCTTGTGTTTCTATCTTTCCTTATAAAAAACTAAGAAAAAATAAAAAAATTATAGAAATAATACCTACTGATGGCTTTGTAAGGGGTCTTAAGGAATGGGGAACACATTGTGGGAAGGTAGGTCCATTTTAATTTTCATGTATATAGACTTCATGGGATGATAAATATATATTGCATTTATTGACCTAAGACATGTGTGGATAAGATAATTTCTTCAAATTCCTTAAGGTTGAAAGTCCTCTTGTTTTGACAAACTTAATTCGAGTATTTTTGACTTTGATAAAGAGTTCTTCTACCTTGATTTTTATTTCATTATCCCCTACACCCATTTCATTTACTTCCTTTATAAGAAAATTATGATTCTAAATCTATTTTTCCTTATTATATATTCCCTTCATCTCTTAAAAACATGATATCACTACTTTGTTTCAATTTTATCTATCTTTAGAGCAAAATAACATGTTAGAGTAACTGTAGATTAGTTTATTTATACCATATAATTATATTCCTAGACTTGTTTTTATCATATTTACCATTTTTAATTATTGTACTACCCTTCTATTATAGGTACCTGAGTCTATACCTTTTTCCATTATTGAGTGAAATAAGGATTGTTACTTCTCACTCATCGATGTTGTTTTACCATTTTACTTTTCACTTGTCCATCTTTGTTTAAGTAAGGATTGTTACTTCTTTTACATTTGATGTTTTTTTACCATCCTTTTTGACATTTATTCTTGGTTTGACTTGGTGTAGTTTCCTTTCTTACTTAAGGTTTACTTATTTGAGTTTTTTGGTCTTTAGTAGACTTGGCTTTTTGGTTTCTTGATTTACTCTTATTTTTGACTTGGTCATTTGGTCTAACATAGCAATTGTCATCCTCACTTGACAAATTCCCAAGTATGTCTCATCCATATAGAAATAGTTATCTTGGATTTCCTACATTTTTTTGTTTTAAATCTTTAGTTTTGTATTCTTGGGTTTATCAAAATCAATCTTTGTACCCTACATAATTAAAACTAACAACACAGTAGATAACCATCCAATGATAAAAGTAAGTCAAGGTACCCATCACATTTACTTTTTTAGTTATTTCCATTTATGTCATTTACTTTTAGTTATTTTATGATGTCACATACTACATTTTTTTTTAGCATCAATGTTATGTGTTCTTATATTCTTTCTCGAATCACCATTTCTTGTTATACCTTAGTGATACATGATGATATTCAAGTGGGGCATATGTATACATATAATATTTTCAACTTTTATCAAATACTGACACTTTACATATTATAATAACCCATCAAGACTCAATCTATGATTTCACACCTTAAGGGGTGTACCAGAAAAGGGGTGGGTAGACCATTGGTGATTTTTAAGATTATTGTCCCTTATTTACACATTATTACCAATCTAACTAGATTTTAGAACCATTCCCTGAGATATTACTCCTTTTCACACTCCAATTTTTCCCCATTTCCATCCTTTTTTTCCTCGCCTTAATCCCTTTTTGTTAGTTGGTTGTACTAGGTTGACTGGGTCAACCCTTTACAATTTTGGGTGATTTTCACTTACGAACTAGTTTGGCTCTTGGTTGACCTAGCTCATGACCTAGTGAATAATTGTTTGAAATTATGCTAGGTTGACTGGGTCAACACTGTCAGTCAAAATTTTTGGAAGGGTTTAAGGTCAAATCCACCTATATATAATATCATTTCATCATTATTTAATATGAAATCAAGAGTTGTTATTTTCTTGCACTTATTTATAATCTACTCTTCCACCATCATACTTAAGGAGTCTTAGCTTAGGGTTTCTACTTGGAGATTCTATTCTTGTGGATAAGTCTTGGATGATTTGGAATTTATTAGTGATCTTTATAAATCATAATAACCTCTTGAGAATCCCCTTTGTCTAAGGGAAATATTGAGTCTCAAGGGGTTCATTATTCATGTAAGTATTCTCTAACTTTGCTCCTCTCTTTAGGAGATATAAATAAATAAGTATTGGCTTTAAAATAATATTAATCTCTTTATTACATGTATTAGGGTCTTACCCATACATATCTTGATTGAGATTCTCCTATGCATGTTTTTATTATTTACTAACCCCTCATATTGTGCCACAAGCTTTTGTGAGCACTAGATTAGATTTGCTTTACTTATTATTTTAGTGAGATATCAAAACATAGGACTCCCTTAGGGTTATTACATGATTATGCTTGACTAGAGGCTTTGGAACCCTCCCTAAAACCATGTAGTATGATAAGATATCCCCTAATCAGGTCTAGTAGATCCCCATATTGATCATGTTCTTGATTAACAAATGTGTCTCCAATTGGAAGTGTATGGTATGATCTATCTTCTCTGAGTTAGGATTGATTTATAGACATGATGTATTTATGATTTCATACACATGATAACACCCTTTTAAAGTGTTTTGAAAATGGTATATTCATTAAAACACCTACTTATAAAGATAATTACATGCAATAAATGTAAAAAAATTCAAAAAATAAAGGTACTTACCAAGTGCCTTCTCCTAACTAGTAATCTATAGTCCTATACCTACTCCCATTCCTATGCCATGGAATGGGTGTCATTTTAGTTGAATCTCTCACATACAAATCCAGAGCATAAAATTTCAATAAGGTGGGTGAAAATGAACCATTTTCACCCCCATGGTTTAGTTTATAGATCTAAATTTGAATTTTTCCCCTGCCGCACCCATTGCATGCTTCTTCTTCCCTAGAGACCTATTTGTGGCTCTATTATTCATTTGTCATCACGTTTTATTCTAGCCTCTTCATTTATCAACTTATTATACTAACTAGCATGCCATTTTATTCCTTTCAAGGGCCCTTAACTCAACATTATTTTTTAGCCAATCCCTCAAGGGGAGATTTTGGGCATCCTAAACATCATTTGGGACACTATTGTGAACTCATTTTTTAAAATATGAACAAGAATCAACCAAATGTGCACACATCATTATTTAATCATTATAAAATAATTTTAAATGAATTTTTCATTCTTTAAAAATTTGTTAATTTATATGTGTCTTGCATCACCTTTCAAAAAAGGTAAAAATGTAGATACTCCATTTTCATCCCTTTCATGTTGAAATTACAAAACATAATGACTTTTTACAATAGTGTATAAATCAAATCAAAAATCATCGAAACAGTCAAATTTATCTACACATTTGACATGTATACTATGAAACACATAGGGGCATCCCTTATTTGGGTAATTCACCATATCTAATCATTAGCCACACTTAATTCATCTCCAGATAATTTTTTATTTTGCAAATGATTTTTTTGAATAATTAAGTAGAATAATTATTCAAATGTCAATAATGCATAAAACACACAAAATTTATTTATGATTAATTAGTTAATAAAAAATGGATAAATAGAAAACCCATGGGAATTAGATAAATTCATAATTATGAAAATTCAAAAACACAATAAATATCCTCCTCATGACATCATAGGGAAATTTGTAATTTTTTTGAAGATATCAACATAAATGTAAACAAATATAAGATATGTAACCCATATTCATTTAATTCAAAATATTAATTGAATTTATCATCCAAATTAAACTAAACTTCAACCACACATCTATATTATCCTCCAAATGTTGAAATCATTTTATAAAAGATATAAATAGAGGGGTCACCTTCTACTCTTATCAAGATATTTTGTGCAACCTTACTCTACCAAAATCTAATAAAAGCTTCATCCATTCCTTCATTGCTTAAAACAAACATGCATAGTGAAAGGGGAAGTGTAATAGGAATTACAACACAACATTGATGAATATTCTAAGCTCTACATCTAGGTCAAACAAACCTATATGCGGATAAGCTAAAAACATCCAAAGAGAAAGGTGAAATTGTGTTATATTTTCTTCTTTATACAATATTTATATCTTCCTTATCCTTTCCCAACTTGATGACATATGCTTGGATTTTATTTTTTATGATTTCTATTTTTATTTCATATCAACGATAAAATTAATTCATTTGTACTTGATTTTTTACATAAGGCACACCCTGAGGGACTAACACACCCCAAAATCCTCTTTAAATCATTCCATCATCCTTTTCTATAATTAATAAATTAGATCATTTTTTATCCTAATTTACCTTATTTTCTACTAACTTTTCCATTTTTACATCCTCTTTGTATTAGTAGGAATACATTATGTATCAATGGATTCACTTCTTTTAATTAGTGGTATTGTTATTTGTAAAAGAAATATCTCTCCTCCCATGTTTCTTTCTCTCTATGTTTTTCAATAAAATGGTGTGAATGCATTTAATATTATTAGGAATGTACTATGGATTGGAATAATACTCATCTCTAAAAACTATCAAATGGTGAGATTGAAAACCATAAAGGTGATTTCATCCTTTAAAATGACTAACTTCACCTATGTATCATTAAGATCAACCTATGGAATGGTGAGATCGTGAAGGTAACAATATTTATTTTCCTCTTATTGTCATATTTTTGAAAGGGTATAAATGTCATTTTTAATAATAATATCATCCTAAAAATTAGTGATATCACCCTAAAAATAAGTGATATCACCCTATTTATGAACATAGTTGGCAATTTTTTGTTTTTTTTTGTTTTTTTTTGCTTATAGAATGGCAAGATTGCCCTACTAAACTATGGGATTGCTCTGTCATTTTCTTGTGAGCTAAATAAATGTATTTTTGACCTCCTTCACTTACTAAAGACCAAAATTTAAAATCTTAACTTATTTATTTCATTTTTCTTGATAAATACATGGTTTCCACTCAAACAAACACTTCTTTTGGTGAAATTAAAAAGGACCCACATTTGTATTTGGTGTTCTAAAACTTTACTTGCATGTTTAATTTTTATGTTTCCTTATGAATAATTTATCATTATTACGGTCTCCATTTACATCTTTGAGGGATTCTAGGTGACCAAAAACACATATATTATTATTTTCCCTTTTCTTATTTGTTGAATGCATAGGGTGGAATTTATCTACTTCTTGCAATTTCTTAGGGTATGGTGATTGACGTTTCATCTCCCAACATATGTAACAACCTTTAACATCTAATTAAGGATATAAATTAAGGTAATTTGTCACTAATAGAATATAAAAATTCACCATAAAGGTTTTCATGGTAGCAATGTGTTTATCCCTAATGCTACGCTATCAGACATCACCCTCAGAGTCTAAATTTCTAGTAGCACTTCATTGAGACCTTTATGACTAAAGTGGTCATAGAGTAGCTAGACCCTAATTTTAATTGCATATTATTTGATGTATTTTGATCCCTACATACCACAAGGTATATCAAGGACCATTTAAAAAATCCATGTCAAAATTTTAAATCAAGACCTTCAGTCATAATCATCTTGTAGTGCAATGGAAATTAACCTCACCCAATATTTCATAATTACCACTTGAATTGAGGATTAAGTGAAATTAATCGATCATCAATTCAAGTAAGTTAGTTACTTGGACTATACTTATGTTACACACCCATTCTAAATTTAGTTCTTAATGTGTGTTGTTGATTGTTTATCATTTTTTACTCATTTTATGTGACACACCTTATAAATCAAACAAGTGATAAATATCCTATTTCCAAAAATATTGTCATTTTAAAATCACACAATAAGGTGTAATTCTACCTAATTTTTTAGGTCATACTTATTCCATTATAATTGGTGAATTACCCATTTTGCATGGTACTTTATCCCCATTTTACTGTTATGTTATTCATTTGTAAAAAATATAAGTCAAGTTTGTTTTCACCACAAACCATTTCTATTTCAATTCCAAATCACATATATTTCTAACAAAAATCTAATTCTAATACAAAGTCAAACCAAGTCAAATTTTAAAATTTAAACTAATTCACTTTTCAAAAGTCAAATGAAGTCAAAATTTAACATTTAAATAAAGTCAACTTTCAAAATTAAAATGAACTCAACTTTCAAACGTTAAACAAAGTCAACTTTTAAAAGTCAACAAAGGTCAACTTTATCATCAATTCAACTTTTAAAAGTCAACAAAGGTCAACTTTATCATCAATTCAACTTTGAAAGTCAAAATTTGATTAAAATTCAAAGGTTAGGTTCAAATATTTTTTTTCAATACTTTAAGATTGAATTTGATTAATTAAAGTTCAAATATCAACCTTGACCACTCAAAAATTTAACTATAATTTTTAGAAAATGATTTGAATCAAACATTATTTTGCTTTGACATTCTACTTCAACAAGTTTAAATTGGACTTCCTACCTTAACCAAGGAATATTTTGAAAACACTTAGAGGTACAAATTGACTCAAATTATTTCTCAAATATGATGGTAAACTTTAGATTGATAAGTAAATTTTTACATGTTTTCTAATCAAATCAATTCAAAGCTCATATCTTGACTCAACATGAATATCATTAACTCAAAAATTCTAAGATACACACATAATGGGTCTTCTTGCAACTTTGCTCTAAATAATGAGTGTTCTTACAATTGACTTGGATATTTTTGACATAATGAAAACCATATATATGAGGAGGAGGTACATCAACCGATATATGATGAGGTGCCACCTATAATAAAAGAAGGATGTAGCCATGTTCAAATAGAGAAGATACCTCTAAATTCAACTTCCACTCACAAACAAACCCTTTGTTAGGTTGTGGAGCTAAAAGCTTCACCAAGATGCAAACAGGAGAAGTTATGGAGGTTGCAGGAAGTGTTGCGAAGTGTCACAGACACCGGCGTCGGTTAGGACAACCGACGACGGTAGGAGGGAGACAAGAAGGAAACCGACGTCAGTCATGGATCGGCCGGCGTCGGCACCCCCAGGCAGCCAGGGACCGATGTCGGTCACCTGTGGTTCGAGCTGCGAGTATGTTATGGGCAGTTGGTTGACGAACCAAGTTTTTGCATGTTTAGAGCTATTCTTAGACTAAGAGCTACGGATTTAATTATTGTATTATTGTCTAATTATTGTTTGGATGAGATCTATATATGGACTCATGATTGTATTGTAAAAGCGTGCTAGAAAGCCAGAGAGCTTTTAGAGATAGCTAGTGTAGCTCCTCCTAGTTCCAAGGGGTGCTGAGTGTGTATGATCAGGGAGAGTTGCAAGGTCTGCAAGGTTAAGGAGCTGATCCACTGGAGTACTGGTTGAAGAATCATAAGGACTTGGTGAGGCAAGGACAAGGGTTCTTCAGGGGTGTAGAGATATCTACATGGTGAGTAAGGTCTAGTGATTTGCAGGTAGCAGCAGAGAGCAAGAGATCTACTTGGAGTATGGTTGTGTACTTGGTGAACAGGCAGCGTGTTACTGACTAGTTGGAGAGGTGAACATCAATTCTGTATTGGAGTTGATTGTTGGGACCGAGAGAGAGAGGGAAGAAGGTCTTGAGGTGTGGCGAACCTTTGAGGTGGAGGAAGAAGTGGCATCTTCCTTATTGTATATTCTTCCATGTTTATAATACAATTGTGTATTGTCTCTTAATTCCTGTGTTGTTTCATATTTCTAGTTACTTATTGATTCTGGTATAATTCTGTGTTTAGTTGCTAATACAAGAAGTAATCACATGTGTTCTAATTGGTAGAGCAAGATCCTAACTCAGGAGGGATAGGAGCATGTTTATTGTTCTGGGGGTTTCCCTGACACGTGGTATCAGAGCTTCAGGTTGGGTTACTAATAGGTGGTTTCAAATCTGGTAGTGTTTGTTGATTACAGGTTGCTCACAGGGGTTTCTGATTGAGTGGGAGTATAGCAATGGTAGAAGGAAGTAAGCTACGAATGGAGAAACTGAATAGCATGAATGGTCTGATTATATGGAAAGAAAGAGCAGAGAAAAAGATATTGTTGGTTGGTAGCAGATCAGCATGAAGGAACTGAAGATGCAGATGTTGCAGGTGTTGTAGGTGTTGTTGCACAAGATGCTTTGGGAGGTTTCTTGGATGAAGTTGAATTTTGGATAACAGATTATGTTGCCTCTTTCCATGTAGCCCCAAGTTTAGGAGCTGGAGAGCCTTGTCATATTATTGACAAAGGGGAAGTGAAGCTAAAATTGCATATGGATGACACACAGTGGTTGAAGGAAGTCATGCAGGTACCAGTCTTGAAGATGAGTCTAATTTCTTCAAGAAATTTGGGTGATGGGAGATATATTGTAACTCTCACAATGGATACACTTGAATTAGATGGTGGTAAGAAAGTAGGTATCCTTTATCTATCTACTTATATTACTGATTCACCTTCTATTACAGAGATGTGGCTTTGTAGGCTTGGTTACATATGTAGAAGGAAAATGCAGGTTTTGAAGTGGAAGACAGACATTTTTGACAAGCTAAAGAACTGGAAAGCCTTGGTGTTCATGGAGGAGATGACGGATAGAGATCATGTTAGAGAACTGATTTATTCTGAGCAGAGCAAGGTTGATTTGATTAGGACTTTGATCCATGGAGAGCTCGCGGGTAAAAAGTTGTCACTTACAGACGAACACAGGTACCGGTGTCGGTCACACAGGAATCGACGTCAACAACAGGAAGACCAACATCGGTCATGAGGGAACTGACATTGACATCAAGGACACCGGCGTCGGCCAGGGAGACGACGTCGGTAGTCAGGGTCAGTACAGGGAACCGACATCAGTCGGGAGCAGACTGGGAGATGGCCGAGATCAGTCACTAGAATGGATATTGGGTGGAGAGCAAGTCTCAAATGCTCATGTGGAGGTCAGAAAGGGTAAGTGAACCTCATATTCGTTGTTCACCTTCTTTATATTGCTTACTGATGGTTAAGAACCAGGAGGATGTGAAGAAGCAATGCAGGTAGAGTCCAGATACAGTGGGAGCTTGGCATGGATGAGGAGTGAGTCCTTGGAGAAGAACCAAATAGGTATTTGTTGGTAGAGTTGTCAGCTAGAAGAAAGCACTGAGAGAGATGGATTCCCATTTTAAAGAAGAGAGTGGATGGATACATGAGACAGAAGGCCAAGGCATATGGTCTTGAAGAAGCTGCAAGATAGTAGTACAGGTTTGGACAGGTGGATGACTAAGCATGGCTTTAGTCAATGTCAGTGTAACTATTGTGTTGTTTTTTATTCTTACCAGGTGGATGATGAGTCGCGACATTATCCAGTTACTGTACGTGGATGGTTTGCTAGCAGGTTTTGTACATACAGGGATTTGTTGAGCTAAAAGGTAAGGTTAGTTCAGAGGTGTGTCATGAAGAATTTGGAGCAGCGAAATTCTTTGGCATAAGAGACATGGAGATTTTATCTCTAGTGGGAGTTGATGTGAAGACGGTGTTGGCGAGGTTTATTACTGAGGATGCAGAATTGATAAGCACACCAATGGCTGGATAGTTCAAGCTTAGCTTGAAACAAGGTTCAAAATCACATGAGATCTATTGTAGATCTGAGTTTTCCCAATTCAGTGGGGGTTGTCAGAAAGTATGGAGCCAATTCGGGGAAGGAGTACTGGAGGGCAGTTTAGTGGGACTAGCAGTAGGGATTCTTGTTATGCAGGGTCAAGTTCTTTACTACATGGATGTGTAGGTTCAGATGTGGCAGGTTACTTGAATGATAGGTATAGCATCACAGGTTGTGTGGTGGGTGGTCTTCAGGATTCATCTTGAAGAGGGATACAAACCAGGAAACAAATTAGACGGGCTACAGATATAGGTACAGGTGCAGCTGTTTATCTCCAAGTGGGAGATTGTTAGGTTGTGGAGCTAAAAGCTTCACCAGGATGCAAACAGGAGAAGTTATGGAGGTTGCAGGAAGTGTTGCAAAGTGTCACAGACACCAGCATCGGTCAGGACAATCGATGATGGCAGGAGGGAGATAGGAAGGCAACTGACGTCGGTCATGGATCAACCGGCATCGGTACCCCCAGGCAGCCAGGGACCGACGTCAATCACCTATGGTTTGAGCTGCGAGTATGTTACGGGCAATTGGTTGACGAACCAAGTGTTTGCATGTTTAGAGCTATTCTTAAACTGAGAGCTGCAGATTTAATTATTGTATTATTGTCTAATTATTGTTTGGATGAGATCTATATATGGACTCATGATTGTATTGTAAAAGCGTGCTAAAAAGCCAGAGAGCTTTTAGAGATAGCTAGTGTAGCTCCTCCTAGTTCCAAGGGGTGCTGAGTGTGTATGATCAGGGAGAGTTGCAAGGTCTGCAAGGTCAAGGAGCTGATCCACTAGAGTACTGGTTGAAGAATCATAAGGACTTGGTGAGGCAAGGACAAGGGTTCTTTAGGGGTGTAGAGATATCTACATGGTGAGTAAGGTCTAGTGATTTGCAGGTATCAGCAGAGAGCAGGAGATCTACTTGGAGTACAGTTGTGTACTTGGTGAACTGGCAGTGTGTTACTGACTGGTTGGAGAGGTGAACATCAATTTTGTATTGGATTTGATTGTTGGGACCGAGAGAGAGAGGGAAGAAGGTCTTGAGGTGTGGCGAACCTTTGAGGTGGAGGAAGAAGTGGCATCTTCCTTATTGTATATTCTTCCATGTTTATAATACAATTGTGTATTGTCTCTTAATTCTTGTGTTGTTTCATATTTCTAGTTACTTATTGATTCTGGTATAATTCTATGTTTAGTTGCTAATACAAGAAGTAATCACATGTGTTCTAATTGGTAGAGCAAGATCCCGACTCAGGAGGGATAGGAGCATGTTTATTGTTTTGGGGGTTTCCCTGACACCCTTATCCAAACTTATAGTAAATTTTTTGAATCATATAATAAAGGAAAAGGGAAACTTGTATATCTTACCCAAAATAGCCACCTCATTATTGCACAATTACAATAAACTAGTCAACTTCTAGCCTTTTGGCTACCTCCCTAGTTGTTTTTTCTTTAAGTAATCCCCCAACTATGGATCAATATTTTCCCATTTAGTAACAATGAAAATATTAATTTTTTAACCCTCCACCAAGTGTGGATCTATTAATAGCTCCCAAATCAACCCCTCCCATTTATCCATTGCTACAAACTACTATCAATCCACCACAAATATTCCATAATCTACATCAAGTCCTTCCTAGTTCACAATAAATCTCTTTTAGATTCAAACCATTTTATTCTCATTCATAAAAAATACTTTGAAATCTAAAAAAATTGTTCAATTCACCAATAAATCTCTTCATATAATTCATAGTAATACATTTCTAATAATCCCCAATAAATTACTTATAATTCACAACAAGCTCCTTTAAACTCCCACCAAGTTCCTCCTATATCCCATCCTACCTCTTCCAACCTAAAATAACAAGTTACAAATATTCAACTACAATAGTTTGTGATTAATCCCCAAAAATACATATTAATATGTAATCTATCCCTTCTAATCAATAATAAATTCACACTTTTTAATAGTAAGTCCCTATAAAATAAGCTCCTATTTATTATTGGGTCTTTTCATTAGTTTTACTTGAGTAAGTACTAGTCATACACCTAAATTAAATGAGGAATCCAATGAGCTAGCATGCCAGAATATCATGTGAGTAGTGACCTTATGCGCTCACCCAAATCATGCATTCAACACTAGTTCCCATCAATTTTACCACATGATGGTAGATAAACTTAACTCTATGTCTATACTTAGGTGCTTAGGTTAGTTACATTTAGTTATCATTACTAAAAACATAATATTATGATTAACCATGTTATTTACTCCCTACATTCCACATAATTATTATTAGAACCATAACAACAAATTAACACTTATTTTAGAATTTGTAGATAAAAATAGTGATTCCATTTATTTCATTTGAGAATTATAGCCACTCATCACCATATATTACTAATGAACAACAAATACAATTCAACAACATTTCCTCTCTAATATTCTCTCTCCCTCTCTCCCTTTTCTAGACAAAACTAAGGGGTATTTATACATAATCCAACCCCTTTCCTTAGGTCAAATCATTAATAACATAATGATGACTAACCAATGACTTTTAAATAAAAATTTGTCATTATCCATTAAAATAAAATCATTTTTACCTGGGACTAATGACCCCTATATATTCTCTTCATGATAGATATTTGTGATCATGCTCTTATTCTCTCATGAACTAGTGATAGATTCATGCTTGACTAGTCTCCTCTAATGCTTGTTCAAGCTTCTTCATAACTTTCTCTACTTCCTTCCTCTTTCCCAAAAAATTCACTTTTGTCTGACTCTTATGTCTTATTTCTACTTATTTTATATATCTTTATCTTCTATAACTCAATCTTCCATTCCAAGGTCCTCTATGCCTTTCTCTTCCATGTTAAGGTCCTCTATGTTATTATTTCACCATTATACTTCCATGTTATGGCTATAAAACCATTAGAATATAAAAATACAAAATTTTTGGTCCAACATCACCCTTCATTAAACTAATAGTCTAACCTAGATTATGTTTAAGATTCCTTAGATATCAAAAATTTAGGTCATACTTGTTGCACTTGGTATTTCATCTCCTCCCATTGGTTGAGTACAGTCTAGATATTGGAAGTAATAACTTCCAAATCACCATGTAGTTACTTCATTCCCTTTATCTACTCTATAAAATCATCTTCTTGAGTTGTCAAAATTTTAATATTAAAGGTGGCAGTCTTTTGTGCATCCTTGAGTGACCCAAATTTCACCAAAACTTGCCCTCGAAGTGCTAAAAAACTAACATTCATTTCATGATGATGTGTACTTATTTATTTGTCTAGTTCTTACACATCATATAATACCTTAATTCATTAGGATCTATATTTTATATTTAACATGTCATCAAAAAACTTTTGGCACTATTTCTCCTCAGGCTGAATTTGTGATTCTAAAATTTTGTTTAGCTATGTCAGGCTTACAAAACCCCATCAGTGATGTGAATAGTGATGCCTAATTTGGTCATTTAAATTATATAAATATCTATGGACTTTGTTAATTTATATATTACCCACAACTATTCCTATTAGGTGTTCATTTGGTTCTTTTATTTCTTGAGTAGAAGGTCCACTAGTATTATTTCCAGTTTATAGATGAATTTGCCAATGAGAGGAATCCCATCAAAAAATGTTGTCTCACTCTTCAAGATCATCTAACAAAGGGATAATATCCTTATTTGAGACACCTTATCTTCATCATTTTTCTACTTTAGTACCTCTATTTCCTCTTCAATCCTAACATTTTCTCATGTTCTTCCCAATACATATGGATGACCTCATGATGTTTATGATGAAGTAGGCCAACATCATTATTATGGAGAATGTTTTTCCTAATGACCTCTAGGTAAAATTTTATTAGGGTCATGCCTTATTTAACTATAGAAAATTTAAGGGGATCAACCCTTAACACTTATATTTTATCTACCCCCTTGATCTTAAATATGTGCTAGCATTAGGAAGTTTAAAAGGACCTTCATTGTTGTATATATCCATAGCAAAAAATAGTTTGCATCAATTTTGAATGGGGGATTCATTTCTAAGGAAATAATCCCACATATATAGTTGATCATATATTATTCCTTGTTAGAATAGGGCACAAGTGTGAAGGACATCATTACCTTCATTTTTTAGTTTTAACTCTTATGCTAATTTCATAGGCTCCTTGCCCTTATGAAGGAAGCATATTAGATAGACAAGTTCATACTCATTTGATGTTGGTTTATTGTGTCAACATTTTGGTCCTATACATTGGGTGTTTCCCCTCTTCCTACCTCTTCTTCAAAAGGTTTTGGACTATCAATGTCAATTTATGGATCCTCAAAGGAATGTTATTCTTTATTAAGTTCAGGGGTGGGTTCTTTTTCAGGCTATGCCATTAGAGATGCTTCTTCTTGTTTAGAGATCACAACTTTTTCTATTGAAACATATTCAACGCTAGTGATTCCATATTTTTTATTTATTTAAGTAACCCCTGGGATTTAATTGGTGATGAGGCCTAACTTTTTCATTTTGGGTTGGCCTTAGTTTTTTCCTCCTACACCTTGATAGAACTAGTGGCTTTAGGTCTTGGCCTTATCTCCTTTTTCCATGTCCTTCCCTCTGCTCAAGTTTTTGGTTGAATAGGGAGTGGTCATTTCTCTATCTCTCAATTTACCAATGTTTTATTCTTGGGCTTGAGCATATAGTAAACCAAAACTATTTTCTCTTTCATGATTATCTTTAAAAGATTAATATCAGTTTTACATGATTCATGTCACTTTGTTTATGCCTTGTTTCTTAGATGGACATATAAATTATGAAGAGTGTGAACCTTGATATCAATCTTGTCATCTTCAGTTATTTTTGAGTGTGCATCCACAATGTGATTAATATAATCCCAAAAATATTTTGTAGTGAAGGTATAGGTAAACTTGATCTATCCCCATAAGTTATCAGTGTTATCCATCCATATCTGCATGAGAGAATAATGTTTTTTTAAAAAAAATTAGCCTAGTTCCCCATTTGTGTAGGAAAATCCTTGGGTATGCACCACTAATTACCAAAATATTTATTTGTCCCATAAAACCAACTTTTCGTATTCATATTGTAATAGGGTGTGACAGTTCTTGAACATGTAAACTATTGAAACTTTAGTAGGGGACTTGTGTTTTGGTGGGTATACCCACTTACTTTCTTTACCAAAAGACTTTGGGACACCAATTTCATAATAAAAATCAAAATTAAAATCATTCCCTAGGGAAACTTGTGGTTAGATGGTCACACATGATCCTTCCCTCATGCCTCTTTATCATGTAAGATTTAATTTATCACACATGATCCTTCCCAACATTTTATTTATGCACTTTGTCTTTTTTAGTCTATCCATATTCAAATATACCCATACTAAAATATGTACATGCTCCTTAATGGCATAACCTAGTGAGATTCATCTGTTAAGAAGGTAATAATGATACATAATAGAGTTTTGAATATAAGAAAACACCAAATGGGATAAATACAACCTAACAAAAGGAATTTAACTAATGCCACACTTATTTGGAAAAAAATTAAGTCCTAAACTAAAATACTAACATATACATTATTTATTGAGCTAAATAGTGTTACATAGAATGGTAGGGTTAGAGCTGACTACCATTAAAATGTCCTAAAAGGAATTATCCATATAACCTTTTTAATTTTCAAGTTCCCATTGAGAATATATCATAGATAATAAATGGACCATTCCATTATATTCTTAGTTTTCTTGGATGGCACGCAAACTTCAAATCATATACCAATACATGCATGCGAAGATAATAAACTTTTGTTTTAATATGTCTATCATGTCATGCTTTTTAATTTTGATTCTCAGCCCCTTGACTCTAATATTTGAGAATGAGTGTGTCATATAACTAAATTAAAGTGTTGAGTATATCTTTAATGGATTATTATTCATCTAATCTACAAAAACATGCAATATACAATGAAGGTACAAGGAATTCCATTGGTAAGACTATTTTTGTTCCAAAGACAAGATTAAGGGGAATAATTTAGTTTAGTGTTTTATATGTAGTTAGGTAAGCCCATAAGAGTACTAAAAGATTATCATCACAATTATTATGACAAATAATGAAAATATTAGTCAATTTATTACCAAGGACCTTATTGAAGGCTTTATTTATACCATTGTCTTGAGGGTGATATGGTGTGGTCTTATGGTGTGCAATATGAATTTAGCTAAGAGGATGCACACTATTACATTGATAAAGTGAGTGCCACGATCACTAGTTAGAATTAATGGGAATTTATATCATGTGATAATATGTTCCCATATAAATATAGTAGTGATAGTAGTAGTATAATCCTGTGTGGGTTATACTTAAACTCATCGTGTGAGATAATCCATGGCAATAATGATATAACATGTTCCAGTCCATCCTACAGTAGGTTGAATGGGGATAAAAAAATAAATAACCCATTTTTAAAATGGTTCAATAATAAACACTAGATAGAGGGCATGAAATCCCATAGATTTGATTTACCTATGTCATAACATATATCACATTGGCATACATAGGCTTCAACATCCTTGAATAATGTGGGCCACCATAACCTAGCTAGTAAAATCTTTCTTATCATTACATCACTAGCATAATGTCCTCCTATAACACCCTCATAGACTTCATAAAGTACATAAAAATGAGTTTAATATATTACACACCTTCATAATAATTTTCCACATCCCAGTTTGTATAAGTCTCCATAATAAGTTGGAAGGAGGTAGCACAGATAGCTAATTGCTTCTTCTCTTAGGTGCTAAGGTGGTCTGGTGCTAAGCCTATTGTAAAAAATGTAGTAATTTATTCCAATTGTATATAAATGTAAATAAATTATAATATTTTAAAATCAATTCAATCATCTTATATTATATTCAACAATTTTATATATTGAATGTGTGAGAGGTGGTATGGTCTGAAATTAATTTTTCCTAGTTTCATAACCATAAAGAACTAAAATTCTTGAAATAGGAAAATATTTCATAAAATGCATCCATGTAACACTATATTATTAACCAAATACTTGAGTGATTAATGATATATATATAAAATAAATGGAGAGGCCAAAAAGTATTAGTGAAACTTCTATAGTGCATAAACCACGGACAAGGCTTCACGGTTTGTAATAAAGTAGTTTAATTTAGCTAGCATGAGATTTTGGTTAGTAAAATAAATGAGATAATCAAGTTTTAATTATATATGTTGTGTAAGTATGGAAACAAATAACATTCTTAAAGTGTAGACATGAACATGAAATGGTTTCATTTAGTCCAAGAAATAGATAATGGGCCCAATCACCAGTTTTTCCTTCAAAGCCTCAAATGCTTACTGGTGTCTATTAGTCCATAGGAATAGGAAATTATATTTGAGTAATTATTAAATAATATATGTTATGTTATCATAATATTTAATTAAATTATTATATCACACAATTTGACCCAATAACACATGGACTTCACATTGAGTGGTTGGATCTAGGAAATGGATAATGACCATAATCTTGGCTAGATCCACCAGTAATCCATCCTAGAAAATGATGTGCCCCAATGGGATTAAAAAAGGCATGGAAAACATATAATTTTTAATATTTAATTAAATATAAATTTAAAATTATCTCTTGAGCATGAGGAAAAAATTATCATAGTGGTCATGCACTAAACCATACATGGTCTAATCATCAAGGTACACTTAAAGGAAATTATGGATGAAATCCTTGAAAGATTTGATTAAATTTTTTGAGAAAATGAATGGTGAATTATTTAAACCAAATTAAATTAAATTATACACAAAATAAGCCCATTTAGTTAAAAAGGGTGATTTTGCCTTGTCTTCCTCAATAATTTACACTTCATGATACCCCAAAAATCCATCAATAATATCTCACATCCAGCAACACCTTCCAAAATTTCCTCTATGAATGGAATTGGGAAGGGGTTAGTGATACATATAATTAATATGAATTTAATTTTAAAAAATTAAATCTAACCATGTTTATTTATGTTGATCACCATAGGACTAACCCATTCAGATTTATCTATGTGAATAATAACTCCAGTGTGTAACATACCATTAATTTCTTATTTAACTCTAATACATAGAGTAGGGTTGATTTGATATGGTCATTTATACACCATTTGAGTGACTTAAACCAAATTTATGTGCATCTTTCCTAATTATGGATTCACTCCCATCATTTATGTGTAGTTACATGGGGAAATGTCTTGATATTCATGTAAGAGTTTAATTCTTTTGGTTAACTCAATATTAGACCAATAATTGCCCATAGTGGCTATTTTAGGAACATCCTCCTATTTTCACTAAATATTTCACCCTATAGGGTGTTTTTCAATCCTACTCTAATATTTGAGAAACATGGTAATACCTTTAGGCCTCTGGGTTGCTTATAGTAGAGGTAAACATATAGGTTTAAGGGGTAGCTCCTTGAATTGACCTTGAAATGCTTATCACCTAAAGTAATTGATTATTTGTGAGAATATAGATATAAGTATGCATTAAAATAACCTATTATAAGGATTTGGTAAACCACAAGGATTTACACAATTCTATAATACTTCTTTCACTAAGAAACAAGACCTATAAACCAATTTCAAAGTCCTATGATGTTCTAACATTAATATTTAAATATAATGGTGATATGCATGAGAAACTCAAGGAAAGTAGACTATAGTGTATATTTAAAAATATAAGTACAATTTCACACTTGAAGGGAACCAAACACACTATATACACTCTATATGACCTATTATAATGAGAACTTCTTGCATTAGACATGAAAGGACAAGGAAAAGTAAGGATATAATCACTAGACCTTACCATTCATCACTTTTTACACTTATACAAGATGTTTTTAAACTAAAAACCATATTTATTTTATTATTCAAAGTCAAATTACAACATCAAACCATTAGGGATTTACCATACATGGTTTGGAATTATGAAATAAGAGCTAAAATGGCTAGTACTTATAAATGTGAGAAAAGAGAGAAAATAATGAAGTCACAGTGTCATAAGAATAGGTGTCAAGCTGAGAGGAGTTATGTTTTTATTATTATGTAATAGACCATGAAATGTCTCTATGTAAAAATGTCTCTCCAAGCATGAAACTCCTCAAATCTAGCATAAGACTCTTCAATTACTTGCTTGAAAACTACCTTCATCATTTGGACTTCCTTGAATGCTCCAAAATAGACTAAGGATAGATTAAATATTTGAAATATTAATATGGGTTAAAAACATGCTCAAAAATGAATTGGATGTGTCCCTAATTATCAATATTATTCTAAGTGTCCTCACTGCCTACATTCATAATCACCCTTCTTTCACTCATCCTTCACACTTGACACCAAGGTGGTCTTCAATTTTTCAAACCAATCCATATAAGGGGTGATGTGAAACTTTTTAAGAGTCCTCATTACCTTATATTCATCAAGTAAATCTTAAAATTTCTCCAAATTGAAGTTATCACCCTCTCACTTGATGATCACTCTCTATCACTATGCCAATTTGGATTAGCTAAAGTGAAGGTGTTAACAACGATACTTGTGAGATTTTTTAAAGAAATAAATGTATATTAATGGTTAGGTTAGTTCCTAATTTACCTCTCAAATTTATCATCATCCTTTTAAACCGTTATATACCTTCAAAACATCAAAATTTGTCATGAAAATCCATTTTGCATCCTATCTACATAAATAGGGTAG
This sequence comes from Torreya grandis, assembly GCA_037957365.1. Lineage (NCBI taxonomy): Eukaryota > Viridiplantae > Streptophyta > Pinopsida > Cupressales > Taxaceae > Torreya > Torreya grandis. The sequence continues at coordinate 4,245,544 of JARHVA010000172.1, read as the reverse complement.
AATCAAAATTGATGGGAAGGATATTTGGGGAGTCCTCTAAAATTTAAAATAATATCCATAACCAAAATATATCATATAAATGCATTTAATTATTTGTCTTTCCCATCAGGTCATTAGCAAGGGTTTTGGAGTGTTTTGAGTAGTGTTATCCATTAAGGATTATTCATAAAAGTGTGACATCCAATCCTTATAAAAATTACACAAAATGAAAGATAAATACCCTATAAAAAATATAATATCTCCTTGATCTCCAATGATAATAATTTTCACTAACATGAGCTTCCAAACTAGGCCTCCTAAGCACTTGAAGGCATTTTGTGTACTCTCTCATGTTTGTAGACCAAGAAATGACTCATTCATGTCTCTCTCTAAAAACAAAAATATTTGACACACCACAACTTTTAAATACCCATTAATTTGTTTTAATTCATTAGAATACTCATCTAGTGTTATAAATGGAATTAGACCCCCTTTAGGTACTAGGCCTAGTTAAGGACTAATAGGTTTAACAGTACTTATGTGGGTTTAGGCCATCATGTTTGGCCTTTAACACTTGTGAGGCCTTCATAATGTTAATTAATGTTGAAAACAACCTCCTACACCTTTTTTTATTATTTCATTAATCTATATCTCACCTTCACAACACTTACTTACTAGACCTATATGATATGTGCATCTAGAAGTGCCCTCTATTTAAGATAGAATAGAGGGAATCTCCCCTATTGAATCATGTAAAAAAATCCTATGATAGGAATGATAAATTTATGGATATATTATTTACCAATTTTCATAACCATATCACATCAATATCCCATATAAATCTTCAAAAACCCTTAAGGCAGATTGTGTACAACTCATTATGTGTAGGGTTGGCATATGGACTGTATGTTGCATGTTAAAACCCTTATTTTCCATATTTCCATTTTGTGAGAATAAAGTGACATGTTTATCATCCTTTAAAAGGTTATATTATACATGTCAACACTTCAAAACTTTTCCAAACTCTTCATTATGTACCTTCTACTTGTTAGGCCTAGTTGGCAAGTTAACTGTGCACTGTGTCACCCCTCATAAAAGGGGATACATTTAGGTGTATACTATAGGGTTATACCTCATATAATTTTATATGTTCCTTATATTAATCAAGGTTAATTAATATTATATATTAATTATTATCATCATGCATATTTTGGGTTGACCTTTAGATGATTATACTTTATTATACTATCAACCTATAGTTAATTGTAGGTGACCCTTTTGAGGGTAAAGGTATGCCTGTAGGTGATAGTTTGAATTCAAACCCTGAATCTCATATCTATCACTATTATTTTAGTAATTAGTACCATTTTAACTTCAATAGTCTCACTTTCCATGAATACATTCTCTTATCCTATCACCTTAGACTATGAGATCACTTGAAATTCTAAGCATTGTAGTAAACATTAAAAACCTACATTAAAGAATTGCATGAGTTGGGGATCTCATCTATATTACTCATTTTAACCAAAAATTCACTTTATTTGGTCAAGACATATCTCCTATGATATGTATTCATGATGGAGTCATTCAAACTCATCTAGACTCCATGTTACACTATTATATGGTAGCATCGAAAGTGGATAAGGCTCTATTTTAGAGTTATTAAGGTAATAGATCCCTGAAACTCATTAACCACATATGAACATGACTTATCAACTTTAATTTACACTCAATATCTCCAAAATTATTCTCATGATGCCTTCAACATTCTCAAACTCTATGAAGATCTATAGCATGATCAAATACCTTCATGCAATACCTTCAGGCCTCTATGAGAGCCACTTATAGGTGCTTGCAGGGTAGTGAAGGTGAGATACATACACTATGCATAGTACATGACCTTATGATTCATCTTATAACTTCTCAAATTATTCAAATGAATCCTTTACACCATGAAGGACTTGAAACCATTTCTAATGTTTCCATTTCAACATGACTACACTCTTATAAGGCACCTAAAGGTGCACATCAATGGTGCAAGATTATGTTAGGACTTAAAATATCATGTGTCATTTGAAAAATTAGCTTGATTTTTCATGTTCAAGATTGTTTCCAACTTATTTAGACTCTTAATTACATCTCCATGAATGTTCTCAAAACCTTCATACACCATGACTGTAGATGGATACTTGGAGAAACTTAATTGTGTTTCATATATGACTACAAATTCATTGTTTTTAGTCCTTGGGGCTGATCCATGTAAGTAAAGTGATTGTAATGACATCTGAGAGGCATGAAACATCATCATACCATTTTTTGAAACCACTATAGGAAATGAAAACCTTTATAGCTAATGAAAATGTCTGCAACTCCACTAGTATATTAACCTAAAACTTGAGAAGTTTGAGATCCTAAAATCACCTCAAAACATGAAAAAAAAGATGAAAACCATGAAATAAGGAAGTTCACATATTATATAGACAATTATAATAAATGGTTTATATGGGCAAGCTCAGACAAAGAGAAAACATATAGGTATGGGGACTAGTAATAAAAATGAGATAGTCAACATCTAAAGGATGGTTCATAAATCATAGGTAGTCAATCTTTGAAATAATTCTATGAATGTAAATTATACCAAGTTTACTAACACCCCACAAGATAATTTGACCTAAAACCTCTCTTACTAGCTATATCATGAAGAAACTTATTGACCAATTTTATATGACAAGAAAAGTGATGAAGAAATGAAATGGTTTTTAGTCAATTTTGAGACTTATAAAGTAGATAAAATATGGAAATGGAGTTAGGGAAGTTGAAGAGTCACTGCATGATCTTTCCACACATGCCATACCCCTTTAGAGGTTGTATAACTACCAAAATCTCCTCTTTTTCAACTATTTTCTTGATTTCAATTAGTAATTTTCACATTTCTAGTTATAACTAACATGACTGATAGTATTATGACATATTAGAAATTAAAGAATAGTTTGGAACACTTGTCTACCAAGGAAAACTATACCACTTTCATTAATGACTCAAATATGACCCCTAAGTGACATGAAATGACTTAAGACTAAATTTGGACCATGACAAAGTTAATATATCATTAAATAACATAAAATAAGACCATTACACACTCTATAAAATTTTAATCAACCCCTAGACAAGTTTTGAACTATAGGGGGTTGACCTATTTTAAGTTTTTGTCAAAATAGTCAACACCTCCATCCCAATATTATGTTGAATCAATTGGAGTGTGGAATATGATTTTTTATTAGACTACATAATATCCATGATGTCACACACCAAATAATATGTATGTATATTTAAGTGGTTAATTATTGGTCATTGTAGATCAAAATTAATACCCTCATAAACCTAATATATAACCTTATACTTTACCTTTCATATATGTTCTTGATATGCATATTCAAATTGAGATTCAAAATCTAATAGAACCAAGGTAGGAATATCAGGGTCTTAAAATATGGGCAAGTTATCCTTAGGTATGTCATGCATTTGATGTATGTGATATTTAGTTGGTGCATGATCTCCTACTACTACCTAACAAATTTCTTGCAAGGAAAAATGTAAATCAACATGAGGATAAGAAAATGAAAATTTTAAAATTATACCATGTGTGATATGTTTCTAGGTATATATTCTCATATAGATTTCTGTATGGATATACCACACCCTAGCCAGGCATGTAGAGTATCATAAAATGTATGAATCCATAAGGTTTTTGGTAAATTTTTTTTTTTTGGCACTCCAAAGGATTTCAATGTTTTTTAGATGGTCTTATGGAGAATAAATACCATCATAACTTAGGGTAGTATGAACATGATTTTCATGGTGGAAGTGATAGTGCATGGCGTGTACTTGTTCCCATGTCTATCATTGGTATCTATGAGTAGACTACCATTGATCAGTTATTCCTTGAAAAATAAAGTTAAACATGTAAAAATTTTCACCTTAATTAACATAATAGTCTTCCAATTACTAAAAATACTCCCTTACCTCAATTTGACCATGGAATTGAGGTGCATGTTCCAACCTCAAGGGTGGTAAACCAATGATGCAAACATTTTTGTAGTACTAAGATAACATTAAATAAGAACCTAGGAATCTATCAAGGACACAAAAACATGCCTTATAAGATCATATGCTCCTTTATCTCATTAGTTACAAGCAATACTTATAGTGTTTTAATTTGATTGTGCATATTCCCATTACAATATGTCAGTAGGAGTAGGATCCACATGTTCATTCCCTTGGTAAGTGGTGTTATAAATAGTGTTGAGATCCTCATCAACATCAATGGTTTCCACGAAGGGAGGCCCTTGGTTGTTATTTAGAGGGATGACCACATGTTGAGTATTATTCTTAAAGTTGATATAGCACTTATTAAAACATAATTTAACATTGATATCATAGCACTAAGGTTTACCCAAGAGAACAGGAAAGCCATCAGTTTCATCAAGTTTTATCACTTTAAAGTCACCCTTAAATATGACACCCAAGATGTTAATTATGACATATTTAAGAATGTCTATAAAAAGTGATCGGCCATAAATAAAACATGTGGGGAAGGTTTCAAAGTGGTTTTCCCCATTTTTATCAAGGCATCATTTGTTAGAACATTAACTTATATACCAGTGTCTACTAGTTTATCATGGATCATCTAGCCATCAATGGATGCATTTATAAGGACCTCTTTATCACATTCCACATTTGGTTGTATATGAGTCTCTTGTCTACTTGCATGTTTCAAATGGTGATCCTCTAAAGCCTTTATGTTTATTGTCACAACCAATTATTTAGGAGGGGGATGATGTCTTCACTAAATAATAACAATAATAACTTATTTAATTAACATATTTTACCTATGAACTCTACCTATTACACCTACCTCTTATTCTAACATTTGCCTACTATGACCTATACCTACCGATTATATACAACACAAATCCTTTAACCTATCTGATCCAAACCACTTAACAACCAACCTTCTACTTTCAATATCCAACCTATCAACTACAACCTTAACCTAAACATTCAACATTCACCTTTCACCTGAACTTAAACTATTAAATATCAACCTATATCATTCAACCATTATCTGAACAATAACCCCTAAACCTATAAACCTTGACCTTACCTCTTCTTACCATTTTTCATGACCCTTATCCATTTCAACTTATAAACTTCACCTCTTTACCTTAGCCATGACCTATCATTTAACCATTACCCTTAAACATTACCTAGAACCTAGATCCTCAACAACTAACCTTAACATCAACTATCAACCTTACTCTAATAACCATTAACCTTAACTTTTAAAAACATGTCACCAGTTTATCAATCACTGATGGTCAACTATTCTTATAGTTAACCACCGATGGTAAAGTGACCTAAAATAGTCACTTAGTTACTATTGATGGTTGGTAGTGACCACCGATAGTCACAATGGGTGACCTTTAATGGACCAAATAAACCATACCCTCATAGTAAACCTACCTAAACACCATAAATTTTTGAAAATTTATACATATATCTACATCTACCCCCACCATACCCTACCTTTATGAAATTAAATAACAACTATAGATTCCAACTCTTCACTCAAACACATTACCCAAAACCCTAAACCCTAAGTCATCAATAACCAATATCTATAAACAACCTCATATCACTATTCATTTATCCAATTTGAAACTACTCTATCAAATTCACAATACACCACCTACCTCATTCCTCAACCATCATCAAGGAGGATCCTAAGGACCCATAGCCTAGCCATGTGCCTTCCTTCATTCATGTTTCATCCTTAATCAACTCAACTCTCTAGCAACGCTGGTCCACTCTCTAACAATCTATAACCATTTTATCATAAAATGCTAAATACCCATTGCCTTAATTCAATATGATCAAATGAGCATAAAAGGGCCCATGGAGGCATTTTTGACCTTTCCCTTTTAGGGATGAGACCTAACCACCAATATTCAAGGTGACTACTAACAATCGATCCCAAGGGTCGTACCCTAACTATCGATGATCAAAAATTTTAGGTTTTCTCCTCCAACCACTAACTTCTCACACAAACATTTTAGCACATACCCACACCAAGTGCCCACCTATGGAGATCACCTTCTCTACCCAATTTTACAACCACCATTTCCATCACCACTAGCCATTTTGGCCTAAATACCACATATTTTATGACAACCTTGCTTTGGTCCTTTTGATTGCACTAACTAAATTACCATATTGCATAGTTTTTTGAACTTATACTACCTTACACATAACCAACTAATTTATGTCTTCAAAAAAACACTTCCTACCTTGGATACCCATGAATACACTAACATTTCATAGGATACTTTCATTTATGAGTGTAGCCTAACTATCACATATGGTCACATGTTCCACTTATCACCTATCCTTCTTGTGCTGACCTTTATTTTTACCACCCATGGCAACCTAGTCATTGCACGCTCTTGGATATCACCATTAGTTGTACTTTATGTGCATATTTATGCTTGAATTCCCAACATACCACTTATTTCATCACCAACTTAACCACTTATCAAACTTGCACTGTATTTTGTTTCACCTCACCAATTCTTAGTTTGAGGGGGAACACCTCCTCCCATGATTGGGGCACTGAAACCTTCGACCCATAATTCATTTTTGTTTTGCATCTTGTTGATATAAATTTCATTAAAAAAGGGGGAAAATATCGACACTATAAAACTAGACATAACAGTTCTAAATGTCAAAACACCCTTAGACCACCTCAAGACCCCCTAAGGATCATCCCATAACCCTTAGATCATAAAACCTAAGCTAGGTTAGCTGACTAGCTAACCAACTAACTAAACATTTTTACCAAAATTTACATTTAATGCTCAACCACTAATGATCATCCTAACCATCAATGGTTATGCCTAACCATTGATGGTCAGGCTCCCTCTGCATAAATAATTAAACTCCAGTCAACTCTAGCTTTACTTTTAATATTTAGCTTATCTAATTTGTGTACAAGCCAATGCATGCACAAGCTAAATTTGAACTACTTGTTGAATCTCTTATTAACTTATTACTTCACCTCTCCTTCCTTCCTATAAAAAGAGAGAAGGAGGTGAAAAATGATCTAGAATTGATCAATCATCTGCATCTAGAACTAGAGCCTCTTGCATCAACACTTACTTTTACAAGTGTCCTTCTAGTGAACTAGTGAACCAATAAGTGTGATAGAGATCTGAAGTACTTCCGCTCATCAACCAATAGCCAAGTATCATTACTCTAAAAACATTACTCCAAGTTTCACCAAAATATCCTGAGACCCTCCCTTAGATCAATAACCAACAAGCTAAGTATTTATTTTCACTAATTAGTTAATTTGTTAATGTTTTGCAACCAACCTAGCCCAAATCCACTTTCTAGATTTCCATTATGTGACCTTACTAGATCAATTATTTAAACCAAACTAAAACCATAGTAACTATCGATGGTCACCCTAATCATTGATGGTTTATCCATAACCACTGATGGTTACCTTGACCATTGACGGTTACTCCAACCCTCGATGGTCACTATGTGATGGATAAATAATAAGTTAATTTTACCCACTAGACCTCAACCAAATCTAACTTTTTGACCTCTTGCCCAATCAAAACACCCTAACCTATTTTATAAACCACACTTGATTTATTTTACATTACTATCAATCTATTTATTTCTATAATTAATCAAATTCACCTATTTATTTTAGTATCTTATGTGATATATGCAAGTAATTTATCTTTCAATTTTAGAGATTTATTTTTTAGAACTATGGATTGACAACCTCTAAAGAAGTTTATGCTTTTTAGATATATTTTTCTAGGAAATCCACCCTACTATCCAGCTAATCAACCATTTTCTTCATTTGTTTCTTATTTATAGGTCATTCCTCCCAAGATAAAGAGGGGTATCTATAATCATCTAGATCAACACATGCACAACATATTAGGTTCTACTAACCATACCCTTCTCAAGTTTCTTTTCTCTTCCTTATAAATAATATAAGTGAAATTTGTTTGAAACATCTCATGCTAGTTCTTCCAAACATCATTGGAAATTTCTTGAATAACTCAACTCTATGCCTTATAATATTCTGATAGATTTTACCAAGATCTCTGAATAGCAGCCAAGTGATGAATGCCAAACTCTTGTAGAGGCAGAATGAGAGCTTTGAAAATAAGAATATTCCACAAAAGAAATGTTTGTATTAACCACTCTAGGAAAAAATAAAGTACATATAGGGTGAGATTAGGTCACCAAAAGGGTAAAACCCTAACTCATATTTAGAACCCACTTAAAGGTAAATGACCCCTAATGACTTAATTAACTAACCTAAGTAAGCTAAAAAGATGTGTAGGTAAAACCACTAGGTGGGAAAAAACCTAAAATGACACCCCCATGAAACATAACTTGGGTGGATAGAAGAATTAGGTCACAATAATGAGGCCTGATGAGGTATCCAAGTATAATGTAACTCCCATAAACTAGGGTAAAGGATAAAACTTGTCAGAAAAAAACTCCCCAAAAGATAATAAGGAAGGAAAGAGGGTTAAATTTCCCCACTAAGGTCTATAATTGATTGTAGCCATTTGGTGTCCCCCAGAGGAATGCTAAAAAATAACTGTGAATCAAAAGTAGATGTAGTGAAGAGTGGATTACCTTGGAATAATGAGTTTGTCCACCAAGTTCTTGATGGATCTTCAACCCAGGTGTAATTCCTATGAAAGGAGTGATCCTTATATTGCAATGTAGGTGTCCTAACTACTCTATGCCAAGATGGTGCAATAGAAGTAGAGGTGAATAAGGTTTATAAAAACCTCTGTAACTATGGAATAGACTACCTAATGTCTAATGTGTCTTGGATTAGTAGACCATTACCCTATAATGTTAGAAGTAGACCAGAGGTAGGTGGATCAAGAACTAACTCTTGAATATCTAGAAGGTGACAAGGAGATGGTGGAGGTGTGTCCACTTCACTGTTGTAGTCATCTACAGAAGAAGAGTTGTCAATATCAAAAATAAGCTCAGGCTTAGAAGTGTCAATAGGTACTGGTGAGTCTGAAGAGGAATTTAAAAAATATGAAGGAGAGTTAGGAGTAAAGTGTGAGAAGATATATAGTTGAGTCTGATGATTGACCATTTTCATAGCCAAAATAGTATCACTATGCAACTCTCTAATGTACATTGAATCTGGAGTGAATTCAACTTGCATGCCCAAACCAAGGTGAGTGATATGGTAGACTGATAGGATATTAGTTGAGAGTGAGGTCACACTTAGAAAATTATTGAATGTTTCACCACTCACTTCAATAGACACTCAACTGAGCACTTTTTTAGAAGTGTTGTCACCTAGTTTTATAGAGAACATGTCATATGGTTCCAATGAATTGAAATCAATCTATAAAGAGGCCATGTGATGTGAAGTACCATAGTCAATGACCCATGTAGTAGGAGTTGAAGGCACAAATACAACTAAGGATTTGTCCTTATATTTCCCTTTGTTATTTTATTTTTCCTTTTCTTTTCCAGATTCGTTTGCCTTAGTATATTTATGGGTTGATGAAGATGGTTTGACAGAATCTAGAACATCTATGTTACTCTAAATAAGAAGGCTAGTAAGGTGGTCAATTTGTTTCTTCAAATATTTATTCTCAACATGCTTACCTATGAAATGCCCACATTTGATCCAATATTTCTTAGGCTTATGACTGGAAGAAGATGTCACATTTATTAATTTAGAGGTGGAAATACTTTTACCCTTCTCAACATTTTTCTTGATCTACTTTCTCTCTCTATTTTTATAAGCCTTATCTTTCTCAGCAAGAAATGCATGATATTTAGATAACTTCACTATGCCTATCTATATCAACTTATCTTGCTCTTGAATCAGGTTAGAAACAAAGGTATCTAAAGAATGCATCTTCTATGTGATGTCAAGATCACTCTTAGTGGCATAAAAAGTGGACACAAATACAGAATATTCAAGACCAAGTTTAGAGAGTATTGACAAAACAAGTTGTTCATATTTCTTGTCAATTCCACATGCTTTGAACTACAATCTCAAAAGTCTAAACTTGGTGAATTTTTTTTAAGAGTGTCAAATTCATCTAGGCTCAATCTAATGAGATCATTTTCTAGCTCATGTCCTCTCATCACATCCTGCACTCCAAAGAGCTTGGATAGTGTGGTCCACACTTCAATAGGTGTTTTGACAGATTGAATGTGAAAGAGTAGATCTGGGGAGATGAAAATACATAGTAGTCTATGGACTTTATCACAATGATTAAACCATTTGATTTTTGATCCAACATCAATAGGTTTATTCTCAATGCCCATTATAATCTAATGGTAACCTTTGAAATGCAGGATAATTTTCATTCTAGGTTTCCATTCATGATAATTAAATAGTGTAATCAAATTAATAGAGAGTGAATCCATAGTATAGAAGTAAATATTGCTATAGTAATTAAAGAAGTAATGCAAAAAAAGAAAGACTAAATGCACAAAATACACAAGTACCCCCTTGGAACTATGAATTAATGAACCCCCCTTAAAGTTCTCAAATACAATCATGCTCTTATAGATGTTAGATTCAACCAAAAATACATCTTGAGTAGTAGGTGCATAAGTACAAGGAACTAGAGGGACATCAGATTAAACCGATAATGCATCTAAGAGTGTACAAAAAATGTGAAATGTTTTTATAGCTATGGACGATCCAATGTGTAAAGCATAAAAAACAAGCACTTTTGAAGAAAATGACACTAAAAAAAGAGTTACCAATCAAAATTTATGGCACTTACAAGTTTTTACTTTGACATATTCTTGAACCCTTTCCCAAAATAGAAATATTTTTTCCATACTTGTGTGTTTGTTTACCCAAAAATCTAGAAATGGAAAAAACTTTAATCTATTTCTTCATTACCTTTCACTTGAAATTTGACACCCACTTAAATGTCACATAGGTTTCCACCACTGCTTTACTTTAGGTTTTCCAACTACTTCAACTTAAATTTTTCCAACTACTTCAACTTTGGGTTTTCCAACTACTTCAACTTAAAAAAATTAATAATTTATCGACCTTCAAAAACTCGAGTGGGTCTTGCTAGTGTAAATTGGGTTTATAAACCTATATGACTTATTAATTATAAATAAATTAATGAGTAATAATTATTTGAACTTCAAAAACCTAAATGGGTCTTCTCAATGTATTTCAGGGTCTTCAACTTGCACAACTTTAGAGTTTCAAATAACTGCAACTTATGAAACAAGTAATGAGTAATCAACCCTAAAAAATTTAAATGGGTCTAGTGACCAAGTAATCAGGGTTAAAAAACATAATTACTTATAAGTTGTCACCCTAGAGAAGCTTGATTACTTATAAATAGAAGCACTTGAGAAACTTGATCAGGTCTATGAGTAAGTAGTCAAGTAGTCGGGGATAAGAAACCCAATTACTTATAAGTTGTCACCCTGAAGAAGTTTGATTACTTATCTACAGTGTAAATTAGGTTCTTGAATAGATATGACTTAGAAAACAAGTAATGACTAGTCATACTTGGAAAAACCAAATTGGTATTGGGAGTAAGTAATGCACCGCAGAGAACCCAAATTAGTCTACGGGCACAAAATCAGAGATAACAAGCCTGATTACTTGTCTATATAACACCGTACTAGTAAGAAGAAATTAGATTTTTTATAAAAAATTTTAAACTTTGTCAAAATACTAAAGACAACCCATTTCATATCTCAAAAAATCTAGAAAATATATGTAGATGGATTTTTAATAAAAGGCATTTTGACATGAGTTTTGAGGTAGTTTTCATAAAACCCCTTCAAGGTCAAAAATGATGGCCGTACAATATGAAAAAATAATAAGGTGAATGTAGGAGGATCTTACCAAAGGATAAAACATGCATGAGTCTATCAATAAAGCTCTGGTACCATCATAGATTTCACTAAGATCTCTAAATAATGGCCATGTGATGAATATTGAATTCTTTTAGAGGTAGAATGAGAGCTCCAAAAATAAGGAGATTCCATAAAAGAAATGTTTACATTAGCCACTTTAGGAATAAAGAAAGTACACATAAGGTGAGATTAGGTCACAAAAAAGGTAAAACCCTAACTCATAATTAGAACTTGATTAAATATAAATGACCCCTAATGACTTAATTAACTAACCTAAGTAATCTAAAAAGACATGTAGGTAAAACAACTAGGTGGTAAAAAGCCTACACTGACATATTCCACGTATGAAGTTGGTTCATAATTTTCCCTATCATCATAAATTCCTTATGTAACAACTTCAATAAATTGAAGATCCATCATCCTTAGATGAAGAAACTTATATTGAATCTCAACCTACCAACGTAAATACCATTGAAACTATGTGTCCTTCTTCCAAGCCCTCTATTGAATTCCTTGAAGAGAACATGATCAATGATGAAATTCTCTTTTGTGTTGATGATCCACCACTTTTCATCAAAAGTATCCATTAATACCACTCTTATCCATAAATTTCTAATTGATAAAGGTTTTGGTATTAATGTCACATCTTTATGGCTCATCCAAAAACTTGGTTATAAAAAGGATCATCTCAAACACAATCATCTTACTTTTCATGGTTTTGATAAGACTAATCAAAAGCCACTTGATTGTATTTAGGTTCCATTAACCATTGGACCTAAGATTATTTGAACCAAACTTATGGTCCTTAATATTCCTTTATCTTATAACATAATCCTTGGTCGTTGATGGACTTATCACATGAGATCCATTTCTTCTTCTTGTAGTCAATGTATTAAATTCTTACATAATGGAAAACAATATAAGCATGAAGCTGATCCCAACCCATGGAGCATTCAGCTTCCTAATCCTAAATCACAATAGTGTATTCCTACCATTCCTAATATCAATAGTGCTCCTTACTTGAGTTCATCAACATGAATCCTGATTTACAAGTTACTCTTGTGGATTACGATGATGATGAGCCCAATGATTTGCAACATACTTGTAATACTACCAAGTTACCTCCTTACATTTTGTAATGGCTTCCTCCTTATCTATTGCCTAGGGATCATACTATTCCTCTTATTGATGAGATTACCAATTTTCCACCTCCATGAAATACTCAGGAGCCTTTTTTACTTGAAGATGCCTTCATTTGAAATTATTTTGGAGTGGTTAAGTTATTTTAAGATTCTCTCATCATGTCTCCTCATACATTCAATAATATCAGGATTTCACCCTCTAAAAATCCCCCTAATTCTCAAGTATGTACAATTTCTCCAACATACAATGATAACTATATAATGGCCCAAGCTCAGTATAGAGACTTGGATGTATATCATTATCAAAAAAACTTAGCCCAAATTCATGCTTTTAATTGGGATGTTCATACCATTTTTATGGATCATACCTTAGATCCTAAGGGTCATGTACCTCCTACCAATCCTCCTCTTATCAATACTCCTTGGGTGATAGATAAAATTATACCTTCTAAATCTATGGATTTGTTTACATCTCCTTTACCACCTATTGATCCAATTATTACATCTGATCCTTCTCTCATCATTGAACCCATCGATATTCCAACTCCTTTTGCTCAATCTACTTCTTATCCTCTTGAAATTACACAAGATGTCAAGGTAATCAAGGTTTGTTAGATACATTCTGAGTGTGATCACCATGGAAATCAAATTTTAGTTCTTGAATTAAATGTCGAGTATTATGGTCATCTTCTTACCTTGCCTTGTGACAAAGCTATCCCTGAGTTACTTTATGCCCAAGAACCTCAACTTCCTCATCAATATCATAAACTTGAAAATTTAAAAACTAAAAATCCTTGCTTCAACACCTTTGTTGCTATCATTGATCATAAAAAAAATCTAATTTCTACCTTACCCAATGCACCATACCACTTTCAAGATGAAAGTTTCATGATTATTGAAGAAACCACTCACATCTAATATGATACTCCATCTTGTCCTAGACCAATTATAGTTTTTTTAGTGATTTCACATATCGAACATTAAAATTTTAGCTTATTCTTTGACAAATATCATATGGATTTTGTTTTGTCCTATGAGGACATGCATGGCATTGACCCTAGCATTGTGGTGCATAACATTATTACTTATCCTGATGCCAAGCTTGTATGTCGAAAACAAAGAAAATTTATGCCTAAAGTTTCCACATTATGTCAAAAAGAAATAATAAAATTACTTGATGGTAAATTTATCAAACTAGTGGATTATTCTAAATGTGTTTTGTTATTAATTTAACCTGTTAAGGCCAAATTACTACTCTTATCATTCAAAACTTTCAAGAAACTATTTAATATCCCTTTAAAGTTGAGAATTATGGCCTAAAATAAATAATTTTGGTAAAAAAACATCAAAAATTTATTTTAAATGGTTTGTTATATTTTCAAAAAGAGCATTGTCAAGTTCAAATATGCAGACAATCTATGCACACGGGTCAATTTTGTAAGAAAAGTGAGGTTTTTGGGAGCTATAGGTGGTTTCAAGACCCAAAATTTTGTGCAAAAGGTCATCATGAGTTGGATAACCATTTTAAAATAATTCATGGCCATTGGAAAAATTCATATATTTATTTTTTATCTCAGACCTTAGCCTATTTTTTTGAAGTCACCATTGGAGCATGCTTCATACTAGAGTGCCTCAAAAGATTATAAATTCAAGTAAAGGATTGAAATGAATGATATTATGTTTTTAAATCATAATAATACATATATAAAGTGTAAAAACTCCAAATTTTATGCAAACCATGCTCACATAGTGTTTTGCAAGCAAATAGGCACTTAGGCTAAAAATGCATTTTTGGAATTTTAAAGTAAAAATGAGTTTTATAATGTTTTGATAGAATGATAAAAGTAACATAATGATTTTTTTAGGATTTTTTAAGCTTTAAAATAAATATTTTCATCATAGTGTTATTTTTTCACTTTTTGTAGTTCTAGGCACCCTTCCAAGCTTCCTGTTTAGATGCTCATTTTGTTCACCATATGTAGAGTTTGGATGAGAAATATTAGTATGTTTTTAGGACCCATATGTAATTATAATTCATGAATAATTAATATTAGTTGAGGGGTTTTAATTTATGAAAAAATGATAAGAGTGTAGACAGCTTAGAATGTAGTCAATTCCCCACAAACAAATTTCATTTACATGGTAACTTTTCATATATTTTTCCTGGAAGATCAATATTTTAGAGATGTCATAGGGGTGAATTTGATACAAATAAATGGAAATGGTTTAGGATTTGGAGTTTTTTACCTCATGAATAATTATTTTGAAGATTTAGCTTTAAAACCCTCCTAAACCCCTAAAAAACCAATTTTGAGAAAAATAGATTTTTTTTCCATCAAATCACCATGGATCAACCTAAAACATTTTAAAATGTAAATTAAACTCAAAGAGGATCCCATAAATGTAATTCTTATGCATGGGCTATAAAAATGAGGGCATAAATCATGTGTTTTGTGGAAAAAAGCATTTAAAATGAAGTACAAGGCATTTCAATCGAATCTAATCAATGAAGATCAAATCTTAGGACTTGTTATTCATCTTAAAATATTAATTTGATAAAAAATAATCCTATAAGTGTCTCTACTAGCTCAATCAAAATGGCCAGTCAGCTAGAAATTTGAGAAAAATTGGCCTAGTCAACTTTGTTGACTAAACGATGAAGGTTTTTGCATCAAAATCTCATATTTTATGATGAGGAAAGGTGTTCCAAGTATAATTAATGATTTTTTCAGGTTTCATGGCTTATTATTGTAGGTTTCATGGTGTGTAAGTGCACAAGTATCCTTTTGGCCTAATTGTTCAAAAGGTCAAGTTGGAGTTTGGCATTAAATTGGTCATCAATGAGTTTAAAATGAGTTTCAAATCCAATTTTATATTATTATATGGAGATTTCATGTTCTTTTCACTCTTTAGGGTCCTTTTTAAATGCAAGTGGAGTGAGTTGGAGTTGACTAGTCTTGCACTTTGGTTGAATAGTTGACAAGTCCAACATCTATTCATGGTTAAATTTTTATCCAAGCCTTTCAACACTTTCAAATCAACTTCAAATGGAGTTATACGTCCATGTTTTGGAATGTATTTTCATGCAAATGAAGGCTAATTGATGTTGACTAGTTTTGAGCTCTAGTTGATTATTTGTCAAGTGCCACAACCACTCTTAATTTCCATGCAAAAGAGGACTTTCTCTTTTTCCAACTCAACTTCTAATCGAATAAAGTGGAGTTTCTATTTGAAGATTGGTGTAGCATCATGCATGGAAATTTTTTTGACTTGCCACATGGGTCCACCATCCTTATTCCTATGCCAAGATGGAGGATTTTTGCATGTTTAAGGATTTTTGAATTGTTTAATCATTGAATAAGGAGTTGTCTTAAGTTGAGTCAACCAAGACCACCCATTGTCCCTTTTCAACACCACTTAGGGCTTGGATTAGGTTTCGAGACATATATATTGGCTTTTTTAAGCCATTTTCTTTCATTATTCCTAGAGCTGAAGGAGAAATTGTAATATAGACCATACATAAATAAATGATATTTTTATTTTACATACAATTTTTGATAGATAAGAGAGTGTAATTAATTATGTATCAACATATAATTGAGATTATATCTCATTTTAGTAGGTCCATTCCTCACCTTTTCTTTCTATCTCACCTTTTATAGGTCATTTGAAGACATAAAACATAAATTTTGTAATCTAGAGTTATATTGATCCTTCATCTAAAATATTTATGCTTAAGGGAAATATAGGAATTTTATTGATTCACATGTGTGCATTAGTTTTAAAATCTTCCAAAGGATATAAACAATTTAGCTGAATCACCCAATTAGATAGGAATTTTCATTTCAGTTTCTTTTTCCCTTTTCATCCCAAAAAATCAAAATAGTTTAGTTTTTAGAGATAAATCTTAAAGGAACCATCCCTATCTAGAGGTTATTATCAATACAGAGTCACCCACACTCTATGAATATCTAATTATATCAGCTGGAGAGAGAGGCTATGTTTTACACATCTTCAATTAGGGTACACTCTAGAGTGATAATAGTTTTTGACATGCTCAGTGAGACATCATTCAAAAGGTCAATGCAACTTTCAAACACTCAAAGCTGGTTATGAACATTAGGTATCATTTCAATATTGATTACTTTTAGCATTTGGTTTACTAATGGTCTTTAATGGCTTATTTTAGTACAGATCCATATTATCCTCACTATGACCAACCATACTATGATTCTCACTAGGAGTTTGAGGATCTATAATAATCATATATGCAAGAGTACTACCCAGATCCTCTATATGGATAGTCAATCCATCTTAATATTGACCCTTACCAATCTTATCATGGCCATATTTTATCTGTCCAATCCATACCAACACTTAAACAAAATTTAGTGAGCCTTGAAAACCATGCACTATAGTTTTATTCACAGAGCTATTATGGCCAGGATACCCCTACTCACCATATCCATTATGTGAGAGGGTCATTGAAGCAAATAAAAGAGAAATGAGCATCTATTGAGAGGGAAAATTGGGGCAATTTCATTAGTTAAATGATGGATATAAGTGGTTACATTCAAAGCATTGAGGATAAACTAAAAATCCTTAAAAATAAATAGGTTCAACCATAGCCTTCTTATATGTCAAGATCCCCCTGCTCTTGAAGAGCACAGTTGACTACCTTTGTATAAGCAACTAAACACAGAATTTAACCAGAAGTAACAAGTAACAAGAAATTAGAAATAACACAGAATATGAGAGACAATACCCAATTGTATTAATACTCTTCCAGAAGGAAATACAACAAAGAAGATTCCACAATATTCTTCACACTCCTCTAGGGCTCCCACACCTCTAGGGCATAAATAGTAAATCTCTTCATGAGTTCTCTCTATCAATCATGGTCACAACAAAAAACTCAAAGACAGAGTTGTTATTCACCTCAAACCAATCAGTATCACTACTACCAGTACATAAGTACGTGACGTACTCCAAGTAGATCTCACCTGATCTTGCAACAACCTGTAGATCAACTGAACTTACTTACCACCATGTAGATCTAACCTGATCTTACTACACCGCAGATCAGCCTGGCCTTGCACACCTGCTAACCTAGATCATACACACATGAAGAACCCTTCTGATTCTCCAAACTAGCACCCCTGTGGATCTTCTACCAGATCTTGCTCTCCAGCAGATCTACCTGATCATACACACTTGGCACTGTGGCACTAAAAGGAGCTAACCTTGATCTCTCTATCTAGCACACTTTACAATACAACCCATGTGTCTCTTAAATATATCCCATACAAACAATAATTAGACTTCTAATTAAAATAATTAGAACCATAGCTCTAAGACTAAAATTAGTCTTTACCATGCAAACTAACTATCTGTCCAAAAATAGACTAGTTTCAGAGATGCATGCACACACAGGCTGTTGACGTCGGTTCCTGTCTGACCAATGTCAGCCAACCCATAACTGACATTGGTTACTGTAACATTGAAGATGACCAACATCAGTTGATCAGACCAATGTCGGTTGCCTACAACTCAACAACCTCCTTCTGTTTTCATCCGAGTGAAACTTTTAGCTCCACAACCTAACAATCTCCCACTTGGAGATAAATAGCTACACCTATACCTATACCTATACATCATCTAATTTGTTTCCTTGCTTGTATCCCTCTTCAAGATCAATCTTGAAGACCAACCACCACAGTGAACCCTGTGATGCTCCTCCTATCATCCAAGTAACCTGCCACATCTGATTCTACATACCCATGTAGAGAAGTCTTTGACCCTGCATAGCATGAATCCCTACTGCTGGTCCATCTTAGATACCTGAGAACCCACTAAAATGCTCTCTAGTGCTTCTTTCCCAAATTGGCCACAAACTTTTTGACAGCACCCACTGCTTGGGCAAATCAGGTCTAGTACACTTGTACTTAACCTCATCATGTGAATTGGGACACTATTCTATGAACTGTCCATCCATAGGTGTGATAACTGGCTCTGCATCCTGCATCGTGAACCATGCCACTACCTCATTCACACAATCATCTAGAGACAAAATCAAGCTGTGACCTTCCATGTCTCTAGACATTCTCATGCCAAAGAATTTTGTTGCTCCTAAATTCTTCATGACATACCATTGAACTAACTTTACCCTTAGCTCAGCAAATCCCTGTATGTATGCACTTGCAACAAGCACATCATCCACATACAATAACAGGATAATGTAGTGACCATTATCCAACCTGGTAAAGAAACACACAATATTTACAATGACATTGACTAAAGCCATGCTTGTCATCCACTTGTCAAACCTGTACCACTGTCTTGCAGCTTCCTCAAGACCATATGACCTAGCCTTCCATCTCACGTGTCCATTCTCTCTCTTCTTTAACCAAGGAATCCATTTGTCTTTTAGTGCTTTTATCCGGCTGGCAACCCTATCAAATCTCTCATTTGGTTCTGCATCCAAGGAATCAAATTCCTCAATCATGCCATGCTCCCACTGTTTTCAGGATCCTTCCTGCTCTATAGTGAGCAACTAGTATAAAGAAGGGGAATAACGAATTTGAGGCTTACTTACACTTTCAGTCCTCCATATGGGCATTTGAGACTCCTTGACAGCATGCTATCCACCCAAAATCTATTTCTTGGTCGACCCTGGTCTATACCCAACCGATGTCAAATCCACCTGATTGCCGACGCTAGTTCCCTAACCGACGTTGGTGTCCACTGGTCGCTAATGTCGGTTCCCTGACCTACGTTGATAGCCACCCTACCTAACAACACTGACTTTGCCTATCCACACATGACCAATGTCAGTGGCTACCTATTTGATGTCAGTTACCTCTAATCGATGTCGGTACTTGTGTTTTCCTATGAGTGATGACTTTTTACCCGTGAGCTCACCTTGGATCAAAACCCTGTCCAAACTGCCCTGCTCAGAATTATTTAGCCCCTGTGACTAATCTCTGCCCATCATCTCCTCCATGAACACCAAGGCTTTCCAATTCTTAAGTTTGTCAAACACATCTAAATTCCTCTTAAGAATATGCATCTCCTTCTTACTCATGTGACCAAGCCTACAAAGCCACGTCTTTGCAACAGAAGAAGAATCAGTAATATAAGTAGATAGATAAAGGATACCTACTTTCTTACCACCTACTAATTCAAGTGAATCTGTTGTGAGAGTTACTGTGCATCTCTCATCACCCAACTTTCTTGAATAAATTAGCCTCATCTTCAAGATTGGGACCTGCATGACATCCTTCAACACCCATGTGTTGGCCGTCTACAATTTCAGCCACACTTCCCCTTTGCCAATACTTTGACAAGGCTCACCAACCCCTAAATAAATCTTTCCAAAGTCTCCATGGACCTTAACATGGAAAAATACTCTATTTGGGGCTGTATGGAAAGAGGCAACAGAATCTATAAACCAAGATTCTACTTTATCCAAGGAACATACAAGAGCAACCAATGTAACAATCCATGCAACAATACCTACTTCTTTATTTCCTTCATGCTGATCTTCTACCAACCAACAATATTTCTTTACCTGCTCTTTATTTTCATAACACTATAATTGATCATTCTTGCTTTTGAATTTCTCCATACTTTCTTCTACCATTTCTATACTCCCACTCAATCAGAAACCCCTGAGAGTGACTTGTAATCAATAAACACTTAACAAGCTCTGACCACTTGTTAGTTGATCCTAGCTCTGATACCAATTGTAAGTGGTATCAAGATATGAACTAGCACCCTGGCTCTGATACCAATTATCAGTGGTATCAAGCTATGAACTAGCACCCTGGCTCTGATACCAATTGTCAGGATCCCCCTGCTCTTGAAGAGCATAGTTGACTACCTTTGTATAAGCAACTAAACACAGAATTTAACTAGAAGTAACAAGTAACAAGAAATCAAAAATAACACAGAATATGAGAGACAATACCCAATTGTATTAATACTCTTCTAGAAGGAAATACAACAAAGAAGATGCCACAATATTCTTCACACTCCTCTAGGGCTCCCACACCTCTAGGTCGTAAATAGTAAATCTCTTCAAGAGTTCTCTCTCTCAATCACGGTCACAACAAACAACTCAAACATAGAGTTTTTGTTCACCTCCAACCAGTCAGTATCACTACTACCAATACACAAGTACATGACGTACTCCAAGTAGATCTCACCTGATCTTGCAACAACATGTAGATAAACTGACCTTACTTACCACTATGTATATCTAACCTAATCTTGCTACACTACAGATCAACCTGGCCTCATGCACCTACCAACCTAGATCATACACACATGAAGAACCCTTCTGATTCTCCACACCAGCACCCATGTGGATCTTCTACCAGATCTTGCTCTCCCATAGATCTACCTGATCATACACACTTGGCACTGTGGCAATAAAAGGAGCTAACCTTGCTCTCTCTATCTAGCACACTTTACAATACAACCCATGGGTCTCTTAAATAGATCCCATACAAATAATAATTAGACTTCTAATTACAATAATTAGAACCGCAGCTCCAAGACTAAAATTAGTCTTTACCATGCAAACTAACTGTCCATTCAAAAATAGACCAGTTTTGGAGATGCATGCAAACACATACACACACAGGCTGCTGACGTCAGTTCCTGCCTGACCGATGTTGGCCGACCCATAATCGACGTCAGTTACTATAACACTGAAGATGGCTGACGTCGGTTGATCAGATCGACGTCAGTTGCCTGCAACTCAACAACCTCCTTCTATTTGCATCTGGGTGAAGCTTTTAACTCCATAACCTAACATTATATGCCATCCATTCCTCCTTAATAGATCATTCTAAGATCTCTTTTGAGTTTTTAATGTTCTTCATATGTTTCTCAAACCTTCCATTCTTGGAGATATATCCAAGAGAACTTTCAAAGAAAGAAAGAGGTTGTTATGGGACAAGCTACTATTAAGACCACTGAGTAATTTAAAGAGAAGATATTCCAAGATAATATTGATAAGTATATTAGAGAGTTGGATCTAAGGACAAGGAAAGAGGAGGAGAACCAAAATTAGAAGGTCAAAAAAGAGCCTTTATCTTTTCCATCTTGGAACCAAATCATGGAGTCAAGCAAGAAAGAGGAATAATCAAGAATAATTAAATATGCTAAATTCAAGCAAGCTATTATTAAACCTTCATCTCTTCCTTCTCATCAGCCTAAATCCTTTCCTTCATGGAAAGACATTCAAGAAAAAGTGTAGCAGAGAGATGAGGTGAAGGTGATCCAAGAAGAACAACCTCATGAGCAAAATCAAGTATTTATGCTAACTTTTGTAGATCTTTCTCATCTTAATGAACACTTTTAGGGATATAACATAACGATTTTGGAGAAAAAACCTCTTATTTTTGAGGTAAGTGAAGAAGATACAGTCAAAGAGATAGAAAAGGAAGATGACTTGAGTGATCAAGAAGAATAAATCATAGTTGAGACACTACTTAGTAGGGACAAACATGATTCGATATTTCATGATGCCAAAGAAGAAGAGTTATAAGAGGTTTTTCAAGATCTTATAGTAGATGATATAGATGAGGTACAAAAAAATATTTATTTAGAAGGAAGCAATGAAGATAACTCACATAGAGCCAATGTTGAGATGGAGAATTTCCCTGACAAAGATGAGACAAGTACAATAGATCAAGAAATTTCATTTGACTTCATCTAAAAGGTATAAATATGTGATTAACATGCTTAAAATGGTAATAATACTAATGAATTTCATTTCCTTTAAATTTATCATGATGAAGAGGCCTTTTGGGAGGATTTGGAGAGTTTTTTTGCAGAGTTTCATAGTCCATCTCTACTCCAAGTAGAGATTGATGAATGTCTTGTAAAGAGTACTATTGCCACTATTCATCAGGAAGAAATTAAAGTCATATTATAGCCATTTTTGGATACTTGTCAAGGATATAAAGACTTTGAAAAAATACCAATTCAAATGTATTCAAATGAAGACATCAATCCACGTATACTAGTTGAATTGCTAATACAATTATTGAATGAGAATGTGTCAAATCATGATCAACCTATGAATGGGGTAGAGATAATAGTCTTGATACAAAAAAGAATAATATGGGAGGAGGATGATTGGATATTAGATCCATATCTTCAATCCATACACCTAAGAATGGAATTTTTTGGCCTAGCTACATCATCTAAAACATATGAACATATAAGTGTTGCCATTTGCAGAAGATAGCTATCAAAAGGAAGCAAATATGTTTCAAAGTTACATAAAGCATCAAATAGATTTCTATTTGATCTAGGAGGACCAAAAAGGTGGAAGTTATTTTGTACATAATAGACTACCTTTTTTTTTTCTCTAAGTGCATATTTGTGCATGCTTTCAGTAGTTGTTTTTTCCTTTTTGTGTTGTTGTCTTTTCCTCTAAGTGCACATGTGCACATGTTTTTTGTTGTTTGTGTTAGTTTCTCTTTTTATGTCTTGATCTACAATATTTATTAGTTTTAATGTATATCCAAGTCTATCTTTATCATATTTTATGATTTCTTTGACCAGCAATCTGGTCAACCCCTTAAAGTCACCAAACTTATTAGTAATTTAACCTATCAAAGCTAAATTACTACTCCTATCATTTAAAACTTTTAAGAAACCATTAAATAGATCTTTAAAGGTAATAATTATGGCATAAAATCACTAATTTTGGAAAAAAACATAAAATTTTTATTTTAAATGGGTCATTTTCATTTCATAAAGAGCATTTTCAAGTTCAAATATGTAGACAATCCATACACATGGGTTAATTTTGTGAGAAAATTAAATTTTTTGGGAGCTACAAGTGGTTTCAAGACCCCAAATTTTGTATATAGGGTCATAAATAGTTTTATAAGATTATAAAAAAAATTCATGGACATTGGACAGGTGGAGGCACTCATTGTTTTGCAACAGTCCTTAGTATGTCTGTTGGAGATCACCATTAGAGTAGGCATCATTCTGGAGTGCCATAAAAGTTTCTAAGTTTAGATAAAAGTTTCTAAATAATTTTATGATATTTTTAAATCATAATAATAACTTTAAGGAGTGTCAAAAACTCTAAATTTTAAGAAAACCATGCTCAGATAGGCTTATGCAAGCAAATAAGCATATAAGCCAAAAACGGTTTTTTTTTTTTTTTTTAAATTTTCCATTGAAATGTGATTTTAGAGTGTTTTGATATTATTTTATAGATCCCATGATTATTTTTTATTCATTTATAATTATGTGAATATTTATTTTTCTTTTTGTAAAAATTTCACTTTTACAGTTTTAGACACCCTTCCTAGCCTCCTGTTCAGAAGCTCATATCTTTCACCATGTTTGTAGTTTTTATAAATGATATTAATATGTTTTTATAAAAAATATTTAACTATAATTAATTAATAATTGATACTATTTTATGGTTTTTTATTTATAAACAATTATTAAGAGCATAGGCAGCCCAGAATGCAGTCAAAACCCCACAGGTAGATTTCTCCATTTGGTAATTTTTTTAATATATTTTTCATGGGAGCCCAATATTTTCATAGATGTTATTATGGTAAGTGTGATATATATTAATGGAAATATTTTTGTATTTTTAGGTATGTACTTCATGAATCATCTTTTGAAAGATTTAGCTTCAAAGCTCGCCTAAAACCTTAAAAAACTAGTTTTGCAAAAAGTTGATTTTATTACTATAAAATCATAAAGTATAAACATAAAACCATTTAAAATTTAAATTAAAATAAAATAGGATTCAAAAAATGTCAATTTTATGCATTGATCTGTACAGATGAGAGTAGAAATCATGTTTTTATGTGAAACATCATGTAAAATGAAGTATAGGATAGTTAAATAAAATATAATCAATGAATCTTAAGTAATATGAATTTTTATTCATACTAAATTCAAGAAAGATATCATTAAACCTTCATCTCTTCCTTCTCATCAGCCTAAATCCTTTCCTTCATGGAAAGACATTCAAGAAAAAATGTAGCAGAAAGATGAGGTGAAGGTGATCCAAGAAGAACAACCTCATGAGCAAAATCAAGTATCTATGGTAACTTTTGTAGATATTTCTCATATTAATGAACAATTTTATGGATATAACATAACACTTTTGGAGAATAAACCTCTTATTTTTTAGGTAAGTGAAGAAGATATAGTCAAAGAGATAGAAAAGGAAGGTGACTTGAGTGATCAAGAAGAATAAATCATAGTTGAGACACTACTTAGTAGGGACAAACATGATTCGATATTTCATGATGCCAAAGAAGAAGAGTTATAAGAGGTTTTTCAAGATCTTATAGTAGATGATGTAGATTAGGTACAAACAAATATTTATTTAGAAGGAAGCCATGAAGATAACTCACATAGAGCCAATGTTGAGATGGAGAATTTCCTTGACAAAGATGAGACAAGTACAATAGATCAAGAAATTTCATTTGACTTCATCTAAAAGGTATAAATATGTGATTAACATGCTTCAAATGGTAATAATACTAATGAATTTCATTTCCTTTAAATTTATCATGATGAAGAGGCCTTTTGGGAAGATTTGGAGAGTTAGTTTGTACATAATAGACTACCTTTTTTTTTTTTCTCTAAGTGCATATTTGTACATGCTTTCAGTAGTTGTTTTTTCCTTTTTGTGTTGTTGTCTTTTCCTCTAAGTGCACATGTGCACATGTTTTTTGTTTTTTGTGTTAGTTTCTCTTTTTATGTCTTGATCTACAATATTTCTTAGTTTTAATGTATATCCAAGTCTATCTTTATCATATTTTCTGATTTCTTTGACCAACAATCTGGTTAACCCCTTAAAGTCACCATAATTATTAGTAATTTAACCTATGAAGGCTAAATTACTACTCCTATCATTCAAAACATTCAAAAAACCATTAAATAGCTCTTTAAATCTAATAATTGTGGCCTAAAATCACTAATTTTGGTAAAAACATAAAAAAATTATTTTAAATGGGTCATAGTCTTTTCATAAGGAGCATTTTCAAGTTCAAATATGTAGATAATCCATTGTCTTTTCATAAGGAGCATTTTCAAGTTCAAATATGTAGATAATCCATACACATGGGTCAATTTTGTGAGAAAATTAAATTTTTTAGGAGCTAAAAGTGGTTTCAAGACCCCAAATTTTGTATATAGGGTCATAAATAGTTTTATAACATTATAAAAAAAAATTCATGGACATTGGACAAGTGGAGGTACTCATTATTTTGTAACCGTCCTTAGCATGTGTATTGGAGATCACCATTAGAGTAGGCATCATTTTGGAGTGCCATAGAAGTTTCTAAGTGTAAATAAAAGTTTTTAAATCATGTTATGATATTTTTAAATTATAATAATACCTTTAAAGACTGTCAAAAACTCTAAATTTTAAGCAAACCATGCTCAGATAGGCTTATGCAAGCAAATAAGCATATAGGCCAAAAAGGGGTCTTTTTTACTTTTCAAGTAAAATGTGATTTTAGAGTGTTTTGATAGTATGTTATATATCCCATGATTATTTTTTATTCATTTAGAAGTAGGTGATGACTTATTTTTATTTTAGTAAAATTTTCACTTTTACAGTTTTAGACACCCTTCCTAGCCTCCTGTTCACCATGTTTATAGTTTTTATAAATGATATTAATATGTTTCTATGACACATATGTAATTATAATTGATTAATAATTGACAATAGTTTATGGTTTTTGATTTATAAATAATTATTAAGAGCATAGGCATCCCAGAATGCAGTCAAAACCCCACAGGCAGATTTCTCCATGTGGTAATTTTTTTACTATATTTTTCATGGGAGCCCAATATTTTCATGGATTTTATTATGTTCAATTATATATATATAGGGATTTTTAGGTATGTACTTCATGAATCATCTTTTTAAAGATTTAGCTTCAAAGCTCGCCTAAATCCTTTAAAAACTAGTTATGAAAAAAGTTGATTTTATTAATATAAAATAAAAATATATAAACATAAATCCTTTTAAAATTTAAATTACACTCAAATATGATTCCAAAAATGTAAATTTTATGCATGGATCTGTACGAATGAGAGTAGAAATCATGCTTTTATGGGAAACATCATGTAAAATGAAGTATAGGATAGTTAAATAAAATATAATCAATTGATCTTAAATAATAAGAATTTTTATTCATACTAAAATATTCATTTGGTTAAAAATCATCCTAGAAGTGTCCCAACTAATTTGATCAAAATGGCCAGTTTGCAGGAAAATAAAGCAAAATAGGCCTAGTCAACCATGTTGACTAAATGGCGAGTGTTTTCTCATCAAAATCACATATATTGTGATGAGAAATTTTTTTCCAGGTATATTTAATTATTTTTTTATGTTTCATGTCATCTTGTTTTAGGTGTAATGGAGTCCAAATGTAAGAAGATAGGCTATTATACCTAATTGGCCTAATAGGCCTAATTGATCAATCAAGCAAGTAAAGAATGACATTGAAAATATATCAAATGAATAAATTTTGGAGTTACCATGTGACATATCCACTATTATTATTCATATTCATATATTTTTAAATTTTAAATAATATTTTGTGCAAGGAGGAGCTAAGTGGAGTTAACTAGCCTTGAACTTCCAATCAAAGCTTCAGTTGATTAGTTGACCAACATCATGAAATATTCCTTTGTTATAATTTAAATAATGATATTAAAATACTTAAAAAATATTTCAAGTGGAGATAAATACCAAATAATGGCATTGATTACATGCAAGGTGAGTTGACCAAGTTAATGGGGCCCACCATTTCTTGTTTTAATGCCAAAATAGATTTCTTGCAAAGCAAGAAAATTAAAATATTTTTTAAGACTATTGTATTTATTTTTTAGCTCAAAATATACTTGAGTTGATATCAATATGGGCCCACCTATTTTCCATGCCAAAGTTTGAGAGTGCATGCATGTTTTCTGAAGGAAAGTCGTTTTTAAGAGTTTTCTAAATATTGTAAAAGGGAGTTGATTAAATAATTGTAAAAGGTTTTAGTATTCATTTAATTAAAGAATACTATTCCTTATGTAAATTAACTCCACTTAGGCTATTATTATATTTTAAGAATTATATATTATATTTTCAAGCCATTATTTGATTTATTCCTAGAGTTGAAGGAGAAATTGTAATTTGGACCATACATCAATAAAGGAGATTTTTATTTTGCATATGAGTTTTGTTAGATAATAGAGTGTAATTAATTGTGTATTAGCAGATAAGTGAGATTATATCTCCTTTAAGTAGGTCCATTCTTCACCTATTACTTTCTATCTCACTTTCTATAGGTCATTTGAAGAGGTAAAAATGAAATTTTGTAATCCAAAGTTATATTAATCTTTCATCTGAAATATTTATGCTTAATGGAAATATAGGAATTATATTGATTAACATGTGTGCATTAGTTTCAATAGCTTCCAGAGGATATAAACAATTTAAATGCATCACTCAATTAGATAGGATTTTCCATTTCAGTTTCCTTCTCCCTTTTCATCCCAAAAAATTAAAATAGTTTAGTTTTTAGAGATAAATCTTAAGGGAACCAGCCCTATATAGAGGTTATTATAAATATAGAGTCACCCACACTCTGAGAAGATCCAATTGTATCAACTAGAGAGAGGGTGTGTTTTACACATCTTTAAGAAGAGTGCACTTTAGAGTGATAACAAGTTTCCAACATTGTTCCTATTCAAAATAAATTCACTATGGTCATTCACATTTGTATTGATTTTAAAAATCTTAATTTTGTTTATCCCAAAGATAATTTACCCTTACCTTCAATAGATGTAATTGTTGATTCCATGGCTAGTTATGAAATGTTATCTCTTATGGATGGCTTCTCAGGGTACAATCATATTCATATTGTCCCCAAGGACTAACATAAGACTACTTTCACCATGGAATGGGGCACCTATTGCTATCTCAAAATTCCTTTTAGTCTAAATTTTTTTTGAGCCAATTAACAACGAGTGATGACTCACATATTTCATTATCTCATCCACAAAATTATTCAAACCTATGTGAATGATCTCATTGCTAAATCCAAACATTATATGAATCATCTTTCTAATCTCATTATTATCTTTGACCATCTCTTTAAATATAAAGTTATACTTAATCCTTAAAAATGTATTTTTGGAGTCATATCTAGAAAAAATTTATTATTCTTAGTCTCTCTCTATGGCATCAATGTTGACCCTGCCAAAATTAGTGCTATCATCAACACGCCTATTCCTCATTCTATTCCTGATATTTATACTTATTTAGGAAAACTTGGTGTAATTAGATGATTTATGCCCAAAATGGCATATTAAATTCACTCCATCAATTCAATTATCAATAAAGGTACTACTTTATAATGGATGGATCCATGTCAAAAATCATTTGATAGCGTGAAAGAGTCATTGCTTCATCCACCTACACTTAGTATTCCTTCCAACGATAAAACTTTAATTATGTATACTTATTCCACACCTATTTTAGTTGGGGTAATGCTTTCCCAACAATATTATATGGGAAGAGAGTATGTTATCTACTACATTATCCAATGCCTCATCAATTATGTAACACATTATACCAAAATTGAGTGTGATTGCCTCACTATCTACTTTGTAACTGAAAAACTTTGCAAAATAAATGATTTACCAAACTACTTATGTCATTATTCATTTTGACCCCCTTCATCATTTTTTCTCCAAAGAATTTATTCCTAAAAATATAATTGGTAAATGGATGGTCCTCCTTATGGAATTTGATCTCCGCATAATCACTCAAAAAATTGTCAAAGGAAAAATCATAGTTAATCAACATTCCACAGATCTCATACCTTCCACTTCTTCTCCTCAAGATAATCTTCCAAATAAAAATATCCTTTAAATATAAGGTCTTAATTAGGCTATTTATATTAAATATTATTTTCATAGATTTATCATCGATCTTGAAGCCAATAATATTGATGAATCCACTACTCCCTCTAGTACTACTAAACCAAAAGTAGTTATCAAGGAGCTTCTTAAAATTAATGTCAACTTACACAAAGATACTTGGACCCTTCACTTTGATGGTGCCAAATTCCTTTAAAGAGCTTGGGTAGGTTTCATTCTCAGAAGTCCTCTTGTAAAAATCATTCCCTTAGCTTTTTGCTTCACATTTGATGTCACCAATAATATGATCAAGTATGAATCTCTTATCTTAGGCATGATAGCTGCTCTTGATTTAGACATTCAATATCTTCATGATTTAGGTGATTTTCAACTTATTT
Organism: Torreya grandis; assembly: GCA_037957365.1. Taxonomy (NCBI): domain Eukaryota; kingdom Viridiplantae; phylum Streptophyta; class Pinopsida; order Cupressales; family Taxaceae; genus Torreya; species Torreya grandis. The sequence goes on along the minus strand of JARHVA010000172.1, from coordinate 4,215,117 downwards.
TCCACCAATTAAATGGTGCTTATCAATGTAAAAGTGAGAACCTCATCACAAATCATCAAATTGTAACCACTCTTGTTAAGGATTTCATCTCTTTCACTATTGAGCCTATTCCTAGAGATAAAAATTTCATTGTTGATTCTCTTAACTCTTCAACATATCTCTTTCATCCACACCAAGTCATTTTTTATCCTAATTTTCTTATAAAAATAATTAAATATCCATTTTCTACTCAACCACTAAATTCTCTTATCTACCATATCAAGGCTGTTACCATTCGATAAAGCCTATTTTACCAAGACATTATTCGATTCCTAGAAAATCAGACTTATCCTCTTAATTTAGATTCTCGTGAAAAGACACACATTCATAAAAAAGATTTCAAGTATGTATTTTGACACAACATCCTTTATTATCTCAACACTAAAGGTACCTTAATCCATTATGTTATGCAAGATGAGGTCCTTCTTCTTAAACAAGAACATGGGGGCATTTGTAGTGGCCACTATAGCAAACATGCTACAACCTATAAATGCCTATGCATGGGTTAATTTTGGACTACTCTTGAAAAGGATGTAATAAAATATGCTAAAAAGTGTAATACTTATCAAATTTATGAATATATAATTCATTCACCTCTAGCCAAACTCTAAACTATCGAATTTCCTTGGCCATTTTCCAAATGAGGATTCAATCTCATTGGTAAAACACCTCACTCTCAAGATGGGCATGTCTTTATCATCATCACTATCGAATATTTTACCAAGTGGGTAGAATCCATGACCCTTGTTAGCATCACCAATCTTACCATTTCCAAATTTATTCTTAACCAAATCATTTTCCACTTTGGTGTTCCCCATACCATCATTTTAGACAATGGTGGTAATTTAGAAAACAAACATGTTAAAAAACTTTGCAATAAATTTAAGATCAATCATAAATTTGCCATGCCTTATCATCTGTAATGCAATGTTCAAGCTAAGGACACTAATAAAATTATCAACAAAATTCTCCAAAATATAATCCATGAAACCCATATAGATTGTCACCTTCATCTTTACCCTACACTTTGGGCCTATCAGACTAACATACACACTGCCACTAGGGTAATTCCATTGTCTCTAGTCTATGGTTCTGAGTCAGTTCTTCCTTTAGAATTTGATATTTTCTCTCTTCATATATCTATTCATGGTATCATTCCCAATGAATAATTATGTGAAACTCATCTTCATGAACTTGATCTACTTGACGAATGTGATCTTTCCACCTTACAACATAACCGCCAATACAAGGCTCGTATTGCCAAACAACATAATAAATGTGTTAAAGTTTGTACATTTAATATTGGTGGTATTGTTCTTAAAATAGAATACACCCATGTTAAAGAAGTTAAATATACCCAAAAATGGTGGGGCTCTTAATTAGTAAACTATATTCTTGATCCAAAACCTACCATCTTCAAACCAATGAAGGCCATGTTTTCAAAGATCTTACCAATGCACAATTCCTCAAAAAGTATTTTTTCTAAAAATTTCATTATTTTCATTATTTATATCTATATCTTTTAACACTTTTTATAGGTTACTTACATGGGTCTCTCCTGCTACAACAAGTTCCCTCTTTTCACAAACCTTTAGTGCTCCCTTTTCATCCTTTGGTTTCTTGATGTACCATAGTTTTTTTTTTATCTTTTTGCTTTTTTTTTTTTTTTTTGACTCCCCTTAGGTTTTTATTTTGTGAGTTGATTCTTAAGACCATGCATAAGACCCAAAATTCCTCACAAAATTACCATCTTTTACTTATTTTTTTCCCTTATGATTTTTCACTTTCTTGTTGGCACCCCTTAGGTTTCTCTTTTATGAAGTTGCAGTGTAAGACCGTGGATAGGACTCAGCCTTCCTCATAAAATTCCCTTATTTTCATGTTTATTTTTATCATCCTTGTTCTAAAAATTTATCTTTTTCTTCTTCTTTTAGATTTAATTTGTGCAATAAATCTATGTCAACACGTTTTCCTCCATTTTCCTCCTTATTATGATAAAAAATCACATGTTACTATAATTGTATCCTTTTTTTCCCTTTGTCACTTTTTCTGAGATTTAAAGTAATTCAAATTATTCCATGTATCAATCCTATTGATGTACTATTTATTTCACTCCACATTGGATAAAACAAGGTCAAAGTCAAGATAACACTTTTATTTTACCTATATTTATGAGACTCTTTGACCCCATGATCTTTGAAGTTTCTCTCTCTTAGCAACCAAGTTCCAAGTATTCAAATGAAAGTCATCTTTAGCACCCATGTTTGGTTTTCAAAATTTGTGTGAAGGAGGAATAAAAAAATACATCAATAAATTTAAAATATAAATAATTTTAAATAAAAGGAAATGATATCTAAAAGGCAACATACAAGTCTCAAAAGTCAAACATCACACCAAAAGACGTAATTACAAGCACATCTCCTATCTATAATCAAAAATCAAACTCCATAGTTAGCCTCACATAAATTCGAGGTCATTTGGGGTGAATTATTCCAATATATTGGAATAGGGGAATTCAACAAACTCTATGGTGATACCTACTTTCTCATGTAAGTACCCAATATTCATATTAGATCGATGGCTCTGTAAGGGGTCTTGAGGAATGGGGAACACACTGTAGGGAGGTAGGTACATTTTAATTTTAATGAATATATCCTTCATGGAATGATATATACACTCTATTTTTTAACCTAAGATTGGTGTGGATAAGATAAGTTCTCTAGAGTCCTTGAAGTCAAAAGTCCTCTTGTTTTGACAAACCTAATTTGAGTGTCTTGAACTTGATAAATAGTTTCTCTACCTTGGTTTTTCCTTCATTATCTCCTCTAGCCATTTAATTTCCCCCCTTTATAGAAAAATTGTGATTCTAAATATATTTTCCCTTCTTCTTTAATTCATTTTCTTCATCTCTTAAAAACATGCTAGCACTACTTTGTTTCAATTTTATCTATCCTTAGAGAAAAACAACATGTTTGAGCAACTATGGATTACTTTATTTTTCTCCATGATTTTACATTCATAGACTTAATTTAATTTCATTTTAACATTTATCATTATTTTACTATCTTAATATTATAGACACATGAATTTTTATCCTTTTTCCATTGTTGAATGAGGTTGGCTTGTTACTTCTCAATCTTCAATGTTGTTTTTCCTTTTTTCACTACCTTTTTCCATTGTTGAGTGAGATAAGGATTATTAATACTCACTCATAAATTTTGTTTTACCATTTTATTTTTTATTTTACCATTGATTTATTTTATTACAATCTTGTTTGACATGTATCCTTAGTTTGACTAGGTAAGTTTGCCTTTCTTACTTAAGGATAACTTGTTTGAGTTTTTTGGTATTTAGTAGCCTTGGCTTTTCAATTACCTAATTTACTCTTGTTTTTTGACTCGGTAATTTGGTATAGCATAACATTTTTCACCCATTCTTTATAAATTTCCCAAGTATATCCCATCCTCATATCACTGGCTATCTTGGATTTTCCTATGTTTTTTTTTTTTTTTTGCTCTTTATTTTTGTATTCTTGGGTTTGTTAAAAGTAGTTTCTATGCCCACCATCTTGTGATAAAGGTAAGTCAAGGTACGCATTTCATTTATTTTTTAGTTATTTATTTTTTATTCATTTAATTTATATTATTTTTTCTTTAAAATATTGTAACTTTTTTAGCATCAACATTATGTGTCTTTATGTTCTTTCTCAAAGCACCATCCCCTATTACACCTTAGTGACACATGATGAAATTTGAGTGGGGCATATGTATACAGATAATATTATTAACCTTTTATCAAATACTAACAATTTACATCTTGTAGGAGCTCATCGAGACTCAATCTCTCTGAGTGTATACCTTAAAGGGTGAATTGGGAAAGGGGTGGGAAGACCTTTGGTGCTTCATGAGATTGTTATCCTTTATTACCACATTTTTACCAATCCAAGAAGATCTTAAAACCATTCCCTAATCTATTAATCCTCCCTTACACACTCCTCAATTATTTTTCCTTGCTTTATCCTAATTTTTTCCCTTAATTCCTTTTTGGACAGTCAAATGTACTAGGTTGACTGGGTCTAGTTTATGGGTATTTTTTAGTTTTTGACTTGTTATCCCTTCACCTGACCTAGCTCAAACCTAGTGAATTATCCTTGAAAACATATAGGTTTTATTGGGTCAAAATTGTATAGCTAACATTTTTGAGAGGATTTATGGCAAGATCTACCTATATATACAATATCATTTCATAATTATTTCAATATGTAATAAATAGTTATTATTCAATTGTGCTTTTTTACAATCTCCTCTCTACCATTATACTTAAGGAGTCTTTGATTAGGGTTTTTACATGGAGAATATAGTCTTGTGGATAAGTCTTGGATGCTTTCTTCTTTCTTAGTTATCCTTACAAACCACAAAAACCTCTTTCACTATGATTTTGAATGTCAAAATACCCCTTGGACCACCTTAGGTCCCCATTGAGACCATTTAACCATTTAATCACTAATCAAACCTGACCCATAGTTATCTTAACTCAACTATCTCAAATTATCCTTTTATCCCTTTTTTCCCTTTGACACTTGACCATCGATGGTTAGGTTAACCATTGATGGTCACCTTGAATGTGATGATCAGGGTGCACCTCCTCAACCAAGAGCATGTAAACTACCCACGGTTATTTTCTAATTATAAATTATCTAAATATTTTTTTGAGATATTGTATGGATGAGTTAATTTTAGAAGGCCCAGTTCATGTGTTGTTGCAACTCTCTTACCTTTTCTATAAAAAAAGAGGAGCTAAAAGGTGAAGATCATTGGTATAATATCTAGAAATATACAATTGTTACCAAGATTTTTGTCCATCCAAAAGTTTCTTTCTTGTAAGTCAATCATAATATATCAATCTAGCAATCATATTAGAGATTCAATTTACCACTGCCTCTTCACCAAGCCTTTAAATGCCATTACTCTACTGAAATTGAGATAGATTCCACCAATAGACTAACTACCTCAACCATCCACCCAATCAACTTATAATAAGACAAGTGCTTATTTCTCAGTATTCATCTACTTTATTTCCATTTTTTAATTAACCCAAGTCTTACCCATTTCTCAAAATCTATCTATTAGATCTCATCAATTATCCAAATTACCAACCTAGATCCTCACATAGTAATTATCAATGGTCAGCACAACTACTGACAATTGCTATAACAATGAAAAATAACAAGCTAATTCCACCCACCTACACCCAATAAAATCTAATTTCTTGTGTTTATACCTATTCACAGACCCCTCTCAAATTTTTTAAGATGATTCCCAACCCTTTAGCATTAGTATTAATTAGTTTATCACTAATTTAATTAATTTTAGTTTATTTTCTTAGAAAGCACTCTTGTATTCAATTGTAGTACCTTTTGATTTAATGATGAAAGTACCTTTATTTTCTATTTATAAGCTTAATTTTTTAAAACATGTGGATTGATAGCCCCTAAAGAAGATCTCGCTTCTAGGATCTAGCTATCGCTAGGCAATCCACCCAGCTATTTATCTAGCAAACAAGTTTGTTTTAGTGATTTATTATCTAAAAGTCATCCTCCCAAGACAAAGAGGATTTATTCACAATCTTCTAACTCCAACACATGCACAATCAATCAAGTATTTCAACCATACTCTTATTTAGTTTCTTCTTTTCATCTTTCTAAATAATAAACAAGAAATGCATTGAAGCATTCTAGGACACCCAGTGGGACCCTTGTGTCTTTAATTGGGTTATTTTTTTTCTTGCATTCTCTCTATTGCTTGCCCATTAACAAAATCAAAAGTTTCTTTGGGCTTAAAATTAAGTTCATACATTAGTTAATTGAAATTTTAGTTCATATAGCTTAACTTAAAGGTAAATTAATCTATTGTGGCTTCACTCCTTATTGTACGCACCTAACCAAACCACTTTCATCAGTTAAACATCAAACAAACTTGAGATAAGGCCTGACTAGGTTTTCATCACCTAGCAACAACTTTACCCTTTCTTGGTGATCCTAATTAGAGGTCATTATCAATGGGAGGACCAAATCAACTCTTTGGTTAAGTATAATATCTAGATATCAATATATTTTGGCTAAGTACCTGACACCCTTATCACTATGGTGTGTGAAGTGAGGAGGTAAGCCCCAATACCAAGCCACGTATTGATTCCAATACATATTATTTTTTATCACCTAAACATAACCTAAAACCAACCTTAGATTTCCTTTCTAGTACCTATTCTACAAGCCAACTTCTGTCACACACTTTCTTAAAGCATAATCTAAAAATTAGATTAGTTAAAACTCTAGGGCTTAACATATCTCTTAGAGTGTGATTTGATTTCTTTGATCTTTTTTTACCTTCTCTTTATTTGAGTAGTGAGGTTGTTTGTGCTTTATATATCCCCTATCTCATATGGTTCTTACTCACCATCAATGAAGAGACTTTACAGAGCAAAACCCATCACCTAGCCAACCTACCTCTTATACTTCTTCATCTATGGACTATACCTCTAAACTAATAGAATTTCCTCACCCTTCAGGAAGTCCTACCTTCCCTCGAGAGGTTCCTCAAGGAGATGCATATTTTGTCACTTTCTTAGATAACAATCCTATATCCTTGAAACATTATCTTACAACCACATCCTACTATATTCTAGTTTCAACCCCATCCATAGATATGCCTTATGACATACCTCTCCATCTCATGGGGAATAATTTTATTCTTACGGTTACTACCTAGCCATTGACTATCTAAGATTTCTCAATAACCAATAACCCCTTTGAGATTACCATTTAAAACTAACCATCCCAAACTACCACCACCATTATACCTTCTAATCCTAACAAACACTCTTCCACTATAGGAGTGCCTACCTATAACACTACCAGCCTTACTTTAACTACCTTCAAGCCATCAACCTACACTCCATTTAAGATCCTTGTGGTTTCCATACCCTATACCTTACCACCAATCAGTACAAGGGTCACCATCCTTCCATTGGTCACCAACCCAACTACCACTCCTATCCAATAAGCACCCCCCAAAATAACATTTATCTACATCCCTAATCAATAAGGGCATCTACACACTACCCAACTACCTACCTATACCTACCTTTATGTATCCTCCACCCAATTGTTGACATCCACTTATCCATATGTTGAATCCTCCCAACCTTCTACCTATTATCTATATGTCTCTCAACCACAAAAATAATATGCATCTTATAACCTTTTGGGTGCACAACCCCAAGCTAACCTAGTGAAGATGCTTATGGACAAGATGACCACCCTAGACTCATCCATTTTGGGTGCTCACAACATCTTATCATATGAACAAATCTGTAATGAGCCCATCCATCTATCCATACCTATCAAACCATATCCTCCCCAATGGGAACTTCCTAGGTTCTCTAAATTTAAAAGTAAGGAGGATCACCAACAACACCTTGGGGAATTTAGGCATGATTACTATCTCATCACCTATGATGATTCCCTTTTCTTCCATACCTTCCCCATGTCTCTAGCTACTCCAGTATTGGATTGGTATAGTACCATACCTAAGCACTCAATTTTCTCTTTCACCCAACTAGATCAAACCTTCTTAGACCACTTTTTAATCAATATCTCCAAGAAAGTCTCTATCACCAACCTTTAATCTATCTAAAAGTTTGAGGATGAGTTTATTTCCAATTTTGTGGCTCATTGGAGGAGCTTTATCAACTAGCTATCCTTCTCCCTACCTCAAACTGAACTCATAGAGATTTTTTCCCTAGCATGTGCCAAGCATATCTCCTCTACCCTACATTTCCAAAGCTTCCAAACCTTCAATGAATATTTTACCATGGTTCATAAGTTGGAAAACTAAGCCATTGATGAAGGAAAGCTTAAACTCAAAAACAAGAACTCAACCTACAAAACCAATGAGGCTTCTTCCTCCAAGTCAAACAACCAACACAATACCAACACCAAAAGCAAGGGAACCATGAATGTAGTTGTTCTAAAAGTTACTCCTCCACCTTCCATCAACCAATCTAATTCCTCTAGTTATTTAAAGTTAAACCCAAGGAACCAATCCTAGAACAACCAAAATTAATTCACTCCGCTTGGAGAATCCTATGATTCCATCTTGGAAAAGTTATTGAAAGATAATATCATTTAACTTCCTCCTATCAAGACACCCCAACAATTTTATTCCTCTCATCCTGCACCCAATTAGTAAAATGAAAATGATTTATGTGCCTTTTGTAGAGTTATAGGACATGATGTCAGTAGGTGCAACACCTTTAAGAGCCTCATCCAATCCCTCATTGACAAGGGAAAGATTACATTAGATAACCCCAATGCACCATCAAACCAATCCCTTGATATATTCAGACCAATAATGAGAGTAAAAATGTTGAGTACTCTCTTGATACCCATATAGTTAACATGGTCCTTGATGCACTCATTATCAAACCATCTAGTATCCAACTTTCCAATTTTTCTTCATCTATTGAGATAATAGACCCACCTTCCCTTACTTCAGATACCCAAACCAAAGAAATACCATCCTCTCTCCCTCCACTTATTGAGGTCGTAGAGCCACTATCTACCCTTTTAACTAATATACCAAAATAACTAACCATTCTTGCCTCACCTTCACCTTTAACTACTGAAACCATTCTTGAGGAGAAGATCCCTATGTCTACTCCTCTCATAAAGGAGTCACCCATCCAAGCCTCACATCCTTTGATTGAGGAAGAGTATGAGGTTACCATCCCTATATATCCACCTAGGGGGTTATCTTTTAGATCCACAATTCAACGAATTAGGCCAACCTATAAACCTTTCTCTAGGCTAGTGTATAAATTAGAATTTATCTCTGATCATGACATGGACCGAGCCACATTTTGGTAGTAATTAGGCCTCCTTTATATTACCTAACCATAACCTCCAAATATTTCTTGGTCAAACCAACCCACCACATTGATTGACCAACCTCTTACCATATCTAGCCAAATAACTAAACCCTATAACCAACCAACTAAAACTTCCACCAAATCAACCAATCTTTAACCACTAAAGACAACCAAAACCCAAGTAACCAATACCTCTCCTATCATCCCAACTAGGTCTATCAAGAATATTGGTTTCCTCCCTACACCAAACCTTAGTCACCCATCTATGAAAGTGGACCTAATCCTTTCAAACCCACTGACCAAATGTCAAATCAATGCAACCAAAGAGGCAAACCCACATAAAATCTAAAAGTCCCAATATTTGCCTCCCTCAACTTTGCCCTCCATTCTAGGGCCTCATCCCTCTACCTTGAGAAGGAAGCCCATTACCTTTACCAAAACCTTACCACCTCTTTTTGTGACACCTTCATAGTTTCTCTTTGATGCACCTCTTTTCACTATGCAAACAATACCTAAGATACCTACCTTGAGATATTCTACCTCAAACTCATCAACCTCCTTACCTAAATTGAATCCATCAACTAAGCATAACACCCTACCCAAAACATCTACCAAATCTATTTCCAAATAACCTCCTACCTCAACCACCAAAGCAAAAACCATTGAACCTTTACCATCTTTGATTTAATCTTATTCAACCATTCTCCATAGGTTATTATATACTTCTTTTCTAGCCTTACCTCCCATTAGGCCATTTAAACCTATAGCTTCAAAACTCACTTAGTACAATGATCACCATGTGTGCTCTTATCATAAGACACTAGGCCATGATATAGAGAACTGTAAATCTCTCTAAACCATCATCCATCGACTCTAAAATGATGATGATCTATTAAAAAATGAACATCTTATGAGACCCATACCAATATAACCACCAACCATACCTAACCAACACTCATCTACTCCCACATTCTCACCTCAGATTAAAGATGAATTTGACTAATCCTCCAGCTCAACCTCTCCTTCTATCCATACTATAAACATGGTCACAAGAGCACAATAGAAGGATAAGGGTTAGGCTAAGGTGTCCATTGCATATACATACCCCTCTTTAAACCCCCAATAAACCTTCACCCAACCATCTCCATCTTCTAAAAAACCCAAAGTGTCTATCTTAGGTACCTCCCAATCTAACCCCATAGAATCCATTAAGAGAGTTATCTTCAAACAACTTCATCAGACCTCAATAAATATGAGGTTGTATGAGTTAATATCTACCTCTCCCCACCACCACCAAGTAATAATAGAGGCTTTATGATCCATTTAGGTCTAGCCTAAAGACCCTCAACCTTTAGTATCCTTCATTGGTTTCCTTCAAATATCCATCCTTATTACCTTCAAGGATTTATAAATACCATCCATCTATCTCGAGGACCTAAATCCTCCTCTCTTTATCATTACCTACATAAAATGGGTCATGATTGATGGTGGAGCTAACATCAACATCATCTCTTATCACACCTACAACCAAATAAACCTATTGGATAATGTTATTTCCAAATCCTTAGTTGTCCTTCATTCCTTTAATGATACCATAGCCACTACCTTAGGAACTATCATCCTTCATATTTGTGTAGGACCCCACACATTCCTTGAATTGTTTTATGTTGTAGAAGGTGAATTTCAATACATCTTGTTGGAATGACCCTAGAAAGTTTCAATTGGTTATGTTCTCTCTACCCTCCACTACTACATTAAGTTTTAACATAAAGTCTAGGTCATCACCATCCAAGTTGACCCAAGTCCTTTATTGACATGCAACATGACCTATCACCATAACTATTTCCTTTTACCTCCATCCAACATAGCTTCAATAGCTAAAACTCAACCTCCAACCACCAAAATGGATATCATATCCCCTTCCATCGATAAGGCATCAACTATTTCCTCTATACCTTCACACCAAATTCCTACCATAGACCCTTTGGAATCAATTTTCTATCACTTTTTATTGGGGGAGTATTACCTTCTCACCTTGGATACTTTCCCTACTCCTCACGAGTATGGGCAACTTACCAACTAGCCAGGATATGACCCCAATGTCAAAAATATCATTCCCTTTGGACCTCCACATCATCAAAATCATTTTTTCTATGGGGAACTTGACAAACCCCTTGGCTCTTCCATAACCTCTCACTCCCCTAGGACATTTATCACTAATTTCTCCCACCTAAACAAACCAAGCTTTGCCAAGATATACCTCCATTGGGTGTGCTTAGAAAGGCTTCAGTATTGGGTGATAAGAAAATGGCCCACATGAGTTGGTCTCCATTTAAACCAAAAACCACATGAGAAGCATGATATTGGTTTCATTCTACCCAATAAAAATTAACCTAAACCACGTATCATTATTATTTTCAAGGAAGATGCCCCTTCCTCATAGACCTTGCCTCCATTTATGTATAAGAATGATGACATCATCCCACCTAAATTTTTTTCATCAAAATGATCATATTTAGACCACTAACTTATCGAAAGGAGGGGGTTGATCATAACCATCCATTTGGCCAATCATGAGATGATAGGATAATATTTTCCTACCATTAACACTATTTAGTCTAAGGATGATGATTTTATTCTCACCTACCTTGGTAACCTAGATTATTCAATCCAAAAATCCTTTCCTCTCAAGACCTCAACCATGTTTAATGAATCCACCATAGATATCAACTTATGCACTTTGGATAACCCTTTCATAGTTAAAATCAGCCAATCATTGAATACTGAGTAGATTCAGGACTTCCCCTCTTTCTTCTAAGACTGTAGATTAACATTCACTTGGTATTATAGTGACATGATTGGTATTGAATCTACCATCACTACCCATAACATAATCACTCATTGTGATGCCAAACCTATCAAGCAAAAAGTCTAATGCATGCATCCTCACATAACCCTTCTCATCAAATAAGAGCTTTAACATCTACTATCTGCCAACTTCATTAAACCTATTGACTACCTTTAGTGGGTCCCAAATATCATACATGTCACTAAAGCCACAAGGGGACTACACATTTGTGTGGACTTTTATGACCTCAACCTCACCTACCCCAAAGATGACTTCCCTCTACCTAGTATCAACCAACTTGTTGATCTTATATCTAGACATGATATGTTATCTCTCATAGATAGATTCTCAGGTTATAATCAAATATTAATCACCCCTAAAGATCAACATAAAACTACCTTTACCACCCCTTGGGTAACCTTATACTATAGAGTCATACCTTTCAAGTTAAAAAATGTTGGTGCATCCTACCAACATGCCATGACTTATATCTTTCATGACCTTATCCATAATATTGTAGAGGACTATGTAGATGACCCTCTTAGGAAATCCAAACTCTAAAAATAGCACCTGGCTATTCTCAAGATCATCTTTAAATGACTTATACATTACCATGTCCATTTTAACCCTAATAAGTGCATTTTTGGGGTCTTGTCAAGAAAACTTCTTGGTTTTATTATCTCCCTTCAAGGAATCAAAGTAAATCCTACCAAAATCAAATAAATCCTAGACATATTTCTTCCTGCCAACCTTAAGCAAGTCTGAATCTTGCAATGGAAGCTTTAATCCATTCATCATTTCATTTCCTAGCTTTCAGATCAATCCCAACCATTCCACCACCTCTTAAAGAAGGATGTGTCTTTTAAGTGGAATAAAAAATATCAAAAGGCCTTCGACTCAATCAAAAAGTACCTTTTATCACAACCTATCCTTAGCCTTCCAAGAGACAACCAACCTTTATAACTATATATATTTACCACTAACCATTCCCTATGGGCAATGCTTACTCATCGAGATGAACAAAATAGAGAGCAAGCCATCTACTATATTATCCATATGCCTATAGATTATGAGACTTAGTATACCCATACCAAGAAAATCCCCTTATCTTTAGTCTTCATGAACACCAAACTTCACCACTACCTTCTTAATCATAAAACCTATGTCATAACCAACAATGACGCACTTAAATATATGCACTTTAAGCCATATCAAAACTAACATATGGCCAAGTGTCTCATGTTCTTAGTAAAGTTTTACCTTGATTTACTATAGTAGAATTCAATTAAGGGGTAAGTCATTGTTAACTAATTAGCCTAAACACCTTTAGAAAACAACCAACCTCCTTCTTTTGAGTTCCCTAATGAGTCCATCATAACCTTATCTCAAACATATTTCACCTATCAAGTCACCATATTCTTGTATGGATCAATATGTCAATGTGGTGGGGGAATAGGTATCATCCTTATCCCCTTTGAAAGTGAACATCTTCCTTTGTCTTTCAAGCTTGATTTTGAATGTACCAACAACATGGTTGAGTATGAATCCCTAGTGATAGGTCTTTAAACTACCTTAGACCTAGGAGTCAAATGATCAATATCTTATGTGACTCCTAACTTGTGGTCAATCAAATAAATGGATCTTAACAATGTAAGAATGATGTTTTACAATAGTACAAACAACTAGTTGATGAACTCTTAGCATCATTCAAACACTATCGTATCTAGTCAACCCCATGATCTACCAATAAGTTTGATGATACCATGTATTGCCTTGATTTGCAATTATCATCTTCATCCTTAAAATCTAAGAAATATATAATTATTCATAGGCTTACCCAACCATATCATTTCAAACCATATTCTCACACCTTTTTCTATGTGGAGGAGACCCAACCTAACCTTTGGTATCAACAAATATTTGACTATCTTAACCTTGTGTTAGCTCCCTTTGGCCTCTCTAGGAATGTTTGAAGATAATTTATCTAATATACCTCATGTTATACCATTATTGGAGGAATTATTTATAAATGTGGATTTTATGGCCTCCTCTTTCATTTCATACATATTCATGAAGCCTCCCATGTTATCAAGGATATGCATGATGAAATATGTGGGGGACACTTTAGTGGCCTCACTGTAGCTAAGTGCATCCTCCATCTTATCTATTATTGGCCTATCCCTAACTAAGACTACTATTATTATGTGAAAAAGTGTGTTAACTGCCAAAAAAACACTAATTTGCATCACACACCTAGCCACAACCTTCATGTTTCCACTAATTTTTGGCCTTTTTCACAGAGTCTAGACCTCATTGGGGAGAACAACCCTCATTCCTCACAGTGACACCATTCTATTATCACTATGATCAAGTATTTTACCAAGTGGGTATAGGATATTCCTCTATTCTCAACCAAAGTGAAGAATATTATAAACTTTATCAACCATCATATCATCTACCACTTTGGTATTCCTCATAAGATTACCATCGACAATGGTAAATGCTTTGATAAAAAGTAAGTCTAGGGTCTATGTGACACATTCATCATTAAGTCAAGTTTCTCCTCACCCTATCACCCTCAATATAATAGATAGGTTGAGGCTTTTAAAAAAACTCTTAATAAAATGCTAACTAAAATGGTCAATAAATTAGCTCAAGATTGGCATTTACATATCCCCTTCACCTTGTGGGCTTATCGTACTAGCATTAGAACCCTTATGGGTGTTACCCTATTTTATCTTTTATTTATAATATATGTTGTCTTGCCTCTTGAAGTCCAAATCTCCTCTCTTTTCATATCTTTTCAAGAGATTATTTTAGAGGATGATTATCATCAACATCATTTATCCTAGCTTGAGCTACTCGATGAGCGTCACCTAGTAGCCCTCACCCACCTTCATGTATATCAAGAATGCATCAAATACACCTATAAAAAACACCTTAAAGTGTGGGAGTTCAACATTTAAGACATCATCCTAAAGGAAAACTAACATGTCACTAATATGGATAAAATCAATTGGGGAAAGTTGGATTTTAATTGGTTTGGACCTTATATCATAACCCGTAAGTATGGATCAAAATCTTACCATTTGTCTTTTCTTGAAGGCCACCCAAAACTTGATCTAATCAATGCTTCATATTTGTGTCCATTATTTTGTTTATAAAAATCATGTTCACCTCTTGTTTAACTTAAACTCATCCCTTGAAATAGGTATCATGGCTCTACCCATGCCATGGTTCTCATGGTACTTTTCACACCTTCACAGGATGGATTCCCATGGTCATTGTCACCTAAAACTCTTCACACCTAATCAACCTCCTTGTGATTTTAGTTTTGCCTACATAAAATTGAAATACTAAGTTAGCCTAAACAAGTCTATATCAAGCAAAATAAAAAAAAAATCCTATAATTATTAATCATGGGTTGTTCTTAACATTCACAAGCTACTCCCTTGAAGGAAAATTGTTTAAAACCTCTTCAAAATTACCACAATGTAAGGTGGACTACTTCCTTGAAGGATATATATCAAAAGTATTAAACAAATCACATCAACTTATACCACTCCATCGAAGGATGGCTGAGTAACCATTTATCAAAAGCATAAAAATTTATTGGAAGTTTCCTACATCGATCAACTTCCCATATACAACAATCAACACAAGAACCATTATCCAACTCGGAACAAAATAAAATTAATATTGAAATCCACAATTGGCCCCCAAACAACATAATAAAGTGGAATCCATAATCGGCTTTCACAAGTAGATTTCTTGCATTGATTAGTCTACATAACTTGGTATAGACTTGTTTATACTAACTCTTTGGACACTTATGGAAAGGGAATTCTAGTCTGACAAGAAGGTTCCATTTTTCACCCATATCCCATATAAGCAAAGGATTTTTGAGCTTACTTCACATTATGTGGCCAAGACACCTTTTTATCCAACTAATGAATGCTAATGCAAAGCATTCGAAGGGATTATGTTCATTATGTTAATCTAACTTTGGTTTTGTTTTAGTCCTTGTCAATAAAAAAGTACCATGATCTATGCCCATCCTATCATGACTCATTGAAATTTCCATTATGGCATTTGCTTCTTAATTGTATTCTCTATTATCCCATATAGTGTTGTTGATTTAACTATCTCATGCATTTTATCATGAAAATTAGAAACAAAGAACTATAAGAATAACCATAGCCATCCATATTATAGTACCATGCATGATAATCACATCCATAAGCAATAAAATCAACATTAACATGTCTAAACATGATAAAATCCAAATACGCATTAAAAATTAGCATGTCATAAGCATAAGCATAACAAGAACTATAACCATAATGAGCATCATAAAGCAATAACACCCATAAGCATTTACACAAACAACCATTCTTCACCACTTGTCTAAAGTCTACTAATGTAAGATTTAACATGTCAATAGTGTAACCATAAATCCAAACCATCTCATGTCTAAGCTAAGCATCCATAACATAACCATAATCCATGACCAAATATAAACATCAAATCATAAGCATTAATCATCAACATCAAACCATCAACCATAAAACCTTACACGTGAACATAAATAACACATATATAAGCTCATACATCAAATGGTCATAGTAATGTGTACATAGATAGAGCTCTCTCTCAAAAATGTACATCTCATCACATCAGCTCTTAGGCTAGAATCAAAATGATATACAAAGGCCATATACATATCTAACTCTATCTATTCCCCAGATGCACCATTACCTCTTGGAGCTCCATCAAGTCTTGGTGTCTGTCTACTTACTCTGCCTATCGATCCACCACCTATCTTCATCTATCTAGGTAAAAATTCTATCCTACTACCCTAGTTTTAATAAATTGGCTCCTACTGCTAAGTTAGTGCTATATTCCCCCCATCAGAGCTTATTCAAACACTATGCCAAAATAATAGCCTCATAGTATTGTATCTCCTCCACTATAGCTAGGTATCATGTTTTAGGGGTAAATCCAGGTGGTGTTACCTATCTTGTTTCTATTCCTCTTATTTTCTATAGAGATTCATTCTCCTAAGTCACCAAGACTAAAGAGGTCCTTGTCTAATACCTCTCCCTTGTGACATTATCAAGTTGACCCTGTAATTTGACAATCTAGCCTTATAATATGGCCACTTGTCCCTATGAAACTTATACTTATCCCTATGTTATGGCCAAAGCCTCCCCTTCCTATCCATCATGGCCAACTAGATCTACAACCATTAGCCTTACACCTCTATCATCTCCACTAATGTCTAAAATTCCATATATGGGATGGTATCATACCATGTACCCATCTATAAATCTAGCATCATATATCAGAGCCCTAATTATTAGCTCTTCATATGCACCATCTAAAACTATAGGAATAGGATATATCACTGGAAATAGGATCTCTGATTCTTCTCTCCTATACCTAAGGAATGGGCCCAAAATTCCCTATACCAAACCAAACTATCAACATACCCTATATAATGGAATTAGCTCCACCTCTCCATATTGCCTATCAAGTATCCATTTATAACTCTGTAAGGAGAGTGTCTATCTCTTATACCCTAGCCATAATAAAAATTAGAGGTATGGCTTCCATGTGATATCACTTATCACTAGTACAATGAGTATACCCCCTAAACCACTCCATGTCATGAGCCTCACCTCTTACACCTAATACAACAAATTACCCACTCCATTACATAGAGCCAATGGGGAACTATATTTGTTTGTACCCTGCCCATGGTAATCCCACTAGTCTTATCACCTAAATATGCTCATAGTCCCTTCTTCCCTTGTTATTCAAATCTAGTCAATTTCAGGTTTCACAAGTTTAATGCCATAGTTCTTCGGCTTGGTTCAATGCATTGGTTCAATGCCTAGTTCACTAGACCACTTGGTTCATTGGCCTTGGTTCAATTGGCCTAGTTTGATCAATCAGCTCATTGGCAAGTTCATCAGTGTGCAACATTGAACAATTGAACTAGTTCAACGAGTGGTTCAAAGCAAATGGTTCAACCACCTTGGTTTGATTGGCTCGATGCACAACATTGAATCGTTGAACCAATTTTGGTTTAATGGGTTGGTTCAACGAGGTGCACCCAAATGGAACACTTCAAAGGGACCACAAAAAAGATGTTTTAACTTTTGGAATTTTGATTAAGGCAAAGTCCTGAATTCCTTTAGACTTTTTGTCTGAAGGAATTCCTTCAGACAAAAATCCTAAAGGAATTCGGGGAAGGGCCGTAGTTCAAAGCAAAAGCCGAAGCAGATTATCTGTGGACAAAAGTACATGGGAAAATGTCTGTAGACTTTTCAGGAAAATGTCAACAGACAAGAGTCTACGGGAAAATGTCCACAGACAAAAGTTCATAGAAACCCAGGAAATAATTTGGA
Source organism: Torreya grandis (assembly GCA_037957365.1). Taxonomy (NCBI): domain Eukaryota; kingdom Viridiplantae; phylum Streptophyta; class Pinopsida; order Cupressales; family Taxaceae; genus Torreya; species Torreya grandis. Next base: position 4,196,889 of record JARHVA010000172.1, on the reverse strand, counting down.
AGAACATAGTGACCCGCCAAAGGACCCCAAAGGGAAGGTGCCCTTACGGGGGACTCTCGGCCCAAATAAAGGGGCACTTAGCAAAGGCCGAAGGGTCACCTTCCCTTTGGGAAGGTGCTAAGAGGGGACTTCAAGCAGAAAAGGCCCGTAAAGGACCTGATGACATTTTATCGGGAATGGTGACATCTCAAAAGCCATCAACCTTAAGAAAGTGAATTAGCCATTGGTTTTCAAAGTGATGACGACCGTGTGAATGTCTAAATTAACACAATGAAATAGCAGTTTGATTTCAAACTAAAAGGATGCCAACCATGAAAGGAGGCCCAAAAATGTAGTGACCCACCAGAAGATTACCCCCAAGGGCCGAAGGAGCCAGAAGAGACAAGATAGGGAAAAGACAAAATGCCAGGCATGGAGCAGGTAGATAGTCGAAGTGGTGAAGGGAAGCACCGATTTGAGAAGTTACTCTAGCAGGTGAAATAGTGGCTATAAATTGACCATTAGAAGATGCAAATGGCCAACCGTGTGACCCTTTTTCTTCATTTCATATTTATGAGCAGACAAATCGCGTAGGTGCCTTTAAGAAGAAGCATCGATTAATGAGGAAACAACACAGCCATGTCAAAAAAATGCCTGAAGTCAAAGCCAGGGCCGACACAACATTTATTTTTTAGGCAACCTACTCTTCCCAATGATCGTAAGGCACATGGGTCACTTGTAAAAGGGGTGCCAAAAGGCCTCCTTTCTTCTCCTATATATTAAGGACTTGTCATTTTGAGAAATCATCTTCCACATTTGTAAGGCATAGCCCTGGCAAAATTTCACCTGAATCAATAAATGCATTTTTTACCTCTATCTTGGTTAGATATCTCTGTGTATGTCTGAGTGTTAGTTTGTGTTTAGTCATTGTTTCTTGATGCTTTCACAAGTTCAACACCAACATATCTGGTGTCTATAAGGTGCCATTTCTGTAGCTGGTAAGGAGATTTCTATTTGGAAGTGGAGAGACAGAAGAAATTACCTTACAGTGTGCCTTTCACATCACCTTTGGTGAATCTCTATTTTCTATATTTTCATTAAAGCCTCTCTGTCAAGCTCTTACAATCTGGTCCTTCTACAAGTTTTAAGCATGTGTATGTGTTTGTCTAATTTTTAGTGTGAGGGTGAAAAGGTCGACTTATTTTGGTGCATCACCTCCTTAGAGTAGATTTGTTTTCCTACAATCTTTCTCCCTTTTCACCCCCATTATATATCTATATACATATATATGTTAGCACTTACTAGAACAAATCAAATGCATAAAAGGGAGCTAGCCCTTACCTATAGACTCTCCCTTCCAGCTTTGTTGGTCCCATAGGCGAGAGGGGAGTTTCCATAGTTGCGTGAAGAAGGCATGGGCTTGGCCTCCTGCCAAGGGTGCAATCTTCTGTGTCAACAATTTTGGCACGCCCAGTGGGACTCAGTTTTACAACTTAGTAAGGTTTTAGGATTGATGTTAGTCCCATTACATAAAATCAAATATTTTTAGCATCTGGTAACTCCAATGGTAAGAGTTTTAGTTTTTCAATCAAAGACCAGTTTTAACTTCTTATGCCTAAAGTCACCACACGGTCTACTTTTAAGGGTGTCCTATTTGATTTTGTTGAGTTGCCTTTGAACTCAGTAAAAAGACTGAGGTTTGAGAAGACACATCCTTATTCAACAAGCCACCCTCCTAGACCTGTTGTAAGGGACGCATACAGAACAGAGCCACAGTTACATACCATCCCAGCTATGGCATTGTCCTTTACGGCTTTTCATGGTCAGAGCCCCTTGAATCTCCCACGTTATGACCCAATCCCAAGAATAGCCCTCAAAAATGTACCTTTTTTTGATGGAGAGGGGCCCATAATAGTCATTGAGCACATTATAAATATTTCTAACATCTGCAATATTCACAATGTCACAGAGGAAAATATCGCCATCAGATTGTTGGCATTGTCTCTCAAAGGCAAGGCTCTTGACTGGTATGGGACCTTGCCTATAAATTCAATCCATTCTTGGAATGAATTGGGTACTCAATTGATAGACCATTTTGGGGAAAAGAACGATGACCTCTCGCTTGCTGAGTAGCTGACGACCATAAAGAGAGCCCCACACGAATATATGCAAGATTTCAACATGTGGTTTCAGAAGACTTGGGATAGAATCCCCATCCTGGTAAGACTGACTCCCAGCTATGCTTTCTTGTATTATTTAAGAACATTAAATAGTGATATTGCTATGATGATACAATCCATGGGAGGGCATATACTGCCTGTTGCTTATGATGTAGCCATAATAGCTAAAAATTGCTTAGTATAGGCTAGGAAAATAGCCCCTAGAACTCACATGCCACTTTTCCTAGAAATGCTACCTTCAATTTAGGCCATTTCTCCCACATTGGCTCCTCTTCCTAGCATTGAGAAACCAACTGCTATTTCATCCAATGAGCTTCATGAAGTTAAGAGTCTATTGCAAAGCATGTCAAATGAACTTGTAGCTCTTAAAAGGCAGCAAGCTCAAGGCAATAGACTGAATCAGGGATACCAGCATTATGGTCAAGCCCCTAGACCCCCTTTCCAAAACTATAATCAAGGATAGGGTCAGCTCACTCAAACCAAACCATTTCAAAACTACAACCCAGGCCCCCCTCCATCATCTAAGGTCATGGTGCCTGTTCAGAACAATTTGGTATAGGAACAACCAAGTTGTTCAACCATGGGATATGGTCAAGAATAGGCTATTTATACAAATGAGATGATGAATTATCTCCAAAATGCAAAAAATTAGGTAGCCACTCATTCCCATATCTTTGAGGTTCTAATGCAACCCAACACAAGAAATAATCAGAGTCAACCTGACTCTAATCTTATGAACCACCTAGAAGGTGAGTTCTATGCAATCAATTATGTGGGCACTGCAAACAATCAATCTGACTATGTTGCAGCCAACACAAGATTTAAGAGGAGAGAAATGGGAGAAGCCTAGGATACTACCCAATTAATAGCTATACCCTCCCCATCACACTCAAATCAAAGGGGACAACACTTTAGACCACCGTTTGTACCTTCAGCCCCTTAGCCTGCACCTCAAGTTGGAATTAGCCCCAAAGAAATATTGAAGGGAGGTAGTCCTCAAGTTAATATAGTGGACCAGATGAAGAATATACATATGAACATCTCTTTATGGGATTCATTATCTCTACCAGGATAGAAGGACATGCTACAAAGGGAACTACATGAGCTAGACTGATAAGCTATCCCAGCAAGGGCTGATAATGTCTTGATGATGAATGGACAACCTTCCACCTCAAGATAGATGAAGAAGGAAGAGAAAATTCCCCCTTTCTATGTGTCCTTGGTCATATGAGATTTATTGGTACACAATTGCATCATTGACAATGGGGTTAATACCTCAGTGATGCCCAAGTGCCTAGCTGACAAGATGGGACTGAAATATGAAGAGATGAATAAGGGAGTCCTGAAACTAGATGGGACACCTACAAAAATATTTGGGATAGTGAAGGGTGTAAGCTTGACATTACATGCTTTCCCAACCTTCTCAATTCCCCATGATATAGTGGTAGCAGATGTTCCTCCTTATTTCACAGTTTGCTTGTCTAGGGACTTCACGTCAAAGATAGGTGGCTATCTAGAAGCGAATAGGTCCTATCTAGTTTTTAGAACCAAATATGGGACCAAGTTAAAGATCAAATCTGAGCCACTCTATAAGGATCATCTAGAACCATATTTGTCCAAGGAAACAAACATCAGTTACACCATTATCGACCCAGAAGAGTCCTAGACAGACCAATCTTTGTCCTTTACTCTTGAAGGAGTTGCACACCTACTCTTGGATGAGTGGGGAAATGATAACTTCGATCATGATCCTTATAGGTTCATAGAGGAGGCAGGCCTTGGAGTCTACAGCATACATGAAGAGAGTGCCTTCATACCAAATATAATGAAGGCAAGCCAAGAGGATCTAGGTCTATGGTAGTTGTACTTTGATGGTTCCAGAAGTAGGTTGGGAGCTGGTGGTGGAGCGATGTTAGTCTCCCATTCAAAGGATAGATACTTTTCAACTTTTTGTTTCCAATTTTCTTGCACAAGCAATGTTGCAGAATATGAGTCCCTTATCCTTGGCCTGGAATGAGCAAGAAAAAGAGGGATCAAGGAGTTGCAAGTTTTGGGAGACAGTGAGCTGATTGTAAATTAGGTGAAAGGCCAAAATCTAACCAAGAATTCCTTGCTAAAGTCCTACAAGCATAGGGTCTAGGACTTGGTGGAAGATTTCCTTGCTTTCAATATCACCTCCATTCCAAGAAAGCAGAACAAACAAGTGGATAGGCTAGCAATAATTGGTGCTTAGTTGATGTTTCTAGGGAGATAAGTTGAGACTATGGTTCATGCTACTTGAAGGTGGTAGTTCAGCCCTTTGTCCCTGACAACATTACAAGCTGGTAGGTTTTCAAAAATGACCAGCAAATAGCTTTCTTCCTATAGGAGGAAGTTGAGTTCGTAACACAGAACTAGGTGAAGCTGTAATATCAATACGGAAACTAAATTGTTTAATTGAAGAAGAATAAGCTCCCTAAAGGTTTGGTCACTATTGAGAGCATCTTCAATGGAGATGACCAATTGAGAAATGACAAGGCATGCATCACAACTAAGGAGGAGAATTATGAAAGGATTGAGATCTTCAAGGACAAGCTACTTGCTCTTGGAAAAGTATACACGGTTCAAGAAAGGCGAGCTTTCATTTTGTTGTCAAGAGTTTGTCGATGTTTTTACATGGGATTACAGTGATTTGAAGGGCTTTGACCCAAGACTTGCCCAGCACACCATCAAATTAGAAGAAGGTGCCAAGCTAGTCACACAAAAATAGAGACCTATCAACTTGATGATTGAGCCTCTCATGCAAAAGGAACTGGCCAAATTGATTGAGTTTAGGATTATATTTCCAATCAAACATTCCTCCTGGTTGGCCAATCTTGTTCCTGTTAGAAAGAAGAATGGGGAGATCAGGCTATGTGTCAATTTTAGGAACCTTAATAAAGTCTCTTTAAAAGATCATTATCCCCTCTCGAGCATGGAGCAAATCCTTCAGAAGGTAACATGTAGTGAACATTTCTCCCTCCTGGATGGATATTCAGGGTATAATCAGATTCTGGTGCAAGGCTATGACTAGCACAAAATAACTTTCACTACTAAATGGGGAATGTTCACCTAAAAGAAGATGCCATTCGGGCTGGCTAATGCTGGTGCTACCTTTCAGTGAGCCATGGACATGGATTTTGGAGGCTTGATAAACAATAATGTGATGGTATACCTTGATGATGTGACAGTGTTCTCTAAGGAAGTGAGCCAACACATGCAACACCTCAGGCATATTTTTGAGAGGTGTAGGGAATTTGGCATCTCTCTTAACCCGAAAAAATGCATGTTTATTGTTCATGAGGGGAAACTCCTTGGCCACATCATGTCCAAGGAGAGCTTATCTATTGACTCGAGAGAGTTTGTTCTATCGTGGAGATGTCCCTACCTAAGCACAAAAAAGGCCTGCAGAGCTTCTTTGGCAGGATAAATTTTATTCAGAGATTCATTCTGAATTTTGCAGAGATAGTCAAGCCACTGACCTCTATGCTGAGGAAGAGTGAGGAGTTCAAGTGGAAAACACAAAGGAAGGATAGCTTTAAATCCATCAAGTAGGCCATAACTCGAGCTCCTACTTTGATCAACCCCAACTTCAATAAAGACTTCAACCTCTACACTTTTAGAAATGAAGAGGTGATCTCCGCCATGCTTACCCAAGAAAATGGTGATGACCTCGAGCAACCACTTGCTTTTTTTAGCCAAGGGATAGAGGATTTTGAAGTTAGATACACGTATGTAGAGAAGCAAGTCCTGGTAGTAGTGCAGAGCCTAAAGAAATTTAGGCATATGTTGTCTAACAGTAGGATTCACCTCATGGTTCCACATCCTGGCGTAAAGGATGTCTTGACCAATCAAGACATAAATGAGAAGAGAGCGGGGTGGATCACCAAGGTGATGGAGTATGATGTAGACATCAAGATCACCAGGATGGTGAGGGGAAGAGGCCTATGCGAACACCTTGATATAGAATTCAACTAGAAAAGGGAAGGAAACTTAATAATTCATGATGCAGTTACAACATAAGAACCAGCTATCATAAAGTACTAGACATCAGACCTGAGGCATTTCCTTCTCACTGGTGAGTGCCCACAGAGTCTTGATAAGACTAGAAGAAGGTACCTCAGGCTCTAGTCTCTCCCTTATGTTATGGTTAATGGAGTATTGTTTAGGAAGGATCTCTTTGGGGTCCTTCTAAGATGCATTGACCCAAACTAGGCTGATAAGGTACTTTTTGAGTTCCATGATGGGCCAGTAGGCGGTCATTTCACTCCTAGAGCTACTACAGTAAGGATAATGAGCGCTGGCTATTTCTAGCCTACTCTTTTCAGGGACACCCATGCCTGGGTAAGAAAGTGCTAGAAGTGTGCACTTTTCAATGGGAAACAATAGTTGGCTGCCATGCCTCTACAGCCTATTCAGGTGGAACAACCATTCATGCAGTGGGGCCTGGACTTCATAGGGATGATTAATCCTCCCTCCAGTGCTGGACACAAGTGGGTCCTAACTGCCATAGACTATTTCACATGGTGGGTGGAGGCTATTGCTCTGAAGGAGGCAAATGAAAGTACGGTCTTAGAATTTTATGAGGACCTGGTGACAAGATTCGAGGTCCCAGCCACCATAATCTCAGATAATGCCTTAGCTTTTTTGGGAAACAAAACAAGTGAATGGGTGCTAAGGTATGGTATATATCTTAGCACTTCATTCAATTATTACCCATAGTGGAATGGGCTAGCTGAGTCCACCAACAAAAATTTGATTAGGATCATCAAGAGGACCATGGAAGAAAATTAGAGGACTTGGCATGCCAAGCTAAAAATAGCTCTATAGGCTGATCGAATCACTCCAAAGAGAGAAATCAAAAATTCTCCATATACACTCGTATATGGAAGAGAAGCTAGGCTTCCCATCTCACTTGAATTTATAGCATTGGACCTCGCTCGCTAGCTACAATTAGAAGAAGAAAGTAACATGGAGGTTAGGCTGTGCAAGTTGATGGAGCTCCAAGAGACCAGGGACTGGGCTATGGCTTTTATGACCAGTCGCCAACAACAAACAAAGAGACACTTCGACAAGAAATCTTCATCAAAGGATTTCTTTGAAGGAGACATTGTCCTGAAATGGGATGAAGACCGAGCTAAACCTGGAAAGCATGCAAAATTTGATGCCCTATGGAGTGGCCCATACATGATCACTCAATGCAAGCAGCATAATACATTCCAACTCTCTAGGTTGGATGGTGAAGAATTACATATCCTAGTTAATGGGATATATCTTAAGCATTGCCACTAACCCCCTTTTTATCATGTATATATTTCCCTTGTGTTTCCTGCTTTCCCTAAGTGCTTTCTGCACATGTTAGTAGTTTTCTTAGCCTTGTGTGTGTTTTCATTTCCTTGGAGGTAAATCTACATGACTAGTTCTAGATTTATCAGAGCTATTACTAGTTTTTTTAGGTTACCATCTGACTCCGTACCAATGGACTACAAGGCAACTGGTCTTTAAGCATAGTAGACATGCTTCCCCTGGGAGTTGCCAATTTGATGACCATTTTTACCCAATTGGCTAAAATTGGTCCCCTTCTTCCCTTGCTATTCAAAGCTAGTCAATTTCAGGTTGCACAAGTTCAATGCCATAGTTATTCAACTTGGTTCAACGCATTGGTTCAGTGCTTGATTCACTAGACCACTTGGTTCATCAGCCTTGGTTCAATCGGCCTAATTCGATCAATCAGCTCATTGGCAAGTTCATCGGCGTGTAGTGTTGAACCATTGAACCGGTTCAACAAGTGGTTCAAAGAAAATGGTTCAAAGTGAATGGTTTAATTGCCTTGGTTCGATCGGCTCAGTGCACAATGTTAAACTATTGAACCAATTTTGGTTCAATGGGTTGGTTCAACGAGGTGCCCCCAAATGGAACACTTCTAAGGGACCACAAAAAAGATGTTTTAACTTTCAGAATATTGATCAAGGAAAATTACCAAATTCCTTCAAAAATTTTGTCTAAAGGAATTCCTTTGGACAAAAAGCTTGATGAAATTCAAGGAAGGGCCGCAGTTCAAAGCAAAAGCTGAAGTAGACTATCTGTAGGCAAAAGTTTTGGGAGAATGTCTGCAAACAAAAGTCCGTAGGAAAATGTCCACGGACAAAAATCCGTGGAAACCCGAGAAATAATCTGGAAGAACATAGCAACCCATCGAAGGACCCCGAAGGGTAGGTGGCCTTGTGGGGGACTCTCAGCCAAAATAAAGGGGCACTTAGTAAAGGCCAAAGGGTCACCTTCCCTTTAGGAAGGTGCTAAGAGGGGACTTTAAGAAAAGAAAGCCTGTGAAGGACCCGATGACATTTTACTAGGGACAATGACGTATCGAAAGCTACCAACCTTAAGAAAGTGAATTAGCCATTGCTTTTCAAAGCAATGACAGTCGTGTGAATGTCAAAATTAACACAATGAAATAGCTGTTTGCTTTCAAACTAAAAGGATACCAACCATGAAAGGAGGCCTAGAAATGTAGTGACCTGCCAGAAGATCACCCCCAAGGGCCAAAGGAGCCAGAAGAGACAAGATAGGGAAAAGGCAAAATGCCAGGCATGGAGTAGGCAAATAGTCCAAGTGGTGAAGGGAAGCGCTGATTCAAGAAGTTACTCCCAACAGGTGAAATAGTGGCTGAAAATTGACCATTAGAAGATCTGAATGGGCAACCGTGTGACCCTTTTTCTTCATTTCATATTTCTGAGTAGACAAACTATGTAGGTGCCTTCAAAAAGTAGCCTCGGTTAATGAGGAAACAACATGGCCATATCAAAAAATGCCTAAATTCAAAGCCAGGGCTGACACAACATTTATTTTTTAGGCAGCTTGCTCTTCCCAATGCTCGTAAGGCACATGGGTCACTTGTAAAAGGGGCACTAAAAAGCCTCCTTTCTTCTCCTATATATTTAAGACTTGTCATTTTGAGAAATCATCTTCCACATTTGTAAGGCGTAGCCCTAGCAAAATTTCACTTGAATCAATAAATGCATTTTTTACCTCTATCTTGGTTAGATATCTCTGTGTATGTCTAAGTTTTAATTTGTGTTTAGTCATTGTTTCTTGATGCTTTCACAGGTTCAACACCAACATATCTGGTGTCTATAAGGTGCCATTTCTACATCTGGTAAGGAGAGTTCTATTAGGAAGTGAAGAGACAGAAGAAATTACCTTACAATGTGCCTTTCATAACACCTTTGGTGAATCTCCATTTTTTGTATTTTCATTAAAGCCTCCCTATCAAGCTCTTACAGTCTGGTCCTTCTACCAGTTTGAAGCATGTGTATGTGTTTGTCTGATTTTTAGTGTGAGGGTGAGAAGATTGACTTATTTTGGTGCATCACCTCCTTAGAGTAGATTTGTTTTCCTACAATCTTTCTCCCTTTTCACCCCCCCCATTATATATCTATATACATATATATGTTAGCACTTATTGGAACAAATTAGATGCATTAAAGGGAGCTAGCCCTTACCTAGAGACTCTCCCCTCTAGCTTCATTGGTCCCACAGGCAAGAGGGGAGTTTCCATAGTTACGTGAAGAAGGTAGGGGCTCAGCCTCTTGCCAAGGGTGCAATCTTCTGCATTAACAATATCTATACCATTAAAATAGGAACCCAATTGAATACCATCCAACCTAGTAGTAGCTCGACCAAAACCCCCAGTAATAAGTAAGGAAATCTCTTGCTACTTGATTTAGGAAGCCCAAATTAAGTGACAATAATCATGAGCATGGTCATGAGTCTCTTCTTAGCTAGATCCCTCTAGTATAATACTATATACCGTAATCCCCCAATGTGCCATATAACCTGATCATTGTCATCTCCATACAAGATATCAACATGATCATCTCCTTCCTCTCACTCGATATGATAGATTAGATTGGCACGTAGTGGAAGTTAGGTGATCTTATGTACATCCTTAGGAATAATGGTTATCTCACTAATTAGAAGAAGGAATGTGTTCATAGTGGGATCCCATCTCTTAATGAACTCAATGATCATAGATGTGTCTTGGGGCACATGATGGTAGTGTCTAATAGCTCCTATCTCCACCTCATCCATGTGGGCCTAGTCAGTTAGGGGCATCCCTTACTGAATATCTATAAAGATCTTAGGGATGTGATCCCTCATCTAGATCTACTCTCATGCCTAAAATAATAAAGGTTAGAATATGTTATAATTATTCATTTCTAAATTGACCTCTTTGCCAACATTTAACCTATTCTACCCTAACCCGCACCTATTACCTACACTACCTTACCTTTTACAACCTGCACTTACCTAAATTTTTGTTACCTACCCTAATCTATCAAGTTGATACTTAGTAAACCAATACCTCACTACCATTTCCACCAAACACCTACCCCATCATAAACATTCTTAAACATCCTACCCTTTCATCTACTTGTCACTTCAACCCTTGGGAAATGAATTACTCCTACTTGACAATTATGTTAGCCTACCTTACTAGTTACATTTTATCTAACTCATGGCTGCTAACATTACCCTCTAGACCTACCTTGCTTAGCTAGGCCTAATGCATAAGCTTTCCACTTACCCTAACATTTTAAATCAATTTGAAAAAGGTTCCCTACCTTATCAATTACCGATGATCATGGTGATCACCAATGGTCAGACACCCTCATTTTCTAAGGTGTCAACCATTGATGGTCAAACATAACCATCGATGGTCACTATGGGCATTCCATGGATGGAATGTACAAACCCTAATTACCCCAAAATTTCACCCAACTAATAGATAAAATACCTATTTAGCTACCCTAATCACTCTACCCACCCCCTATAACCTAACCACCCTTTTTATTACTAAATTTACCCACCTAATTACCTGATTTTTAAAAATAAACCTACCTAGGGCACACCAAATGCCACCTAAGAAAATTTTAAACTACCTAACCCCCAACCCAATGTAGTTACAAAAGATAAACTATTTTATCAAATTCAAGACACTACCTACCTCATTCCTTGACCTTTGTCATAGATGGAGACTATGTACTTATGCTCAACCTTACCCTTATTTACCTTGCATCTCAGTCCTAAGAAACCACCTCAAGAACATGCCTCCAAGCAATGACCATCTACCAAATTAGTCAAATGCTTGGTCCACTCTCTCATAGAAAAATTACAAAAACTAAGAAATTAGGGCAAAAATTCAAAATGAGCAAGAGTTAAAATGGGTAAAAAGTAAATCCACTTTCAATTTTAACCCACAGACTTTTAGGGTTCCCACCCTGACCATTGATGGTCATGGTGATCATCGATGGTCACTTTTAGGAACCCTGAATGTCAATGGTCAAGATGCCCCTTTTTGATACTTAAACCTTAGATCAACCCCTTTTATTAAAACCAACCTATTTTGACCACCCATGGAAACTATTTTATCTACCCACCCTGACTACCTCGTTACCTTGATTTTGGTCCATTTTATCCCAACTAGCATGTTTTTTATGACACATTTTACCTAGGCCTTTGACCATAATGAAAACATTACCACATTGACCTTTTTTGAATTTGTACCACCTCAAACTTACCTAACCCATTTGTGTCTTTTTGGGAGCACTACCTACTTCAGATACCCATGATACTTGACCTATTTGTGTTTTTCATGGGAGCACTTCCTACCTTAAATACCCACTAGAGACACTGACCTTATCTAGGAGACTAATAGGTGTACTCAGCCACTACACCTACTTGAAGTCATGCAGTACACTGGTCACTTGTCTTTCTAGCCTTAACCTCTATTATTATTAACCATGACAACCTTGTCTTTATGTGATCTTGGTTATCGCACTGTCACCCTTTGTATACCTATTTGTGCCTTAGTACCAAAATGATCAACCAAATTCATCATCACCTTCACACACCTTTTAAAACCCATACCCAATTCTTATTTACCTCATCACCTCTTGATTTTAGGGAGAACACCTCCTCCCATACTCAAAGCAAATAGTAGACCTTTGACCATCATCAATTTTTATTTTAGAGCTAGTTGACTCAAGTTGCATTAAAAAAAAAGACAAAATGTAGACATTATAAATCCACACACTATGATTCAAAATGTCAAAAAACACCTTGGACCACCTAAGGTCCCCTTTGGAACTGTTAAACCCTTTGAACACTAATCAAACCTAACCCATAGTTAGTTTAACTCAACTAGCTCACCCTAGTCTTTTAGCATTTTTTCCCTTTGGCATTAGACCACTAATATTCAAGATGACCATCGATGTTTAGGGTGCATCTCTTCAACCAAGAACAAGAAAATTACCCACTTTGATTTTCTAATTATAACTTGGCTAAATCCAATTGTGAGCTATTACATAAATGAGTTAATTTTATAAGTACCAGTTCACATGCTATTATAACTCTCTTTCCTTACCTATAAGAAGAGATGAGATGGAAGGTGAAGATCATTATTAAAACATCTATGAATCTATAATTGTTATCAAGTTCTTTGTGTATCTAGGAGTTTGTTTCTTTTAGGTCAATCACAATCCATCAATCATATCATAGAGTTAATTTTTTTTGCCTCTCCACCAAGCCTTTAGATACCATTAATCTATTGAAATCAAGCTAGATTCCACCAATAGACCAACTACCTCAACCATCCACCCAATCAACTTTTGGTAAGATAAGTAATAGTTTCTCAGTATTAATCTACTTTATTTCCATTTTGTAATCAACCTAGGTCTTACCCATCTCTCAAAATCCATCTTTTTGATCTTGTCAATCAACTAAATTACCAACCTAGCTCCTCACACAATAACCATTGATGGTTGACTCAACTATTGATTCTTTTCTCAATTGTTGATGGTCACCTTGACTGCTAATGGTCAGCCCAACCATCAATGGTCACTATGATAGTGAAAACCAAAAAGCTAATTCCACCCACTTGCACCTAATAAAATCTAATTTTCTATGTTCTTGCCTATTCATAAACCCCTCTCAAATTTTTTGAGACAAATCCTAACCCTCTAGCATCAGTATTAATTACTTTATCAATAATTTAATCATTTTTAATCTATTTTCTTAGTAAGCACTCTTTTATTCAATTTCAATACCTTTTGATTTATTGATACAATACCCTTATTTTCTATTTATAAGCTTAATTGTTTAAAATGAGTGGATTAACATTCCATAAGGAATCTCTCACTTCTAGGATCTAGCTATCACTAGGTAATCCACCCAACTATTTGTCTAACAAACAAGTTTGTTTTAATACTTTCTTATCTACAAGGGGAAAGCCAAAGAGGAGCTCTTCACAATATTTTGAGTCTAATGCATGCATAATTAATTATTATTTTCAACCTGTTGTCTCCCAAAAGTAACAGTCATTTTTGGGACAACATTTGAGCTATTTTGGTCCTACAGACCAAAATTGTTTCTTCCATTTTTAAAATTTGTCTTAGACATTTAGATTCCTCATTTTCAAAGCTTCTCAGAAAATCTACAGACTTTGCAAGTCAAGTTCAATGGATTTTACATGTTGATTTCTACGGACTTTGTATCTTTAGTTTCTATAGACATGTTCATTTATACAGGTTCAAAGATTTCTATAGGTTATTTCAGTCAAAAGAATTGGTTTTCAATGCTTGGTCATTTTCTATAATTAGTTCAGAGCTTTGTTTCAAGTGAGAATCTTCATTGGCAAGCATTTAAGTGCAAAAAGAGACTTGAACCATTGAACCATTGAACCATTGAACCACTTTGGTTCAAAGGTTCAACGAGTTCAAGGTTCAACAAGTTCATATTTGGTAAGAGTTAAGCACTTCAAAATGATTCAAAGTTTAATCACTTCAATTGGTTCATCAGCTTTAAGGATGTTTGGCCAAATCATTCAATTGAACCATTGAACAATTCTGGTTCAAAAGTTCAACAGGTTCAAAGTTTAATGGCAGGTTCAACCAAAGGAATAGTTCAATGGTTCGGTTCAAACAAGCAGTTCAACTCTTTATTTCATTTAGTTGGTTCATTCTTTCAGTTCATTCTTTGGTTCAATGTCTACAGGTTCAAACATCAGGTTCAAAGACATTTTATAAAGCTTTGTTTGAACCATTGAACCAACCGATTGGTTCAATGCCTTGGTTCAACCACTTGGTTCAATGAAATAATTCATCAGCCTTTGGTTCAAAGGGGCTCAACGTACTTCATTGAACCGTTAAACTAGTTCAATGGATTGGTTCAATGGGATTGGTTCGATCAAACGATTCAACTGTTGGTTCAAAGGCAAGTTCAACATCTTGGTTCAATGCTTAGTTCATCGGCTTATTTCATTCATTGAACCATTGGCTTGAACCATTTTTGGTTCAACCAATTGGTTCAACATCAAATTTCATTCAATGATTCATTGGCCAAGTTCAAAGGGCCGATTTAATGCTGAAAGGAACTTTTTTGAAGGACAAGTGCCCTTGCAGAGGACACTTAATCCATGAAAGCACTCTTCGAAAGGGTCATTTTTCAAGGAAGCTGAAAGGTAATTCTTTCATATTTGTTTAAGGCATTTGAAAATTGGCTTAACATGTAATTATTTAGAACTTTTGTCTGAAGAAATTCCTTTGGACAAAAAGTCTGAAAGAATTCCAAGTGACTGCGAAGGCAAAACCCAGAGACATTTTCAAAGGAGCAAATTGGCGGAATAAATTTCTGCAGACTTTTTGTCCACAAGAATTTTCCCTAGAATTTTTGTCCAATGGAATTTTCCCTGGGGAAATGTTTTCAGGAAACTTTTGTCCATGGGGAACTTTCAAAAAAACACCTGGGGATTTATCCATGGGGATTGACAAAGCAAAGGGTTGCCGAAGGACCCTGAAGGGCAAGTGCCCTTACGAGGGACTCTTGGTGGCCAAAATAAAGGACTATTTGACATAGATCATTTCTCAAAGCCTGAAAGAGTAATTCTAAGCTAAAAGGGCAAAGCTGAAAGCCAAAAGAAGACCAAGGGATGACACCCACAAAGACATCAAATTCAGGATAGTGAACTAGCCATTGAGATCACATTGACGGGCATGTAAATGTCAATTTTAAAGACAGTGAAATAGTTGTTGATCCTTTGATTTACAGACATGAATGCATTTCCAAAATTCAAGACAAAAACTAGCTAAAAATGAGGAAAGACAGAATAATGGATTAATCCAGGACCCGATTCAAGTAACCAAGAAAGGAGGAACGATAAAGACAAGATCAGACCGCCAACTAAACATTGAAATTTGCAATATTTCAATTACGTGGCTTGTTTATCTACATTGAGAAGATCAAATGGGTAAAATACCCCAAAGTTCCAACTTATCTTCCTAATAGTTCCCAATGCATCATGATGTATTACTGTTCTTGAGCCCTTCTTCAAGTGGCTATATAAGGGACTTTCTTTCATTGTAATTGGATCTTCTTTTTGACAATCTGAACAAAACTCTACCCAAATTGAGAGGCATCATTGAGAATTTGTGCTCAGTCTATTGATCATATTCTGTTAATGAAAACAAGGGATTTTTTTAGACTTTGTGCTATGATATCTTTTCTATTTCATTAATCTAATAAGCAGGATTATTAAAATTAGTCAGGAAGGTGTCCTGAAGAATCAGCTATGGAAAGACTTTATGCCCCCCATAAGCTGCCTTCAGTGTGTTTTATTTATATTTATGTGTAAAGGACTTTGAGAAGACTTTGATCTTTCATTGCCCTTCATATATTACTCTTGAGTATTTTAGGTGCTTTGTGTTTTGTCTCGATTTGTTGGTTACCATACCTTCAATTACATTCTGCTTTTATTTCCAGGAGTATTCTTTTGGTTGTCTGAATAGTTATTTTGAAAGAAGAGGAGTGTTGTCTATCGTTCCCTTGAGTTTTTCCTTTTTTTTGTATACATCATCTCTGAAGAAAGAGAGATGGATGTCTGGTCCTACCCTTGAGTATTATTTTTTGTTTATACATATACATAGCATATCCATAGGGAACCTCCCCTTGATGAGAGGAGAGAGCAGTCTCCTTCTGATGTGATAAAATTACACATTAGGATGACTAATCTTCTTACTTTGGCTGATAAGACCTATTTTGTTTACCAGTACGCTGATAGACAAAATATTCAACCAACAATTTTTGGTGACTCCACTGGGGATATACATATTATTGTGCAATTTAGAACCTCAAGTTTTAGATTGAAACATCACAAATATAACCCATTATCATTATAATCCTTATCCATTACAAACTCTAGTGACTCTGTTTCATGTCTTAGCCATTATCCATTTATAGCCTTACCATTTTCATCCATCTCCATTTTCATTCATCTCCATTATATTATCTGGTCTGCAAAACTAGAGCTACTGGGAAAGAAAGCGTAGTTTGAAGCCTTAAGCTTTAAGCTAAAACAGGGCCAGTTTCTTTTCCATTTTTGTCCTATAATTTGGAAACTCTACTTAGATGTGTTATCCCTATTGTTCATAATCTGATCATGGCAGCTCGAGGCCCCTGAGGTAACTCATTTGGCCCACTTAATCTAACTCCACCTTTGCATGAGCTACCACTTAGTTCAAGGAAGAATTTACCCAAATTCTTTGGTGATGGAAGAGTCCACCCTGATGAACACATTTCAACCTTCACCATATCCTGTGGTGTGATAGGGGTGGAATTTGAAGACGTGGCAGTCAATATTTTCATGGAGACATTACAAGGTGCTACTACAAACTAGTTTTATCATTTGAAGACTGGATCAGTGACTGGCTATGACACTATCAAAGCCAAGTTCAAAGCAAGGTTCAAACCAGTAGAAGATGCACATGCCCTTCTGGCCCAGATCACACAGATGAAGAAGGAGCCTCATGAGCCTATGAGGGATTTCATTGCAAGGTTTGACAAGCTAAGGAATTATATTCCTATCATTGCTCAGTGAACACCTAAAAACCTTAAATGCTTCTTCATAAACTCACAGCTACCTGAAGTGAGTTTTTTGCTAAGATGTGCTAGCCACATAGATCTTGAAGTTGCTCAAGACTTAGCCACTAAGTAAGAAGATGACCTTATCTTGGTTGGAAAGATAAGAAGGGATTCAAATAGAGGCGCATCTTCCTCATCTTCTGATAACTCACTTGCAGCCACCATTGATCCAATGGTGCAGAAGCTAGCAAATGAAGTGTTGGCCCTCAGAAGACAAATGTCATAAGGGATGTCATCTGCTCCTTCATACAGAGATGTACCAAGGAGGACATTCCCTAATCAGTTACATCAAGGGCAACCCAATCATCTTCCTCCCCCATAGAAGAACCTTGCCATTGAAGCACTTTCATCCAACTCAGCAGTTGGGTATTTGGAAATATAGCATGATTTCTCTTTCCAACCTAAGTTTAATCAAGAAAATGATGTTGGTCTCTTCATGAAGGATCAAGAAGAGTCAGGTAGTGACTCCCACATTAGTTTCCTAGATTACCAAGATGAACCCTAAAGTAAAGGTGGAGCATCCGAAGGATCATATGCTGTGATCACTCAGTCCCAGAATCAGTTAGCGTAATAAGCTGATAAAGGAGAAATAGAGGAGCAACCTCAACCTGCAATTTCAATTGCTAAGAGTGGGACCACTCTACCTATCTAGATAAAGGACCTAGTGATTACTAAGAAAGCAAGTATCCAAAACATCTCTGCACCTTTTACTTTAACTTCATAGATCAGTCCTCCCAACCCTCCCATAAACCAAAAAAAAGAACTCCCATCCCCTGTGCCTAGTCCAATCCAGCCATTTGACATAATTGATCATGTCAAATATGTTGAGACCCAAATGGTGGTCCATGTAGCCCAAATTTTGTTTGAGTCTTTAGGCAGGGATGAAATAGTAAAAGAATTGGTTGAGTGCAACATAAGTGTAGGAGAACCCTCCATTCCAAATAAAGAAGAATCAGAGATATCTGAGGAGTTTGACTTGGACGATCCAATCATGTGCTGGACTAAACCAGTAGAACAACAAGTTATGATGGTGGATAATGCTGCTTCAAAATAAAATTAGGCAAAGGAATCCATCACCAAGAAAGTAAGGAGTGATATTTTTCATTTTGAAGACCACATCCTACCTTAGAATAAGAAGAAGAAAAGGCCAAGAAGAAGACATAGAAAATTAGTTTCCTAGTGGAGAGCTCCATTTGCTCATCACCATTTCTGGGGACAAAATGTCTTCTTTCTAGTTTACCAAGATGGTGCACTATTATCATTGTCTCACAATGGGTAACATCTGAAACACTTCAACTCTCGAAGTATCAGATTGTTGCCTCTGTATATATGTATATTTGTACAACTTTATTTCTATTTTGTTTTGTTTATTTTCTTTTTGATGCCTTTCATGACTCTGTGGCATGACTCTGCAACCCAATGGCATACTTGAAGACATTGGAGATTCTAAATTCTACTCCTTCCAATTGATTTTACAATTGACAAAAGTTCCCCAACAGGAGCCAGTTGTTGTCTCCCAAAAGTAACAGTCATTTTTGGGACAACATTTGAACTATTTTGGTCCTACATACCAAAATCATTTCTTCCATTTTAAAAATTTGTCTTAGACATTCAGATTCCTCATTTTCAAAGCTTCTAAAAAAATATACAGACTTTGCAAGTCAAGTTCAATGGATTTTACATGTTGATTTCTACGGATTTTGTATCTTCAGTTTCTACATATAGGTTCACTTATACATGTTCAAAGATTTCTATAGGTTGTTTCAGTCAAAATAATTGGTTTTCAATGCTTGGTCATTTTCTAGAATTAGTTCAGAGCTTTGGTTCAAGTGAAAATCTTCATTGGCAAGCATCTAAGTGCAAAAAGAGAATTGAACCATTGAACCGTTGAACCATTAAACCACTTTGGTTCAAAGGTTCAATGGGTTTAAGGTTCAACAATTTCATGTTTGGTAAGAGTTAAGTGCTTCAAAATGATTAAAATTTCAATCACTTCAATTGGTTCATCAGATTTAAGGATGTTTGGCCAAATCATTCAATTAAACCATTGAACCGTTAAACCATTGAACCATTCTGGTTTAAAAGTTTAACAGGTTCAAAGTTCAATGGCAGGTTCAACCAAAGGAACAGTTTAATGGGTCGGTTCAACCAAGCAGTTCAACTCTTTATTTCATTTAGTTGGTTCATTCTTTTAGTTCATTCTTTGGTTCAATGTCTACAATTTTAAATAGCAGGTTCAAAGACATTTTACAAAGCTTTGTTTGAACCGTTGAACCAACTGATTGGTTCAATGCCTTGGTTCAACCACTTGGTTCAACGAAATAATTCATCAGCCTTTGGTTCAAAGGGGCTTGACACACTTCATTGAACCATTAAACTAGTTTAATGGATTGGTTCAATGGGATTGGTTTGATCAAATGGTTTATTGTTAGTTCAAAGGCAAGTTTAACATCTTGGTTCAATGCTTAGTTCATCAGCGTATTTCATTCATTAAACCATTAGCTTGAACCATTTTTGGTTCAAATGATTGGTTTAACATCAAAGTTCATTCAATGGTTCATCGGCCAAGTTCAAAGGGGTGGTTCAATGCTGAAAGGAACTTTTTCGAAGGACATGTGCCCTTGCGGAGGACACTTAATCCATAAAAGCACTCTTCAGAAGGGTCATTTTTTAGGGAAGCTGAAAGGTAATTATTTCAGATTTATTTAAGGAATTTGAAAATTAGCTTAAAATTTAATTCTTTCAGACTTTTGTCTGAATAAATTCTTTTGAACAAAAAGTCTGAAAGAATTCCAAGTGACTGCGAAGGCAAAACCCAGAGACATTTTCAAAGGAGCAAATTGGCGGAATAAATTTTCACAGACTTTTTGTCCATGGGCGTTTTCCCTGGACTTTTTGTCTATTAGAATTTTCCCTAGGGAAATGTCTATGGGAAACTTTTGTCCATGGGGAAATTTCAAAAAAAACACCTGGGGATTTGTCTGTGGGGATTCACAAAGCAAAGGGCTGTCGAAGGACCCCAAAGGGCAGGTGCCCTTGCGAGGGACTCTTGGCGGCCAAAATAAAGGACTATTCGACACATATCATTTCTCAAAGCCTGAAAGGGTAAGTCTAAGCTGAAAGGGCAAAGATAAAAGCCAAAAGAAGACCAAGGGGTGATGCCCACAAAGACGTCAAATTCAGGATAGTGAACTAGCTGTTGAGATCACATTGACAGGCATGTAAATGCCAATTTTAAAGACAATGAAATAGATGTTGATCCTTTGATTTATATACATGAATGCATTTATAGAATTCAAGACAAAAACCAACTGAAAATGAGGAAAGACATAATAATGGATGAATCTAGGACCCGATTCAAGTAACCAGGAAAGGAGGAACGATAAAGACAAGATTAGACCGCTAGCTAAACATTGAAAGTTGCAATCTTTCAATTGCGTGGCTTGTTTATCTACATTGAGAAGATCAAATGGGTAAAATGCCCCAAAGTTCCAGCTTATCTTCCTAATAGTTCCCAACACATCATGATGTATTACTATTCTCGAGCCCTTCTTCAAGTGGCTATATAAGGGACTTTCTTTCATTGTAATTGGATCTTCTTTTTGACAATCTAAATGAAACTCTGCCCAAATTGAGAGGCATCATTGAGACTTTGTGCTCAGTCTATTGATCATATTTTGTTAATGAAAGTAAGGGATTTTTTTAGACTTTGTGCTGTGATATCTTTTCTGTTTCATTAATTTAATAAGCAGGATTAGTAAAATTAGTCAGGAAGGTGTCCTAAAGAATCAATTGTGGAGAGACTTTGTGCCCCCCATAAGCTGCCTTCAGTGTGTTTTATTTATATTGTTGTGTAAAGGACTTTGAGAAGAATTTGAGATTTCATTGCCCTTCGTATATTACTCTTGAGTATTTCAGGTGCAGACTTTGTGCAGTGTCTTAATTTGTTGGTTACCATACCTTCAGTTATATTCTGCTTTTATTTCCAGGAGTATTCTTGTGGCTGGCTGAACAGTTCTTCTAAAAGAAGAGGAGTACTGTCTGTCATTCCCTTGAGTTTTTCCTTTGTTTTGTATACATCATCTTTGAAGAAAGAGAGATGGATGTCTGGTCCTACCCTTGAGTATTATTTTTTGTTTATACATATACATAGCATATCCACAGGGAACCTCCCCTTGATGAGAGGAGAGATCAGTCTCCTTCTGATGTGATAAACTTAGACATTAGGATGACTAATCTTCTTACTTTAGATGATAAGACCTATTTTGTTTACCAGTACCCTGACAGACAAAATATTCAACCAACACAACCATACCCTATTTAGTTTCGTATTTTCCTCTTTCCTAATAATAAACAAGAAATTCATTGAAACACATTTGGAAAAGGGAGAGATTGAGTCTCGATGGGTTCACATTCAGTTAATTATATTATAAATTTGTTTTCCTCTCTTTAGTAGATAAAAGTAGCATAATTATTGGATTGAATAATATTAATCTTCATATTCCATGTATTAGGGTCTTACTCATACTTAGCTTAATTTATATTCTCTTATACATGTTTTTATTGCTTCACTAGCCCCTTATATTGTGCCACAAGCTTTGGTGTGCACTAGATTAGATTTAATTTCTTGTTTATTAGAATAGAGTGAACATTAAACCTAAGAATCTTTTAGGGTTATTGCATGATTGTGTTAGATTGTAGGATTTTAAACCCTTCTTAGCATGGTGTATTGTGATAAGTGATCCCCTAATTGGGTCTAGTGGACCCCCATATTGGTCATGCTCCCACTTAACAAATGTACTCCCAATCAGAAGTGTAGGTATTCTCTATTTTATCCAAGCTAGGATTGATTTATAGACATGATGCATTTATGATTGCATACAAGTACCTTATGCACACATTTTATGAACTTATCTATCATTATTATCAGGGGTATATGCATCACATATCTTATAATATAGAGACACTTTAGGTTGGCTAACAAGATAAAGCAAAGGACAACTTTGTCAATCATGGTCTTCTTTAAATATTTAAAAGGATTGTTTTAACATGAAATAAAAATGACTTTATAGACAATTGTTCTTATTATGACCCTCTACTTCTTAGTCAACACACCATATGCCACTATGATTATTATAAGCATTGTTGGTTATAATATTTTTCTACTATGAATCCATAGCAATAATTTGTTCCTTCATAATGGGTTTGATTACCATATCTATACTTCCCATAGATTCATCTTGGAGGGAAGATTCTAGTACCTCATGTGGATCAATAAAGGTCTCATGGGATAAGGTTCATTAAAAATGAATAAATAACCCTCCTACAGTCTATTGAGCATGCTGTGTTGGATTGATTTCAAATGATAGATTGGAAAGAAGGGTTTTAAAGTGAGAATCATATGTGTGCACACTATTAGTGAGATCTTGATTAATATCTTTTAAAGCATCAATACTTTGTTTCTCAAATTCAAGAATGCCAAATTCTTGAATAAAATTAGTTTTTAACAACTCATAATTTAAAATAGGTTGTTGAGGATCAAACTTTATATATCATTTATGCACATGATCCAATAAGGTAATGGAAAACTAAGTTGCCTTCCACTCAGTATAAATTATGCCTCACACCTACCAGATCATTTCACACTTGTGAAAATGTTCAGCTGCATTCTCAACACCTCAATATTCAAGAAGATGAAGTCACATCTCATAGTAAACTGTAGGTACACTAGGTGGTTATAATAGAACCTATATTGGTAGTCCTCCAATTCATCTTAATCCCTTTGGTATAGGCCCACCAATTCCTCCTAGGCCACATCTTGACCTTCATACATTTATATTAGAACGACCATCAATACTTCTCGTGCTTCCTAGAGTAATAGGAACACCTAAAACATTGGTTGCTAAGGGAGGTTGATTTGCTAGAGTTGGGCTTGTATTTTTCCCACTACTTATATTTGGTCCACTTGTCATTTTTAGGTTATCCATATGTCTTAACTAAACTAGAAAGGTAGAGGCTAATGGTAAATTTAGTTGGCTTTTTTAGAAAAGGCTACTTTAAACTTGTACTCCTAGAGTCTCTTCTTCAAATTCAATTTTAGACTTGGATTCATACTTCACACTATTAGTATCCCAATCTATTATAATATTTATATCAAAATTAGATACAGGAGTGTGCATTATACTGTGGGAATTGGGACTAATTGGATTGGGTTATCACCAATGCTTGTCCTATGTCTTATTCATGAACCTATGTTAGTGAAGGGCACATATCCATGGTTAGGGAGTACTATGTATGCCTTTTTAATTTATTTCAGATTCACATGATAATTTTAGGATCCTCCCATTTTACTTTGGGATCACTACGTATCATGGCCTTACACCTGGGCTCATCATACTTATGCTTTTGTAGTTCTTATTGACTAACTTCCATGTTGAACTACTAGTCCTATACCAATGTGTACCCCTTCATTACTCCACCAGTTGGACTACTCATATGCAAGATAGTTTTAGCCATTTATGGGGAAGTTCTCAAGTCCAAAATTAACCATAAATTTATTAATTTCTAATGGAAATTTCATTAGAAAACTTTCACATGTTTGTCTTAGGAAATTTAACTTTTCTTCTTCCAGATAAGAATATATAGACACAACATATTCTAATATGTAGCTATTTAGTTTTTTTCCACTAGATGTCTACCATATGTGTCTATGTAGTTTTTAAATTTTCAAATGTTGTCTAAAACTATGCTAGCCAAGGAGCTTTCTATATGTAATTTCTTAAGTGACTTTGCACATATGATGAAATCCAAGCATATGAATAGATGAATAGTTATAAAAAGAAGGATTCATATAAATAATCATATAGATTCTACTCTACTCATTATCACATAAAAACTCCTAGTTTGATATATTAAAGTTCAAAGTTCTCTTCTACTATGCTAATCCAATTCTCAACATTCTCTAAAGAGATGTACTCAAGTATCTTTTGACTATTATGCTAAAAATTGTAATGGGTTATAGTAATTGAACCAAAATATTGGGTATTTTCCTTAGTTTTGATTAAGTACTAGTTATGCACTAAAGGAAATGAGGAAGCCAACAAGCTAGTGCACTGGAATATCATGTGAGTAGTGACCCCATGCACTCACTTAAAGCATGCAACCAAGACCAATTATTATCTATTATGCCATATGATGGTGGATAAACTTAACTCTCTATCTACACTTAGGCACTTGGGTTAGTTAAATTTATTTATTATTAATACAAACATCATATTATAGTTAACCATGTTATTCACTCCATATATTTCACATAATTATAAGTATCACCATAAAAAAAATAAAAAATATTTTAGAATCTATAGATAAAAAATAGTGATTCTATTGATTTCATTAGAGAATGATTTAATAGTTTTGTGAATATTGGAGTTTTATTCCTAATTTAGTTAAGGGTCTGAGTTAATTAAATCAATATATAATACTGGGATAATTAAGCTACTAATTTGTATAATTTGGTTGTAATGTAAACCTTTATAAAAATAGTGATAATTGAAGAGAAATGTATCTTATCTTAAATAGGATAAAGATAGCTAAGACAAAACCTGATACTAGCTATGTAGGACTAGGACACTATCATAAATCAGTATCTAGCTTTCATTTAAAAAAAGGATAGGAGTGCCAGAAAGAAGCAACTTTGGGGTCTAGTGTTAGAGTCTCGGTCCTGTCACTATTATCCAAAATAGTCATAGAGATATAAGTTTTATAGGTTTTATCCATTGTCCCTGTATTAGTCTGCCTACGAAATTTCAAGTCTTGAATGTTGATGAAGTTCCTTGTAGATCTGATTTAATATCCAACCCTAGATCTTCCTTATGCTTGAAATTGAATGAAAACTTAGAGAAAAAGGGGGGGTCAGTATGTGTAATATGCACTGATCATGTATCCACACCCCTTGTGTGGTCACGTTGCCTACATACCAATACTCTAAAGAGGGATCAAGCCATATGTAGTTCTCCCAATTTATGTGCTTTGTAAAATAGTGTAATGAAGATGAAAATATGCTAAACTAGGTGTGTTTGAGGTGGCTAGGGACTAGTGTGAAGATTTAAATGTCCTAATAGCCATATTGGATGGATGTATGTAGAGAATAGAGAAATTTGCCATAGTGGTTTTTCTTGTATTCTATGATTTGCTTTATGATAATTATCAACCCCTTATAAATTAACTTTGAATGGTATTTTATAGAGATCTATTGGTCATGGGTTAGATGCATTCATGCTAGGTTGACATAATGAAGAAGAGGAATTGAGAGAAAATAGTCATCTAAGCTCAAAAGGTGATTATATAAGAACACTAGAAATGGGACACCCTAGGGTCCAACACTATAGTATAACTTGGGTGATATTATCTTGAGGGTATAGGACTTATGGGGAAAAATTAGTCATGGGAAAAGTAGCTTAGCTGAGCTAGAATAAAGTCTTAGAAGTCTACAAATGACTAGGAATCAGTGAAAATATGGATAGAAGGGTCATGAGAGCATATAAGGACCTATGGGTTGGGTGTCATAAGCCACACTCAAGTTACCAATTTTCACATTTTATATGAATACATTTTCCCCCTTTATTCTAGTGATGTAGGAAAGTGAAATACTAGGATAAAGGAAAAATAAAAAACATACATGAACTTACTTTCAAGGGTGAAGCCCATGAAGCTTTGTGATGTTGGGTGTGCATAAAGAGAGCATGTTGTGAACTGTAAATATACAAAAGAAAACAAAGAGTAAATTAGTTCTTACTAGATATGTTATATCTAAAATAAGAATGTAAAAATTTGGGTAGGAGAGAGGAAGAGAAAAGAATGAATACACCTCATCAGGTGCACAAACTAATACAAAACCTATTGTGATGTTGAGTGATATTAGATGTGTGTTGGGTATGTGTTGTACCAAGAATAATATTGCAAATGGAGTTGAATACTCAATTCCTTGAGAGTGAATCAAGAATGCAAAGGTTATCCCTTTGTCTCCATCATCACCCACTAAGTGAAGCTATGTGATCATGCATGTGTTAATCTATGTTTAGACTATGTGTCCAATCCCTTTGAGTAGGTGGCCCAAGAATACAAAGGCTAGCTATTCTTTTGGATCTATCATTTCCATATGAAGTGAAGTTATAAATTGATATCGGTATCAATCTGTGTAATATGAGGTGGCTCCTAAATCCCATGCATGATTTAAAATATTGACAAGGTGGCATGGATAGCTGAATGTGTACTAGAAATTAGGTCAATCTTGGCTAACTTGGAAAAAAAGGTGGAGATTAGGCTTGTATGAAAGCCACTCTAAAACTAGGCCATAGGATTATATGGAGGCCACTTAAAAATGTGGAGGTTAGGTTTGTATAAAATCCACTCCAAAATTATTCTAACCACCTATAGACAGAGTAAGGCACACAACTACTAAGAATGTCTATGTAATATGCTAAAAAAATAAATAAATAAAACCAATGTGCTATACACATTGTCCCCAATCACTGGTGTCTATAAAAGGTATTATGATATGGAAGTTATACCAACTACTCAATCTGAAACTAGAAGTGAGAGCCATCATGCCATACATGATGCCCCCTATATCTAGATTCTATGAGAAAAAACTGTACTAAAACTAGTAAATATGAATTGGTCTATATGTGCATAAATGTATCTAAGCTTAACTTTCTACCTATTTCAAAAAAATGTATTTTTTTTGCTATTTGGATAGGATCTCTAAAAATAAAACACCCTACTATTTTGACACTATTGTCCATGTCCAACACTATTGTCCTTTGTTGAAACTAAAGACTATTCAAGAATCATCACTATTTTTTTGGTCTGATCTACCTAGTTTGACCTTTGATTATTATTTTAAGTGTTCTAAAAACCAATATTTTTGATTGGTAGGAGCTCTAATCTCTATGATAAAACCACTATTTATTTATCCCTCTTTTGAGGGTAGGAATGAAGACCCTACAATGACTACCCTCAAAAGAAAGAGACTTACAATTGTGTTATGCTATGAAATACATGATATAACAAATGATAAACAACAAGATATCCCATGGTTTATATTAGATATTTTTAGATCAATAGGGTATACCTAAATAGATATAATAATGTAATAACATGTGTAATGTATAGTGAACTAGAATTGGAAGTCTAGTTAGTTATTAATTATTAGATGTTAATTATTATGGAGGGATGGAACATGATTTCCATCATGGAATCCATGAAAGAAAGATAATTCATGATGTGGATCATGGAATTAAAAATGGTGAGAATAAAAAAAGAAACAAGCACACAATGTAAGAATAAAGAAGCATACAAGAGTGGCCAAGGGGCCAAGTAAAAAAGGGACATGGGCACATGCCAATCAAACTAGAAAGTAAGCATATAAGGCATGTTCAAATGTGCATACACATATGATTGAAACAAGAATTGCTGGCATGAAATCCACAATCAAATAGAAGATTACAAGCAAAGGACATTGGAAAATGTCCTAAGGCACACACAAGAAGACACAATAAGAACTGAGAAACGCGATCACATCTAGCTACATAAAGCAAGAAAGGATAGCATGTAATATGTTGAAAATACAGTGGCATTTAATCAATCAAATCAAGAAGGGAAAGTATGAAAAATATGTAGTACAAGACTAGGTAGATGCTAAGAAATACACAAGTTATATATAATAGTGAGTGTTGATAGATTAATCTATGTAAACTAATAAATAATGTACATCAACATGATAACTAGAGTGTGTGGTGTAGGAATGACACAATTTGGATAGTGTAGTCATGTAGAAGATGCCCCCGATGGGTAAAAGTATTGATATATATCTCAAATATAGAATTAGGATGCCCCCTCAATGGTTAGAGTGAAGCAATCAAGGATCTAGATGTCACTGCACACACTCAAAGAATATCAAGTGAAACATAGTAATGTAGATAAATTGACAAATAATAGCATAAAAAAACAAATGTAATTCTAGCATGGTAGTAGAAATGTAAAGCATGGATAATGAATACAATTGAAATGTTTTTGTGTTTTTGAATTATTTGAATGTTTTTGTATTTTGAGTTATTTGAATTTTTTTTATATTGTGAGCTATGTACAATCAATCATAAAAAGACTATGTACAATAATAACTAAGAAACTATGTACAAGTAAGAAAATAGAAACTATGTACAAGTAAGTCTGAGGAGAGATGATACTAATCAATGAGTCTCATGAGAGACTCCTTATCATGGTGTCCTATATTAAGGAGATGAATTTTTCTTTAAAAATCTATAGGATCAAATCTTTGTTGAGGATAAATTCATTATCAATGATAAGTGGAAGTGGATCAAGAGTCTGATGTGGTAGATCATGATTATTAATGTTTGTATAATCATTGTTATTCTCATGATGTTCATAGTCAAAACTATCTTCATAGAAATTGGTGTAATCTGGAGGTGTAGTATCTATAACATGAACCTAAGCTAGTTGTTTATCCATGGTATATGGTCAGTTTGAATGAATTTGGGTGACTTCAGGAGGGTTGCCACTAAGTCTTGAAATTCATCTCAAATGAAGAGATGTAAGGATCTTAGGTGGCATAAGGAAAATAACTTGAATAATGGAAGAAAAGATTAAACAAATGTAATCTAAATAGTAGACTAAAATATGCATTAAAAGTATATGAAGCTCACAAGCATGTAAGGTGATACCTTAAAATAAATGGGACCTAGTATATGCAACTAGGTTTTGGAAGAAAACTAAAAATTTTAAATTACCATGGAATTTTGAATTTTTATGATAATTTCTTATTTAAATATGTAGGTAAAAATTCAAAAAATTATTGGAAAATTATTGATTTGAGAGGACCTAGTGTATGCAACTAGGGTTTGAAAGAAACATAATATTTTAAAATTACTATGGAATTTTAAAATTTGATGCTAATTTTTTAATTTAAATATGTGGGTAAAAAATCAAAAAATTATTAAAAAAATCTTGATTTGAAAAGACCTAGTGTATGCAAATAAGGTTTGGAAGAATATTTTTTTTAAAAAGTTACTATGGAATTTTAAAATTTAAATTGAATTTCTAATTTAAATAGGAAATTAAAATATGAAAAAAATATTTTAAAAATCATCAAAGAATTTACTATTAGATTAAACAAAACATAGAGAGAAAATGAGATTGAGAATAGCAGAGCACATATTCAACATGTTCAACCAAGCATGAAGGCTTATTAAATAGGCAAACAAATGAAATACCCATGAAGCATGAGACAGGTATAAGAAAACTAACCTACGTCAGCTTGCATGAAATATCAAAGACCGAACAAATAACTAACCTCTTAACCAAAGTGGTTAAGGCAACTAACCAACATAAATTACCTTAGTAAATAACCTAAGGTAAATACAATAATATGCTAACACCCTCCCTCAATGACTAAACCAGAAACAAGACCATGTTTATCTCTAAATTTTATGAACTTGTCTGTACCAAGTGGTTTGGTCATTATATCAACTGGTTGCTCTATAGTGGGGCAGTAGAAGAGATTGATGCCTTCATTTGTAACCAACTGTCATATGTAATGATGGTGAACCTCAATGTGTTTGGTCTTGGCATGAAATACTGGATTATTCACCATCTTCAAAACACTTTGGTTGTCAAAAAAAATTAGAGTAGATTTTGATGACTCAAACTGAAGATCCTCCAAATTTTTCTTTATCCACATGGTTTCATAACCTGCACTAACCACAACTTTATACTATACTTCTATTGAAGATAATGCCACTATATTTTTTAGTTTGCTCTGCCATGAGAAAACTCCTGAACCAAAAGTGAAAACATACCCTATTGTAGATTTTCTTGAATCAACTAAACCTGCCCAATCAGAATTAGAATATCTTGAAAGTTTAAAATCTACAGACTTCTTATACAAAATGCCAAAGTCAAGAGTACCTTTGACATATCTTAATACTCATTTTGTAGCTAACCAATGGACTTCCTATGGTTTAGACATGAAGCGAGATATAAAACTCACTGTAAAACAAATATCTAGTTTGGTGGTAGTGAGGTAAATGAGACTACCCACTAGCTGTCGATACACTATTTCAATGATCGGAGGTGAATTAGTGTCTATTGAAATTTTAGCTCCTGCTTCCATAGGTGTGTGAGTTGGATTACAATCCATCATTCTGAACCTTTCTAGCAATGAATTGGCATACTTATTCTGTGACATGAATACAGTATTACCACTTTGCCAAAACTCAACACCTAAACAATATTTCAGTAGTCCTAAGTCTGTCATGTCAAAATTACAACAAACATCAGCTTTCATTTGTTGAATGAGACTAGTACTACTCCTAGTGATGGCTATATCATCAACATATATAATGAGAATCAAGATATCATCACCAGACACCTTTACATAGAGAGTTGGTTCTGAGTTACACCTTTTGAAACTTGGCTCCCTAAGATATGAGTCTATTTTTGTATACCAGGCTCGAGGAGCCTACTTGAGTCCATACAAGGACTTGATCAACTTGAAAATAAGATGTTCCTTACCAGGAACTTTAAAACCCTATGGTTGAACCATGTAGACTTCCTCCTCTAGATCTCCATTCAAGAAAGCACTCTTTACATCCATTTGGTGCACCTACCATCCAAACTGAGCAGCAATAGCAATAATCAAATGAAAATTTACCATCTTGGTGGTTGGAGCAAAAGTCTCCTCATAATCAACCCCTTCCTCTTGTGCATAACCTTTTGCAACAAGTATGTCTTTGTGTTTGTCCAAAGAACCATCTGCTTTGTATTTTACCTTATAAATCCACTTACAACCAATGGATTTCTTTCTTGGTGGTAGTTCCATCAACCTCCAAGTCTTATTTTTCATCAAGGAATCATATTCCAATTGCATAGTTGATTCCCACTTAGACTTCCCTTTGGCCTCTGAAAAAGAATTAAGCTCAAATACTTGTGAAACAACAGTTGTTAGAGAAAGATTGACATGCTCAACTTTATTACCAAACTGCTTTCCTGATCTCAATCTTCTACCTTCCACACCTTGTGGCAAGTCTCCTTCTTTTAGTGCTTCAATTATGGTAGTATACCACTTTGGATTCTTTGGTTGTTCTGCTAGAACCTCACAATGACTTGTATCAATTCCCTCCCGGGAATGTGATTCCACTAATGAAAAAGAATCTTGCTCACTTTTCACATTATAACTAATAATTGAGTCATTAGATAACAATGACTCAATATCTGAAACTTGACCAGTTGTTGTGAAGTATGGCATTTATTCATTTACTATGACATCTCTATTTACCACAACTTTGTTAGTAGAAACATCAAGTAATCTGTAGGCCTTTGACTGATCACTATATCCAACAAACATGTATGCTTTGCTTTTTACATCCAAATTTATTCTCTTTTGACTAGGAATAACTACAAAAGCTACACAACCAAAAATTTTGAAATCACTTACATCTAGAGTTCGACCTGACCAAGCCTCCTCTAGAGTCATATTCTCCAAAGCTTTTGTAGGAATTTTGTTGAGGATGTATACTATTGTATTCACTACTTCTGCCCAATACCTGTATGGGACATTTCTACTTTGGACCATACAATGAGCCATGTCCATCACCATCCTATTACACCTTTCCACAACTCCATTTTGATGTGGAGTGTAAGGTGTAGTGTATTGTTTGTGTATGCCTTTAGTGGCACAAAACTCCTTGAACTGTTTTGAGATGAACTCACCCCCATTATCTGTTCTAAGAGATTTCACTGGTCGTCCTGCCTATTTTTCAACCATAGCTTTCCAAGTAAGAAAGTTAGAAAAAAATCAGATTTATTCACTAGAAAGTATACCCACTTTTTCCTAGAGAAATCATCAACCAATAATAGGAAATAATAGGCATCAGAAGGGGTAGGTGTTTGCATTAGACCATGCAAATCCACATGTACCAGATCCAATACTCCCTTTGTTCTCGAAGCTTTACCAACATCAAATGAATGTCTAACTTGCTTCCCCAACTGACATCTAGTACATACATGATGACTATGTCAAATATAAGGAATCCCCTTAACCATCTTAGTCTTACTCAATGTAGTCAAATACTGAAAATTCAAATTCCCATACCTTTTATGCCATAGTGAACTTGTGCTATCAACCACTGCAAGTGCACTTTCCTTTGCTTTGATTGGATCTGCAAGCTTATACAAGCCTTTCTCACCAATCCCAACAACAATAATCTTGTTATCTTTAGTGGTGACTAAACATTGTTGTTCTTGAAATTTTACAACAAAATTATATTTTGAGGTGATCTCATTGATTGAAAGAAGATTTTTGTTCATATCCAGTACATACCTAACATTCTTGAATGTATAATTTACTGTACCATCAAAACTTATATGAACATTACCAAATCCTTTAACAAAATATGTTGTACCATCTCCCAAAGATACAAATTCATTACTACTATTATCTTCAAAAGAATCCACATACCAGTCTTTATGGCATGTATAATGGCAAGATGCCCCTAAATCAAAGTACCAAGCTCGATGCACCACAAAATCTGGAAGCCATGAAAGCAAAATTTGGTGATTCCTCACCTTCACCTTCAGCTACATTCACATGATGAGCTTTCTTTCTAGGGTTAGCCATATCCTGTTGTCTTTTCCTGCAATCTTTCTTAAGGTGACCAGGTTTCTTATAGTAAAAACATTTCCATTTAGATCTCTTATTACCACTTAATTTTGAAGATTTTGATGGATAGCTATTTTTACTAGACTGCTTACCCTTTTCCTTGATAAAGAATGCACTCTCTGTGGAAGTGGATGTAGATAACATTCCCTGCTCCTGTCATCTCTCCTTTTGCAATAGCAATGTAGACAATGTTTCAAAATCCAAAGTCTGCATCTCAGCAATCATGTGCAATGACTCCACAAATGACTCAAATGATGGTCAAAGATTTTACATAGCAAGAGCAATCAAATCTTGCTCATCAATAAGTTTCTATACTGCTTCCAATTGGTCACTGATGTCCTTGATCTACAACAAAAACTTAGAAATGGAGCCACCTTCCTGCATCTTAGTGGAAAACAACAAATTCTTCAAATACAACACTCTACCAGCTTCAGAAGCTTGATATTTTGAAGATAAATTTTTCCATAAATATGATGCTATAGTCGCATTTCTGACCTCTGAGATTAGATTATTTGCTACTAACAATTTTAACAACATGAGAGCCTCATGATGACGTTTATCATAGTCATTAGTAGCAGTGGCAGGCCTTTGCTCTTTACTAAGCACTATTTGATCAATATTCATATATTCACATATTTTCAAAACCTTGTGACTCCACAAACTAAATTTCTTTCCAGTCAATTTTTGAGAATCTAGTAGTAACAGGTGTTGAATACTAGCCATTTTACCTAGTTTTTCATGAAAATGATAAAATCAGAAAAACTATAATGACTTTATTTTTTAAAAATTCCTTCTACACACTGATTCTATATTGACACTGAACAACCCTATCCATTTTCAGCAACAAACTCAATACCATTTACAATATCACAAAAAAATTCTACCACTGAAATAATTAAATCAGGAAAACTACAATTCTGATTTAAAAAATTCTTTCTCCGTTGACATACAGATAAAAAACCTAGAAAACTATGAAATTTTTATCTTCCCAAATGCTTCTGTGATTATTAGTGAGTGGTAGGTCCCCAATAACCCTTATTGGCTAAAGTTTTGATTTATTTCAATTAAAAAAATAAAAATAATTGAAATATTAAAACTTTAGGCTAAAAATTTTATAAAAAAATTCAGCCAATCAGAAAATCGGCCTACCTCTGAAACTTCAGGTAAAGATTTTGATCCCGTTTCTCAACCAAATTGCAAACCATTTTCACCAGTGTCTTATTTTTGATTTAACTCATGTTTTAGACTTTTGTTTTGCTGAAAAAGATGAAGAAATGAATTTTACTAATTTTGCTAAATTTGTACAGCGCCGTTGCACAAAGAAATTCAATAGAGGCTTCTAAGCCTCTAAAATAGCCTATTTTCACTTCCTTTTGGTATTATTTAGCCTTTTGGTGCTTCCTAGCAATTTTTAGACCTTCTGGTTAAGTTTTCTAAATTCCATGATGCTTTCTCTCTCCTCAGCTCTCCACTAGGCACCTAAAGCTCCTCCCTGGCAAGACACCGACCTCTCTCTGGCTTCCACAAACCTCCACTCAGGTTCTACAAACCATAGGCTCTAATACCATATTAGATTAAACAAAACACAGAGAGAAAATGAGATTGAGAATAGCAGAGCACATATTCAACATGTTCAACCAAGCATGAAGGCCTATTAAATAGGCAAATAAATGAAATACCCGTGAAGCATGAGATGGGTATAAGAAAACTAACCTACGTTGACTTGCATGAGATAGCAAAGACCAAACAAACAACTAACCTCTTAACCAAAGTGGTTAAGGCAACTAACCAACATAAATTACCTTAGTAAATAACCTAAGGTAAATACAATAATATGCTAACATTTACCCTAAGGTTTCTAGGGTTTTTATGAGTAAATGAAGTAAGTTAGGTTCACCAAATGATTTAATAGTTTTGGGAATATTGAAGTCTTATTCTTGATTTAGTTAAGTGTTTGAGTTAATTAAATTAGTAAATAATATTTGGATAATTAAGCTACTGATTTGTATAATTTGATTGTAATTTAAACCTTTCTAAAAATAGTAATAAGTGAGGAGAAATGTAACTTAGCTTAAAAAGGACTAAGACAGTTGAGACAAAAGCTAGTACTAGTCAGAAGATAGAGACACTATCACATATTAGGATTTATATTTCATTTGGAAAAAGGATAAGAGTGTCAAAAATAAGACACTTTGGGGTTTGGTGCTATATTCTAGGTCTTGCCATTGTTATCCAAACTGGTAATAGAGATATGTTTTTTCTAGGTTTTATCTACTATCCTTGTATTAATCTGACTATGAAATTTCATGTCTTGACCATCGATTCAAATCTGTATAAATATGATTTAATCTCTAACCTTAGATCTTCCTTATGCTTAAACTTTATTCAAAACTTGGAGAAAGAGGGGGGGTTAGTGTGTGTAAGATGAACTAAACATGTATCCACACCCCTTGTGTGGGCACACTGGCTATATATCAATACTTTTAAGATGGATTAAGCCATATGTAGTTCTCCCACTTTATTTTATTTGTACAATAGTTTAATGAAGATACAAAAATGCTAAATTGGGTGTGCTTGAGGTGGTTAGGGACTAGTGTGAGGATTTGAATGTGATGATAGCTAAATTGGATGGTTGTATGCATAGAATAGGGAAATTTACCTTAGAGGTTTTTGATTATATTCTATGCTTTGATTTGTGATAATTTATAACCCCTTATAAATTAACTTTGAATGGTATTTTATAGATATATATTGGTCATGGGTTTAATGCATTCATGTTAGGCTGACTTAATGAAGAAGAGGAATCAAGAGAAAATGGTCATCTAGGCTTGAAAGGTGATTGGATAAGAACACTATAAATTGGACACCCTAGGGTCCAGCACTATAGTCCAACTTGGGCACTATTTTACTAAGGGTACAGGACCTAGGGGGATAGATTTGTCATGGGAAACATAGCCTGGTTAAGCTAGAATCAAGTCTCAAAAGTCTATGGATGATTGGGAATCAGCAAAAAGATGCATAGAAGGGTCATGAGAGAATGCAAGGACCTATTATTTGGGTGTCACAAGCCACACTCAAGATATATATTTTCACATTTTATATGACTACAAATAATTATAGTCACTTATACACCATAGCTTACTAATAAACATTAAATCCAATTCAATGACATTTCCTCTTTAGTATTTTATCTCCCTTTCTCCCTTTTCCAAACAAAACTAAGGGGTATTAATAAATAATCTAACCCTTATCCTTAATGTATATCATTAATACCATAGTGATGACTAGCTAATGATTATTTAAGAAAAATAAGTTATGGTGAGCCATTAAAATTAAATCCTTTTAACTCAAGCCTAAAAACCCCTACATATTCTCTCCATGATAGATATATATATGACCATGCTCCTATTATCTTAAAAACTAGTGCTAGATTCACACTTGAGTAGTCTTTTCCAATGATTCCATGGGTTAATTCATAACCATCTCCACTTCTTATACCCTTGCCCAAGTATTGTAGTTTTTTCCTAGTCATGTATATTATTTCTCCTTGTTTTCTATATCTTTATCTCTCATAACTCGATATTCCATGCCAAGGTCCTATGTGCCTTACTCTACCATGCCTTTATCTTCCACACCAAGGTCCTCTATGTCATTTTTACACCCTTTCTCTTCCATTCTATGGCTCCAAAACCCTTAGAATATATAAATATAAAATTTAGGGTCTAAAATTTATCACAAAAAATTCCGCATATCAATAATAGAATCATCCAACCCAACAATGTGTTTATAACCTACTTCCTAACATTAGTCATCAGCTATTACCCTATCAACAATATAATCATGGTTATTGGATAGATAAACCTAATAACTAGGCTCAAAGGATACCCATTCCAACATATTTAATCCACCTATCTATCCATCTCATAATAATTCCACTTTTAATAATTGTTAAAATATGTTCCCCCATCCCTAAATGCTCCTATACTCCATAATTTAAAGAGACAAAGGATGTTGTTCTAGGACTCTAAGTAGAAAATCAGGGCAAAAATTACAAATTTGATGAAATATGCCCATACCCATTTGATATGAGTTTCCTTTAATCAACCTTCCCATCTCACTTCAAGACACCCAAATTTAAAAAATACAAGGGAAGAGGTGATCCTAGAGAGCACCTAAAGGAATTATTTATGGTATGTCAGTAAGTTACATATAGTAACATTTATCTAATACATTTTTTTCTACACAGTTTGAGTGGACAAGCCCTAGAATAGTTTTTTCACTTACCCAAAGGATATGAAACCACCTTTGATGACTAGTCTAAAAAATTCTAAATCACTTCTCTTACAAAATAGAGCACATGTTAACCATGGTTTGAATTATGTAGTGTTAAAAAACATGGTGTAAAAAAATTATTCTTATCTACAATGATGGAGAAGCATGGCTAGCCACTTCCCACGTAATCTTCTAGATAAGAAACTAGTAAATATATTCACTTCCAATCTCAATTCAGAGGTGGATCATAATTTGAGACTCCACTATGCTGATACATTTGATATAATATAGATAAAGGGGTCCAAATTGAATAATAATTTATAGACAAAGGCATAATCAATATTTATTCTCAAAATTAGGCACAAGCTCAAGATCCAACACAATCATAGGAAATTATGTCTAAAAATCCTGAAGTATTTTTAAAAATAATAATGTAGTGGGTAATGGAGTAATGGAATCAAGAAATGTGCAAACAATGCAACCATCACTTTTATAAAATAATTCACCCACCCCATCATTTACATTGCAAATACCATCTCCAAGAAGGAATTAGTATCAAAATAGATTTTTCATTAACCTTGTTGTGCTTATAGAGTTTGTGTTATAAAAATTAGTTGTAGCTAACATGGTCATTTGGTCAAATATAAATCCTTTTTAGTAAGACCAAATAAATCCCACATGATATAGAGACTATAAATATTTTGATTACCATCGTGCCAAAGGGCATGAACTTCACATGTGTGTAATTAAAGAACTTTATCTAATTGAGTATGCTGACATTGAGTTGGATAATGTTGATTCTACATGTAATCATAATATGGGTATTTGTAAAGACCCATTTCTAAATCATAAATCTAATAATCAATTCCAAACCCATAATCAAAATCAAAATCAAAGTCAAAATTAGAACCAAGGAAGTCATAATCAAGGTCAAGATTACCATGCTAATCAAATTAACTACCATGATGTCCCATATAACTACAATAATGTTGTAAGATGTATTACTAATAACCATGTATCTATAGACAAATCATTTTAACCAATTTTGTGTTTAAATTATAATCAAGATTTAATTTCCATAATCATATTTAGATTTAATTGGAAATCACCACTAAACCTAATTTACCCACACAACTACCATTTTAACCTAAAATCATGAGACATCCCTTATTAGGGAAATGGATCATACTGCATCATTAATCTCATATAGTGCATCTTGAATTAAATCAACCCTTTTCAAG
Organism: Torreya grandis; assembly: GCA_037957365.1. Classification (NCBI taxonomy): domain Eukaryota; kingdom Viridiplantae; phylum Streptophyta; class Pinopsida; order Cupressales; family Taxaceae; genus Torreya; species Torreya grandis. Next base: position 4,158,487 of record JARHVA010000172.1, on the reverse strand, counting down.
TGTTTTTATAAGATAATTAAGTGAATACTTGATTGATAAATATAAATATCTCAAAAACCACCATTCTTCTAATTGTTGATTAATCCCCCTTAATCAGGCCTAATCATTCCTCTACTAGGAAAATCCATGGATTTATAATTATCCTATTTTATGGATTCAAAATTTTAATATCACCTCAAAAATAGATGACATCATTAGAAAAATCATGTAAGTAAGACATCTTATAAGCTCTGACACCCCTCTTACATACTCTTCCTTTTACACCCCTCTTACATACTCCAATAGGACCAATGAATTTACTTTTCTTCCAATGTGCCTTCCATACTCCAAAATGACTTAAATGGCCTATATTAAACACTCCATGTGTGTAATCATATTCTTGAGGATTGATTCTAAATCCTCCATTTTTAAATGAGATGAATGGTTCACAATGATTCAAGAAATCTATAAATAAGAGCCTCAAACCTCTCATTTCAAGAAGATTCTCCATGAAAACTTTTGTTGTCAAATTACACAAGGATATTATTAAATATCATGCCAAACCAAAGCCAAATCAAGTGTAGATAAGGTGAGATCTAACTCATATGAGAATCAAGAATTGATAAAGACTTCTAAATATGTAAGTTGAGATAAGCCGTTTTAGACCAATTTTCAAATCAATATTCAAGGGAGGTAAAATCATGGTTCCTTATCTTCTAATTGCATTTATTTCTTCTTTTCCACATAGATCAGTGTATGGATTAGGCTTGAGAAGATATGTATTTAATTTGTTTTGATTTTGTTCACTAAAGATTTACTCCCTCTCTTGGATTCCTAATCTACTTAATGGCATGATTGGTGGGACCTGAAGGATTGGACACATCCCACAATCTCTTATAGACCATTTACATTCTTATAATTATCAAAATTAACCTAGTAAATAGATTAACTCATCTTTACATACTCCAATAGGACCAATGAATTTACTTTTCTTCCAATGTGCCTTCCATACTCCAAAATGAATTAAATGGGCTATATTAAACAATCTATTTATGTAATAATATTCTTGAGGATTGATTCTAAACCATACATTTTGAAATGAGATGAATGGCTCACAATGATTAAAGAAACCTATAAATAAGAGCCACACACCTCTCATTTTAAGAAGCTTCTCCATGAAAAATTATGTTGTCAAATTACACAAGGATATTATTCAATATCATTACAAACCAAATCCAAATCAATTGTAGATAAGGTGAGATGTAAATCACATGAGAATTCAAGCATTGATAAAGACTTCTACATCTATAAGCTGAGCTAAGCCTTTTTAAACTGATCTTCAAATGAATATTCAAGGTAGGTAAAAGCATGGTTCCTTATCTTCTAATTGCATTTATTTATTTTTTTCCACATAGCTCAGCCTATGGATTAGGCTTGAGAAGATATGTATTTAATTTGTTTTGATTTTGTTCACTAAAAATTTACTACCCTCTCTTGGATTCTTGATCTACTTAATGGCATGCTTGGTGGGACCTGAAGGATTAGATACATCCCACAAGCTCTTATAGACCATTTACATTTTTATGATTATTAAAATTAACCTAGTAAATAGCTTAACTCATATATTTTTATTTAAAAACATGTTAATATTCATTCCAGGTGTAAGCAATGAATTCACCCTGCTAAATAATCAACTCACCCACAAAAATGGTGAACTTGACCTACTAATCAGTTAATTCACCCATTTAATATTTATTGTCTATTTTTTATGCAAGTCTAAATGGTTAAATTACACTACATAATGGTAGGATTATATATAACATCATCAAAATTGTCATCAAAACCATGAAATCATAATCTATGCATTTTTGACCATTTCTTTTGTGTAGGTCTAAAGGGTGGAATCACCCTATGGAATGGTGAAATCATAGATAACAACAATAAAATAGTTTTCAAAATAGTGAAATCATCTTAGTTTCCTTTTTAATCCCTGTCTTTTGTGCATGTGTAAATGGTGAAATTAGGTAAAATAATGAACTTGCATTTTAAATAGTGAAATCATCCTAGTCTAAATGATGAGATCATGCCCAAAATAGTGAAATAACATTCAAAATAATGAAATCATCTTGGTAATTGATGAATTTTCATTTTAATACTTTATTTTCTATTCTTGTGTAGATTTCAAATCAGTGAAATTACGTAGAATCGATGAAATCAATCAAAAATAGTGGGATCGCCCTGCTAAATGATAGCATCACCATGTTAAATGGAGAAAATGTCATTCTGTGCAAAGCCAAGGCTTAAACAAATTATCCTTCAAGCTCCTTATTGGCTTAAAACCACATTTATAAAAAATATAATCATTTATGATAAAAGATCTTGGCTAAAGAAGTGGTGTTTTGAGTTAAACAAATCGATTCTATTTCACATTTCGATTTAGACATTAAAAAACTCACATTTTAATTGGATTATAACAAAAAAAAATCATTTTCAAAGTGGCTTAATTCCATGAAATTTTTATTATTGAATGATTTTTTTATGAGGTTCTTTTGCATGTATTCTCTCCCCTTTTTAGGTGACTCAGAAACGTGAAGTTCCTATTTAATTTTACCTTAATTTATTTTGACTACATGGGGTGAATTTCATCACTTTCTCTCAAGTTGCTATGGGTGTGTTGACCTAGGAAGTCACATCCAAGCATTATTATAAACCTTATTTATTTGATAAGGTGTACAAATTGAGGAATGTTTCCATCATGAAGACTGGCTTTGTGCTTGCACATTATCTTATGAGTAAAGTAACCTTGGGGAGTTCTCTCTAATATCCTAGGCCAAGGTGTGGTATCCTAAAAATGAGAAATATTATAAATGAGATTGAACTTATACATTAATGGACTCATTCCCATGTACTGTGAGGTATATAGGGAAATCTAGTAATTCCAAGTAAAATTCTAATCAAATCCCAAATTTGATAGTACTTAATAGAGAACCTTATGGTAGAAGTGGTTATAAAGGGACAAGACCATCTCATGAATGGATTGATATTAGATTGCTTCTCAGATGCCTATTTTTTCATGGATTATTCATTGACTTAAGATTGGAAAGTTAACATCACCTTACTCATATGGACCTTTTGAGAGATGGGTGGGGTTAAAATACCACTAATAATTGCAATAATTTATTTAAAGAACATTTAAAATTTATAATCATGTCTTAAGGAAATTATTTAAAAGGTTAAATGGATGTTATGCAAACCCATGCCAATTATTAATTTTATTTGTAATTCTTATGTGTTGTTTCTTGATTATTGTGTTAAAACCTTGTTTATACTTAAGATCAAATCAAACAAACCAAGTCCAAGTCGAAGAAAATTTTTTACACACACAATAAGGTGTTACTCTACCAAAATTTTGGATAAAAAAAGGTGGCATGTTAAAACTTGGTCCAAATACTTATGTTACTTTTCGAAATCACGTTATTAGGCTACCTAATTTGAACCAAGAGTCTTGTCCTAAACCAAATTGTCATTTCAAACCAAGTCAAAAATTCCAATTGATTGTCCATGTGTCATTATGTCATTAATTTGAGTCAAACCTTCAATTCAAATCCAATTTATAATTCTAATTAGACTCATTTGTAAGGTCAAACCAATTTTAATTTCAATTCTAATTCCAAATTCAAAGACTAGGTTCTACTTCTAGTCAAATTTTGCTAAGACCAACTCCCTTAAGAAGTCAAGAGTTTAAAACTTAGTTCAAATCTTGATTTTCCATTGTCAACCAATACCAATTATTGATCCAACCTTTTCATATTTAGAAGTTTACAATGTATCTCAAATAGGTTAAATCTTCTTTCTTTGTTCATAAATTCAAGTTCCCAAGATCAAAACCTCTCAAAATAAGACCAAATGCAAAACATTTCCAAAGTCCAAACATTAAACCTTTATACTTGAAATCAAGATGCCCAGAACTTGTGATTTTACCCTTTGAGAAAACAAGTTGGAAACATTTGCATTGACATACCTTTGATTTGTGTATTCTAGATTGAGATTTACTTTAACATAAGCCAAGGATATTACCTCAAAACTAATTACCAAGTGATATTCAAGTCAAGTCACGTACCAAGTCAAAATAACATTTAAATCATTCAAGATATTTTTAAGATGAAGATTATAAACTTAGACATGCCTAAGTACATGCATAGTGGGGCCATTTACAACCCTTAATTTGATGAGTAAGAGGTTTAAAATCCCTATGGGTATGATCATTATGTACAAGTCAAATAAAATTAATAATACCTTTCCACTATGCCATCTAATGCCGAAATTGAATAACACCCATACCTTTCAATTGTATCACCTAGTGTTGAATAAGGACAATACAAACCATACATTTCGCACATACCATTTGATATTAGGCATAGATATAATCCAATGTACCATGTAAATGAATCACCTAGTGATGAATATTGATAAGATAAATTTAATCAACAACTATTTGACAACAAACATGAACATATAGTTAGATTATTAGAAATGGGAGAAAAGTTTCCCCTTGGTTTTCACATAGAGGATTTGTTTTATTTGCTAGAACACCCAAATAAACACCTTGTTTTAACCTTTTAGGACTTAGGTTATGTAAATCATATGTTGTTAAAGAGATAAGTATAATAATAACCTAGATTGAATACTAAAAATAGTTGATTTGACAAGCCTTTCCAAAAATAGAAAGGTATAGAGAAAGAGCAGTTATTTAGAGTAAAACAAATATTTTTATGGCTCAGCAGGCTAAAATAAGCTAGAGAAATAGTCAAACACCTTTCATTCTATGACTATAGCTAAAATATGGATTTAGATAGTAGTGAACTTATGTGGATAGTAGGGCCATATGGTGATAGTGTCCAATTTATGGTGCTAGTGTCCCTCTTAAAGGAGCTATCTAGAACTTTTAGGGAAGTTGTGGGAGGTTTTGGGGGACTTGTAGGTGGTTATGTGTCTTTTAGAAGCTTGCTTATGTTAATTTTTTAATTTAATATATTCCAAAACCCTAATGAGTGTTAGGAATAAAATAAAATATGTGCAAGAAAAATAATATGGAAATAACAAGCTACTAAAACAAATAATAGAAATAACACATTACTCAGAGAGTTACGTCGAAACCTTACAAGGTGCAAGGAAAAATAATAGGGAAAAGGGTATCTATGTACTTTTATTAACTTCAAAAATTCTCCCTAATAAGTTTTCCTTTATAGAACACTCTCCTTACAATGTTTTCTCTTAATAATATAATCTATACAAATCTTTTCAATGAACTAGAAAATACAAGCTTGTTTTCTCAAGCTTCAACTCTATATACATACCAAGGAGAGTCATATATAAATAAAATAAAAAGGAGAAAAGAGAATCATGGATAAAAAATGGGAGAGAGAATAAAATTCACCATATTCCCATATAGATGCATAAATGGGCACTATGCACAATGTCTACCACTTGTGCATAGTCCAAAATAAAGTGGGAATACTTTAGAAAAAACCATCACCAGCTTTATGTGATAATATATATTTTATCCTCCACTTAACCACTAAATACATAAGATGCTTAATCATCTATTATCTTTATCCAATCACTAGGATAATGGATCCTCCATAGAATTGTGCCCCACATACCCACTTACTCCACTTAAGAGATGCACCTCACATGATCCCACATGAAAAATCAAAAGGCAACACATGTGCCTAGTGGATAAATTCATTCTATTTGTCTCTCCTATCTTTAAAAAAATTAAATATACCTTATGGACCATGCCAAATCACCTAAGAGCCACCTCACCTACCCAGTCACCATTGTCACCTCATCCATGAATAGTAACCCATGAATAGTGACCCATGAATAGTGTTTGTGACTAGTGTTTTTTGAATAGTGACTTCGCATCCTAACACTATCACACTTGAAGTAAATATACATAAGATTTTCCATACCTACGTATTCCTCCATCTAACTACTTACCATGCCTGATGTTGCCTTCATCATAATTTTAACAAGCCTAGAGAAGTTTTGCACAACTAAAACTTCTTAGCCCTTACCAAATCTGTTAACATGTCTATAGTATTTTGTTCAATATCTACCTTTAATAATAGGACCATACCATACTCCACCATTCTCATAATAAAGTGTTAATTGATGTCGATATTCTTTGTGCGATCATGAAATATTGCATTCTTCACCAAGTAAATTGAACTCTGAATATCACAATGTAAGGTAATATTTCCCTACATCTCCATGAAGTCTCCCAACAATCACTCTAATCATATTACATCTATATAACCTTTAGTTACATCCAAATAATCTACTTTAGTGGTTGATAAATCCACCATTGGTTTTAACTTAGAATCCCAACTCACAGTTCCACTAGCAAGAGTAAAAACATATCCTATAGTGGACTTTCAACCATCTTTTTCACCATTAAAATTAGAATCTACAAAGCCTCTTATCTCTAAATCTACCCCTCCATAGTATATTTCAACATCTGAAGTGCCTTTTAGATATGTAAGTATCCATTTCACCATAGACCAATGATCCTTTCTAGGATTTGCGATGAACTGGCTCACAACTCCCACTACTTGGGAAATATCTAGTCTCATGCTGACCATGGCATAAATGAGGCTCCCTAATGCTAATGAAAAATGTACGTTAGACATACTTGTATTTTACTCATCTATACTAGGACATTTCTTAGAACACAACTTAAAATGTGCAAGAAGTGGGGTATTGATTGGTTTGGCATTCTATATATGGAACTATTTTAGAACCTTCTCAATATATGTCTTCGATGATAACCATATATTCCTAGCTTTCTTGTCCCTATGTATCTTCATCATTAAAATTTGGTTTGTTGCTCCTAAATCCTTCATCTCAAAAGTCCTATCTAATTGATCCTTCAAATCATTGATCCTCTTCATGTTGGGTCCTACAACCAACATGTCATCAACACATAATAGTAAAATAATAAAGATCCCATCATTGAACTTCTTATTATATGCATAATTATCAGCTTCGATTTTGCTAAATCCTTAGCTCTTCATGAAGGTTTAAAATTTCCTATACAACATTTGTAAAACCTAATTCAAACCATATAATAATTTTTTCAATCTAAAAACCATCTACTCTTTTTCCTTTTACCTCATAGCCCTTAGGTTGATCCATATAAAACTCCTCCTTGATATTGCCATATACGAATGTTATATTCACATCAAGATGCACAAGTTATATATTTTTAGAAGCTATAAATTTAATTAACACTCTAATATTAGTCATTTTCAAAACAAGAGAGAAAATATCATTGAAGTCAATACGTGACTTTTGCACATAGCCTTTTGTCACCAACCAAGTTTTGTATTGCTCTGACAACCCATCATTGTTCTTCTTCAACTTGTACACCCACTTGTTACCAAAACTCTTTTTTATAGGTAGGATATCCACAATATCCCACATCTCATTCTTATGGAGTGATCTCATTTCTTCTTCCATGGCTTTCCTCCATTTATTTTCTTTCTTAGATTCTCTAGCTTCCTAAAATGAACTAGGTTCACCCATATTAGTAAAAAAAGTAAAAGATGACTGAAATGTAGGAGTAAACCTTTATGTAACCTTATTTTAGGAGTGGATATTATAACTTGTGGCTTCTAAACTTAGTTATCTAATTATTTCTTTGAAGCATCAACTTACTATTTTTGATCTTCTTCCTTCTTGACTACTTCAACTGGTACAACTTCAAGTGTATGTTGTACATCCTTCCCTTTCATGGATTTTTCATTAAAAACATCTCATATAGTAATAATGTTGTGGTTAGTAGGATCCCAAAATCTATACCCCTTTATTTCATCTTCATAGCTAAGAAAAATACATTTTCTAGATTTAAAATCTAGCTTGGACCTTATTTCTTTAGGTACATGGGTAGATGCTTCACAACCAAAAATATGTAAATCAGAATAATCAACTAGATTACCATGAAAAATATCCTTTATATTCCTTTCATTTAATGTAGTTATAGGATTTATATTAATAACATACACAATTACATTAATATCCTTCACCCAAAATCTATTTTTTAGATTTGATGCACTCAATATGTTTCTTATATGTTCCATAATAGTGTAGATCATTTTTTTAGATACATCATTCTATTTTGGAGTATAAAAGACCATTTTTTTAATGTTTAATCCCTTCCTACATAAAAAATTTATCAAATTCCATAGAGAAATATTCTCCTTCATTATTTGACTTGAGACATATAATGGATTTTCCTAAACTCTTCTCTACTCGTGCCTTAAATTATTTAAATTTTTCTAAAGCTTTTGATTTCTTTCTCAAAAAATACACCCATAGTCTTTTAGAATAATAATCTATAAATGAAATAAAGTATGTTTTACCATTTATAAACTAATTAAGAATAGGTTCAAAAATATTAAAATGGATAAGTTGTATAAAATCATATCTTTCACCTGTGCTTGTAGTAAACTTTACCCTCTTCTATTTACCATAGATGCAATACTCATAAAAGTCTAAATCACAAGACTTAATCCTAGATAACATACCTTAGTAATGAAATATCTTCAAGACTTTCTCACTCATGTGTTCAATGCATTGATGCCATAGCATCAAAATATCCTAAGCATTCTCTATAGTTGTTATTTCTATAATACTTGTCACTAAATCTATACATATTCAGTACAAGGAGCCATAAGATTCTCCTTTTGCTACCACTATAGATCCTTTGGTAATTATAAATTTAACATTACCAAAGGTAAATTAATATCCCATCTCATCCATCACCTTAACAGACATTATATTCTTCTTTAAATCAAGAACATAAGGCACATCCTTAAATATTTTGACTCTACCATCATCTAGCTTGATCTTTACATCCCCTCTTCACACAACATCTAAAGGGTGATCATCATCCAAGTAAATGGATCCTCCACTATATGGATGGTATCCCATGAACCAATGTCTATGTTGAGACATGTGGAATGATGATCCTAATTTCAATACCTAGGCATTTGAAAGTCATCGACTGCTATTGATGGAGAATGCTTCTAGTTCCTTGATTCCTCTAAATCTATAGTGTTGGCCTCGGCTGAAGGTGGGTCTTCATTTCCATCCTTATTTTCCTTATTTAGTTGCCAATAATTATTATTTATGTGGCCTTATTTTCCATAGTGATATCATTTTATCTTATGTTTTTATCCTTTAGACCTTGATATATATGGTGATCTACCTTGATTTCTTCTCTCATTGGATCTCCCTCTCATAAATAATGCTTCATTACTTGAGGATGCACTAGAAGAATTTTTTCTCATCTCCTCTCTAAAAAAGGCTGAAACCATATCATTAAATTTGAGAGTTGTTGATGATGCATTACTTATGGTCATCAAAATATGATCCCAATTTTTAAGAAGTGAGAATAGAAAGGTGATGGCCTTGCTTTCATCCTCCATCTTCACACTAATGGAGAATAGTTTGTTGACTATGGTGTTGAATTCATTTAGATGATCAACAATGAATGAATTATTATTAATCCTCAAACTATAAAGATTATTCTTCAAGAAAAAAAATTGTATCTAACTTTGTCTCATACAACTTGTTTAGTTTCTCCGACAAATATTCTATAGTATACTCCTCAGCAACATTGAAGAACACATAATTTGCAAGACATAAATGAATGGTAGAAACTACCTTTGTATCCATATTGTTCCAATACTCATCTATCATACTTATAGGTTTGATTTAAATCCCATTAAAGGTTAGATATTGGTCATTTTGAACCAAGAGATCCTTCAACTTCATCTTGTATAGGGATAAATTCTTGCCATCAAACTTTTCTACTTTAAACCTAGTTACTCCTCTTATCATTGTAGTAGCCCCCACTTGCACATAGCTCCCTAAATCAATAGAAAACACTCAAAAAAATATATTTTCAAAGATCCTAGATATGATACCATATGTTAGGAGTAAAATAAAATATGTGTAAGAAAAATAATATGAAAATAACAAGCTACTAAAAAAATAATAGAAATAACACATTACTCATAGAGTTATATGGAAACCTTGCAAGGTGTAAGGAAAAACCATGGGGAAAAGGGTATATATATTCTTCTATTAACTTTAAAAACTCTCCCCAAACATTCTTCCTCTACAACACACTCTCCTTACAATGGTTTCTTTCAAGCATACAAGCTATACAAAGATTTTCAACAAACTAGAAAATACAAGCTTTTTTTGTCAAACTTCAACTCTATGTACATACCAAAGAGAGTCATACATAAATAAAATATAAAAGAGAGAATATAATCATGGATGAAAAGGGGAGAGAGAATAAAATTCATCATACTCCTATGTATATGCATAAATGGGCACTTTACATAATGTCTACCACTTGTGTATAGTCCAAAACAAAGTGGGAATACTTTAGAAAAAAGCATAACCACCTTTATGTGACAATATGTCTTTTGTCTTTCACTTAACCACTAAAGACACAAGATTCTTAATCATCTCTTATCTTTATCCAAGCACTAGGATAGTTGATCCTCCACAGAATTGTGACCCATATACCCACTTACTCCACTCAAGAGATGCACCCAAGATGCTCCCCACATGAAAAATCAAAAGGAAACACATGTGCTTAGTGGATAAATTCATCCCATTTCTTTCTCCTACATTTTCAATAATGAAAGACACCCTATGGGCCATCCCACATCACCTAGGAGTCACCTCACCTACCCAATCACCATTTTCACCTTATCCATGAATAGTGACCCATGAATAGTGTTTATGAATAATGACTTCGCATCCTAATAACGAGTAATTACACACAAAAAAAAAATTGGATCAAATGAAAAAGAACTGTAAAAATTAGTTTTTTGTATATTATAATCACATAAAGCAGATTCCCTATTGTCCTAGCTACTACCTACATTAACCCTAATGTTAGGGATTTTAGATCACATGTAGTTCTCCTTTAGGGAACATGCATAATAAATATTCATGGTATGCTATAATTAATTTATCTTATGCCCTTATTTGATCAATCATGTAATGTGTAGATGTAATATCCAAGTAGTATGCTTAGTATTAATCTTTACTATTGATTTATTTTATGTAATTATATGCCAAAATAGTAAGTGCTAGAATGTAAAATGCCGTTTGAGATTCTTTATATATAAGGAAATTTGATTTGAATATAATATCTTGTTCTCAAGTCATAAAAGATGGGTAAAAATATAAGATAAGGCTCAAAGTAGGGTTATGACCCAAAACATAATAAAAAATGGTTGTCAAACACTAGAGTCATAATTGGACATTAATACCATATGGTGTTACTATATTGATAATGGTGATAGTGTCTTTAGGCTTAAAACTAGAATTAAGACCAGGCAAGAGAGGCTAAGGGCTCCTATTACTTAGAGGAGGTGACTTAGGACCATTAGGGGTGCAACAAATAGGGAAAATAAGATATAAGAAAGATCAAAAGACCCAAAATGACCATGTGAACAAGGGTTATATTCATCACTAAGACCTCAATGTGAAAGAGCAAAAAAAGACATAGTATTTATGGTTTCTTGACCAAATTAGGGTGTATAAATTTTCCCCCATTTTATTCTAGTAATGTAATGAAATGAAACTACTAGAGTAAGAGAAAAAGAGGAATGTGTATCTTTGTGTATGTGTTCTAGATTAGCTCACTTATTGGTTAGAGAAGTGGATAGGAGCTAGAGTAAAATATGTGAAGATGAAATACATAGTGTGGGTTTCTTATATACTAAATCTAAATATTAAACTGAATCATGATGATAAAAACATGTTTTCCCCATCTTAATATCTTGACTAAATCTAAATATGTAATTTGAATATGTGGAGAAACAAGGCCCATTTCCCCCTATTTGGATGTGTATACTGAATCTAAGTATGTAAAATTAATAAGTGGATAAATAATGACTAATTTACCCCACTCTAATGTGTGTATTGAATATGAGTATGTAAATTAAATATGTGGATAAACAAGGCCTACTTATCCCCACTCTAATGTGTGTACTTAACATGAGTGTGTAAGCTAGGTCTATTGGAATTTTATGGATCAACTATTATAAATGATCATGTGACCAAAACTAGTGAAACCTTAGTGATATCCTAGTGACATAATGGTAATAATCTAAGTGTAACCTGACAATCTAAAAATAGAGATCAAGGATATGTGTTTTACATCATGCTCCTAATATTGATATCTAAGTAATGTAGCTATGTATCTAAACATCTGTATATCTGAGTCAAACTATATATCTAAGTAAACATGTATATCTAAGTCAAAGCATATATATATGTGATCCTATATATCTAAGTCAAGCTATATATCTAAGCTGAATTATATATCTACACAAACCTATGTATTTACATCAAACTTGTGTATTTGAATATCTATATCTTTGAGTCAAATTGTATAGGTGAGTGAATCTATATATCTAATTTAAACTATATAACTATGTAAACATATATATCTACATCAAACTTGTGTCTCTAAATGTTTGTATCTAAATAAACCCATGTGTCTAAATATTTATATGTAAGCAGACTTGTGTGTTTAAATATTTGTATTTGAGTGATCTTGTGTGTCTAAATATGTGTATATTTGAAACAATCTATGTGTATTTTCCCTCCATTTTTGTGGGAGAGTTGAGACTGGGGTATGAGTGTCTAACCAAAAGTTGTAACTATTGAATGTGATAATGTGAATTAGTGGGTGTAGTCATATAAAATGCAAAATTTGGTAACTTGAGTGTGGATAATGACACCCAATCCATACATCCATCTTTTTTTCTCTCATGACCCTCATAGGCATGTTTTCACTGATTCCTAATCATTTATAGCCTCCCAAATTGAACCCTTGTAGACCTAGATTATTCTTTCCATGCTTAATCCATCCCCCCAAGTCCCATCAATCATGGACAACAATGCTCAAACTTAGACTATAGTGTTGAAACCCAAGGTGTCCTATTTTTATCACTATTGTCCAAGTGACCAAGTGTATTTTCGCCTTTAATAGTCATATTCTTCTAAATCCTTATCCTAATTCATTTTAACATAACATGAATTCATTTAACCCATAATCATTAAATCCCTTATAAAAGGCCATTCAAATTCCATTTAGAAGGGTTGACACTCATTTACAAGATAGAAGAAAGAATACAAGCAAGACCACTCAAGCACTTTTACCTATTCTCTACATACAACCATCCAATAACACTTCATGCTTATTCAAACATTTACACCAGTCCTTAATCATTATAAGTACACCCCATTTTGTATTTACTTGCATTTTCATCACATTATCACATCAAGCACTTCAATGGGAGAACTACATATAGCTTGATCCCTCCTTAGAGTATTGGTATGTAGGTAGCATGCCCATATATGGGGTGTAAAGTGTGCCTAATGTATACTTTACACACTAACCCCTCCTCTCTTTTCTCCAAATTTTACATTTAAGTTCAAGCATAAAGAGGACCAAGGGTATTGAATAATAAATCAGGTACATATTGAGCTCCATGGACTTTCAAGCTTTGATATTTCATAAGAAGGGTCACATAGACCTAACACATAAAACCTAAAAAGCTTAGATAACTAGGACAACAGTGCCAAGATAAGACTACAACACCAAAACCCAAGGTGCCCTACTTTTGATGCTCCTATCCAATCAAGAAACAAAGTCTAGATTCCTATTTATGATAGTGTCCCAAGCCTACATACATATTTCTAGACCTTGTCTCAGTTGAAACAACACAAAATCAGATAAGTTTAATTTTCCCTCTCTCACTACTATTTTTAGAAAATCTCTAATTACAGTCAAATTTCATAAATCAGTAGCCTACTTATTTTATATTATTTACTGATTATATCTAATCAGACTCATTTATTATTTAGGTATTAAACATCTAATTTCCTAAAAATAATAAATCATTTAGTGAACCTAACTTCAAATTTTGCATAAAAACCCTAGGTTAAATTCTTAGCTTATTTTTCCCATTAATTTATATTTTTTTCTTGAATATTAAAATTAGAAATTCCTCTCAAATTTTAAAATTTTGTAGTAAATTCTAAAATAAATTTATTTCAAACCCTAGTTGCATCAACTACCTCTGAGTAATTTTCCAATCATTTTCCAAATTTTTATTTACATATTAAAATAAAAAAATCACTTAAAATTTCAAAAATTCATAGTAATTAAAGAAAAATAAAATAAAAAATCCTCAAACCCTAGTTGCATCTACTAGGTCCCATTAAATAAAGCACTTTCGCATAATTTTTTGAATTTTTTCTTAAATAATTAACTCAAAAATTCAATTTCAAAAATTCATAGTATTTTGAAAAACTATCACTATTAAATCCCTAGTTGCATGTACTAGCACCTATTTGCTTCTTGAGGTATCACCTTACATCCATAATCAAATTTAAAAAATGATTCTCAATTATGTAAAAAAATTTCTTAGATTTATTGCAAATAAAACCATAATGGGCCCTATCATGTATATGAATGATGAAATCTATCATATGTTAATACAAAGCTTCATCCTTTGCATTTCATGCTTATGTTTCATTATATGGGATGATACTACAAAATTCATTGCCAAAAATTCACAATATTTCAAAATTCTTTTTGCATATTCTCTTTTGCTTTAATAAAATAATTACCAACTCCATTTTGCTAAATGCATTTGAAATGTTATCTTACATGTCAAAAGATTATATGATTTTATGCAAAATTTCATGATCTCTAACCTTTACTTTCTATTTCTCATGTGGAAAAATTTTCAATCATATCATGCTAAACATGTTAGAAATTTTATTCTTCATGTTAATTTTTTTATACATTTGTGCACAAATACATACTCTCTATCCCTTGTTTACTATCTCTCATGTGGAATGTTATCTATAATCATATTTATATATAAATTATAACTTCACTTACATGAATTTTATCCCATATGCATGGTTTATACCTAGATGTATATGCCTCCTTGGCTACTCTTGTTTCAATGTCATATTTCATGTAGAGAAAAGAATTATATGCTATTGTTTGTTGATTTATCTACATTAACATGTTTCACTTGATCTTATTTGAGTGTGTGTAGTGACATCTAGCTCTTTGATTTCTTTACTCTACCTATTGAGGAGGCATCTTACTTCCACATTTGATACATACATCAATATACATACCCATTGGGGGCATCTTTTACATGACTACACCATCTAGGTTATGTCATTCCTACACCACAAACTATAGTTAGCATGTTGATATACATTATCTACTAGCTTACATAGATTAATTTATCAACATATCACTAGCATCTAACACTTATGTATTTCTTAGCATATACCTAGTCTTGTACTAAACATGTCTTGCATAATTTCCCTCTTGATTTGATTAGTTATATGTGATTGTATCTTTCTAGTCTTTAAATGCTTTATCTTCTTGATTAGTGTATCTTGATGTGATTGCATTTCTAATTCCTACTTGTCTCCTATATGTGCCTTAGGAAATTTTCTAATGTCCTTTGCTTCTATTCATGTGTGTGCCTTAGGAATTTTTTCAATGTCCTTTGATTGTACTTTTCTATGTGTCTTTGGCCCTTATGCCAACTTTGCTTATTTCACTTGTATGTGTATGGGGCATTTGAACATGTGCCAATGTTTCTTTTTTGTGTGACATGTGCCAATGTCTCTTATTTGAGTGACATATGCCAATGTCTCTTGTTTGTATGGCCCCTTTTCCACCCTTATATGTTTTTTTTTCTTGCTTTATGTGCTTGTTTCTCGATTGATTCTCAATTTTTGTAATGCCATGATCCATATCATGAATTTTTTCCTTTTTTTTTGGATGCCATAATGGACATCATGCTCCACCCTCCAACTAACAACTAACAAGCTAACAACTAAAATTTCTAGTTTAAATTTAATTCAATAACATTGCACATTCTATTACATTGTTAATCATTCTAGGCATACCCCTATTGATCTAGTAATCTCTCAAATCAAACCATGCTATATCTTGATATATCTTATTGATTATCATTGCTATATCATGTATATTTCTATCTTAACACACTTGTAGGGATTATTCTTCTAAGGGTAGTCATTGTAGGGTACCTATTCCTACCATCAAAAGAGGGGGGGTAAAATAAGTGCTTTTATATAGAGATCAGAGCTCCTAATCACTTAAAAAATCTAGTTTTAGAATAACTAGAATAGAATCTAGACATCAAACTAGGTAGAACAGACTAGGTAGACAATAGAGAATCTAGAACAATTACCATATTTGGCCTTAGAGAATTAAAAAAAATTGGATTATAGCATTGGATAATAGGGTGTCTTATTTTTGGTTCTCCTATCTAGACAAAAAAAAAATTAGGTTTTCCAGAAATAAATAGAAAAGTGAGTTTAGTCATAGGTTTGTCAGCTCAGTATAGTCTAGATTTAGCATGTTTTAATACAGGTTTTGCTCATAGAATCAAGATATAAGGGGAATCATGCATGGCATGATGGCTCTCACTTCTAGTTTTAGATTAGGCAATTGATATAAATTCTAGACCAAAATCCATACTCCAAACACTAGTGATTGGGGGCAATGTGTACGGCACATTGATCTTCCCCTTTTTTTGAGTTTAGTTTTTTTCCCAAGTATTTCTTAGTAGTTGTGTGCCTTAATCCATCTATAAGTGTTAACATCTTTTTTCAAGTTCAGATTTCATACAAGCTTAACTTATTAAGTACCTGAGTTCTTGAATAGGCTTACACATAAGCCTATTACACTAGTTTCAGAGTAGCTTTTATACAAGTTTAATCTCCATCTTTTAAAATTGCCAAGAGTGGCCTAGTGTCTAGCATACATTCGTATATCCATGCCAACATTTTTAGATCATAGTACATTCATGGGATTTAGGATCCATCTCATATGACATATATTCCATACTGATATTACTTCATAACTTCAATTCACAAGGCAACACTGGAGCTAAAGGGCTATCCTTTGCATTCTTGAACCACCTATTTAGAGGGTTTAAACACATAGTCCAAACATCGATTGACATAGGAATGATTCATTAGTTTCAATTAGTAGGTAATGATGGAGCCAAAGGGCCTAATTTTTGCATTCTTGAGCCAATTTTAGGTAATTGAGGAATGAGCTTCGTTCACGATATTACTTTTGGTACAACACAATCTATTATCACAATAGGTTTTGTATTGGTTTACATACTTGATGAGGTGTATTCATTCCTTTCTCTTCCTCTCTCTCTTACCTAGATTTTATAAATTTTTATTTTAGATATAGTTTATCTAGTAAGCACTGATTTACTCTATGTTTTTCATTACATATTCTCACTTCACACCATGCTCTCTCTACACACAGCTAGAATTACACATCTTCATGAGCTTCACATTTATATGTAAGTTCAAGTATGCTTTCTATTTTTCCTTTATCCTAGTATTTCACTTTGATACATAACTAGAATAAAGGGGTGTAAATGTAGTCATATAAAATGCAAAATGTGGTAACATGAGTATGGATAATGACACCCAATCCATAGGTCCATCTTGCTTTCTCTCATGACCCTCATAGGCATATTTTCACTAATTCCCAATTATCTACAACCTCCCAGATTGAACCCTTGTAGACCTAGATTAATATTTCCATGTTTAATCCACCCCCCTAAGCCTCATCAATCATGGACACTAGTGCCTAAACTTGGACTACAACACTGAAACCCAAGGTATCATATTTTTGGCACTATTGTCCAAGTGCATTTTGGCCTCTAATGATCATATTATTTTGAATCCTTATCCTAATTCATGCTAGCCTAACATGAATTCACTTAATACATGATCATTAAATCCCCTATAAAAGGACATTAAAAGTCTATTTAGAAGGTTTGACACTCATTTACAAGAGAGAAACAAGAATACAAGCAAGACCACTTAATCACTTTTCCCTATTCTCTACATACAGCCATCCAATAACATTTCAAGATTATTCAAACCTTTACACCAATCCTTAGTCATTCCAAGTACACCCAATTTTAAATTTACTTTAATTTTCATCACATTATTGCACCAAGCACTTAAATGGGAGAACTATATATAGCTTGATCCCTCCTCGAAGTATTTTTATGTAGGCAACGTGCCCACACATGAGGTGTGAAGTACATTCAGTGTATCCTTTACACTCTAACCCCTCCTCTCTTTTCTCTAAATTTTACATTAAAGTTCAAGCATAAAGAAAACCTAGGGTATTGAAGATTAAATTAGGTACATAATGAGCTCCATGGACTTTCAAGCTTTGAAATTTCATAGGTAGGGTCACACAGACCTGATGCACAAAACCTAGAAAGCTTAGATAACCAGGACAATAGCATCGATATAGGACTACAATGTTAGAACCTAGGGTGTCCCACTTTTAATGCTCCTATCCAATTAAGAAATGAATTCTAGATTCTTGTTTATGATAGTCTCCCAAGCCTACATATATTTTTAGACTCTGTCTTAGTAAAAATAACATAAAACTAGATAAGTTTAATTTTCTCTCTCTCACTACTATTTTTAGAAAATCCCTAATTACAATCAAATTTCACAAATCAGTAACCTGATTATTGTATATTATTTACTAATTTTATCTACTCATACCCATTTATTATTTAGTAATTAAACATCTAATTTCCCAAAAATAATAAATCAGTGGGAGTGATGTTATTTTAAGTTTGAATATTTTCTCTATTATGATGGAGTCTACTATTGAAATTGGTAATGAGATAGACATTTGTTATATATTGGGTTTATTATAGTAATACTAGTTGTGTTATTTTGTATAGTTTTCAAATTTAAATTTAAATTAGGATATTGGTTTAACTAATATATGTTGAGGCAAATTAAGGTCAAGCCCTACATGCAAGAAATGGCTTGCAATTTAGAGTTATGGATCTTTAGATATCTCACTAGAAATAAGCTAGTATCATTAGAAATTGGTGTGCAAGGTCAACCTTAGTAAGGTAGAATTTGAAAAATGTGAGTCACTTTGTTATAATAAAATAGAGCATATAAAAATAGAAAACAAGAACTCACCCAGATTGCTACTGAAATTCTTGAAAACAAGATTTTTATTGATCTTCTTTTTATTGCTATTACAATGCTGCACCCAAGTCATCTATAAATAGAATGTGAAAGCAAAAATAACTGAAAATAAATTGATTGTTTAACTAATCTAAAACTAACTTCAATTGCTATTGCATGCAAGCATAGCAAGAAGTAAGACTGTTGCTTAACTGTTTGAACTAATTGATCTCTAACTATTTGTTAACTGTTGTGCATGCATGAGGAGTGAGGTGGAATAGGTAGTTAAGTTGTGGATGGATAGATTATCTCTAGCTAATCTTCAGTTTCTAACACTCCCCCTTAATTTCTACCACTAACAACTTCAGAATTTATAATGCCTAAATTTTGTCTTAGATAATCAAAGGTCTCCTTTGCTAATGCCTTTGTGAATATATCTTCCAATTGATCTTCCGATCTATAGAATTCTAGATGAATTTCTCCATTGTTTACTAATTCTCTGATAAAGTGAAATCATGTATCAATATGCTTGATCCTCTTGTGAAAAACATGATTTTTTGACAATGTAATTGCTGATTTGTTGTCATAAAAGATTGGTGTTGACTCCTTCTATGCTTGTAATAAATCTGTCAATATTCTCCTCATCCAAGTTGCTTGACATGCTGTTGATGTGGCTGCTACATACTCTACTTTAGCTGATGAAAATGTCACTATAGGTTGCTTTTTGGATGCCCATGTGACCACACCTGTTCCTAAAAGAAAGGCATTTCTAGAAGTACTCTTCCTGTCATCAATGCTACCTATAAAATGATTAGTTTGACAATTCATTTTAATCATTTGAGTTGATAATTATTATCTATCTTGAGCTAGAGAGAATGTCTAGGAAATGAGTGAATTTAACCTAGTATAAGGAGGTGGTGTTGGGGATTAACCAACAATGGATTACACTTGTGAAAGCAATAAACACAGAAATAAATTAGATAGATAAGCAACTGAAATGATAAATAGCACAGAACAAGAGATACAAGAAAACACCCTGAAAACTTGTATTAAAACTCTTTACAATAGGAATACAATTGAAGAAACTTCTTTCTTCCACACCTCTCTCAGATGCACACAAGATCTCTCACTAGATCTCTATTCCTCAAGAGCTCTCTCTCTCAAGTACAATCAAATCCAACAACCTGGATTGATGCAACTCAGTACTGTCCTTCAAACATTCACAATGTTCTACTCATACTCACACATTCAACATCCTAAGCTAAGAAGATCTTTCCTACATATAGAATTAGGAAACTTGAGCATGCTCTTACAACAAACAGTTAAGCCTCTTGAACAAGGGCTCTAAAAATAATATTGCTAATAATAGAGACGTGAGCTTGAGACTACAACTCAAACTCATCATGCAAACATTCGCTTCTGTCCTCAGAAATCGCTTTCTGGACACATAGGTAACCGACGTCAGTTCCTGCCTGTTCGCCTGTGACCATTGCCGGCCGACCCACTGCCGACGTCGGTGCCTCTGCAACTGCAACTGATCGACGTCGGTCGCTCCTGACCAATGCCGATGTCTGTGTAGACCCGAACCTATTTAAGTATGCTCCTTGGTGAAGCTTTTAGCTCCACACACCCTAACAATCTCCCACTTGGAGATAAACAGCTGCACCAGTACCTGTATAGCAACATCTTCTAGCTCTTCCATCTTCAACTCAATCATGAAGACCAATAGAAGTTGAATGAAGATTCAAATTCTCCTTAGTAACCGGCTTTGTTAGCATATCAGTAGGATTCTTGTCTATATGGATTTTCTCCAGCTTCAACTCACCATCTTCCAATACCTGCCATATGAAGTGGTACCTTAGCTGTATGTGCTTGGTTCTTGAGTGAAAAGCTGAGTTCTTAGCCAAATGGATTGCACTCTGACTGTCACTATACAATCTACAACTCCCATGCTCCCTTCCAAGATCTTCCATGAACCATGTCATCCATATCATCTCCTTGCTAGCTTCTGTGGCTGCAATGTACTCTGCTTCTGTAGTTGACAAGGCTACAACCTTCTGTAACCTAGATATCCAGCTAACCGCCGTTCCACCTACAGTAAAAACATAACCTGTGGTGCTCCTCCTGCCATCCAAATCACCTGCCATATCTAAATCTACATAACCATGTAGAGAAGTATCTGAACCTCCATAGCACAAGTGTCTACTGCTGGTTCCTCTCAGATATCTAAGGATCCATTGAACTGCTTTCCAATGTTCCTTTCCTCGATTGGCCATATACTTACTACTCCCATTGCTTGGGCAATATCTGGTCTAGTACACACCATTGCATACATCAAACTCCCTACCGCAGAAGAATATGGAACCTTACTCATATACTCTACCTCATCATGTGAATTAGGACATTGTTCTTTACTCAACTTAAAATGTCCAGCCAAAGGTGTGCTTACCGATTTAGCATCCTGCATATTGAACCGTTTCAACACCTTGTCCACATAATCCTCTTGAGACAATATCAACCTGTGATTTTTCCTATCCCTCTTAATGCTCATGCCAAGGATTTTCTTTGCTGCTCCCAAATCCTTCATAGCAAACGTTTGAGCTAATTTCACCTTAAGCTCAGAGATATCTTGCATGTGAGATCTTGCAACCAACATATCATCTACATACAACAATAGAATAATATATCTACCATTATCAAATCTCTTAAAATATACACAATGGTCAGATTGACATCTACTATAGCCATGCTCAGTCATAAACCTGTCAAATTTCAAATACCATTGCCTAGGAGCTTGCTTGAGGCCATACAAGCTTTTCTTCAACCTGCACACTAACTTCTCCTTACCCTTGACCTCAAATCCTTCTGGCTGTTCCATGTATATTTCCTCATCCAAATCTCCATGAAGAAACGCTGTCTTAACATCTAGCTGCTCAAGGTGCAAATCCTCAAAAGCAACCAAAGACAATACAACCCGTATAGAAGTCATCTTAACAACAGGAGAAAAAATCTCACCAAAGTCAATACCTGGCTTTTGTGCAAATCCTTTCACTACCAATCTGGCCTTATATCTCATCTGTCCATCCTCACCTTCTTTCAACCTGTAGGTCCATCTATTCTTCAGTGTTCTCTTACCAGCTGGCAATTCAACCAAATCCCATGTTTGGTTCTCTCTTAAGGACTCCATCTCCTCAACCATGCCACGCTCCCACTTACTCCTGGACTCCACCTGTAATGCTTCTTCAAAACTCTCTGGTTCTCCACCATCAGTTAGCAATAAATAATATAAGGAAGGAGAATATCTAATTGGAGGCTTACTTACCCTTTCAGACCTCCTGATGGGTGTCTTGGACTTGTTCTCAACACGCTGTCCACCCAAATTTTCTGACAGTGACCGACCTCGGCCACCTGTAGACCTATTACTGGCCGACGCCGGTTCTTCCTAGCCGACGTCGGTTCCTGTTCTACCGACGTCGGTCTCTGTATGACCGACATCAGTTTCTGTACTATCGATGCCAATTCTTAACCTGCCGACGTCGGTCTCTGTGTTTTCCTGTAAGTGATTATTTCTTTTTCCCGCGAGCTCATTTTGGACCATAACTTCGTCCAATTCACCATTGCTCTGCCCAGATTGATCCAGCTTCCTTATCTGATCACTGTACATCACTCTTTCATTGAAAACAATATCACGGCTCCTAATTACCTTGTTATTTCCTAGATTCCAAAATCTGAAACCAAAATCATCTGAGCCATAGCCAATAAAAGTGCACCTCATAGACTTAGCATCAAGCTTCTTTCTATTTTCCTTATCTACATGCACAAAGGCTTCACAACCAAAAACTTTGAGATATGAGAGATCTACCCTTTTACCTGTCCATGCCTCTTCTGGAATTCCACCATCCAGAGCTATAGAGGGTCCTCTATTAATCAGGTACACTGCGGTGTCAACTGCTTCTGCCCAAAACTCTAAGGGCAACCCAGCATGCAATCTCATACATCTTGCACGCTCCATAATTGTTCTGTTCATCCTTTCAGCAATACCATTCTACTGAGGTGTCCTTGGAACCGTCCTTTGCCTATGGATTCTGTGAGTGTAACAATACCAGTTAAACTTAAGACTGCAGAACTCACCGCCATTATCAGATCTCAAGCACTTTAATCTTCTGCCTGTTTCATTCTCAACCATAGCCTTCCAAATCTTAAAAGTCTCAAAAACACCAGATTTATTTTTAATACAGTAGATCCATACCTTCCTTGTAGCATCATCTATGAATGTAACATAGTACCGTGATCCTCCAATAGAGGCTACCTAAGCCAGTCCCCACACGTCTATGTGAACAAGCTGCAACTTATGCCTTTTCTTAGTAGACCCAGTCTTGAGAAAACTAACCCTTTTCTATTTTCCAAATACACAATGCTCACAAAATTCTAGATCCATACTTTTCAAATCTGAAAGCATACCTTTAGACTTAAGAATTGACATCCCCTTCTCACTCATGTGGCCAAGCCTTGAGTGCCACAATTTAGCATCCACATCTGAAGTAGATAACACAAAAGGAGATTTGTTAGTAACACAATTACACAAATAGAGAGTACCTTCTCTCTTACCTCTGGCCATAACAAGTGCACCCTTGGTCACCTTCCAAGAATCTACTGTGAGAGTTACTGTACAACCCTCATCACCTAGCTTAACTGCAGAAATCAAATTTCTCTTCAAACTCAGAACATGCATCACATCTCTCAACACCCATGTGTTGCCATTCTGCATCTTCAGCTGCACTTTACCTTTGCCAGTAATCTTACAAGGCTCATCATCCCCTAAGTACACTATTCCAAAATCTCCATGGATATAGTCACTGAAATATTCTCTGTTAGGGGTAGCATGGAAAGATGCACCAGAATCTAATACCCAAGATTCTATATTATTATGCAAAGAGAAAATAAGAGCATCCTGTGCAATACCTGCAACCTTTGCCTCTTCCTTTCCTTCGTGTTGATTCTCCTCCTTAGGCTTTGACCAGCAATCTCTGCTTATGTGCCCCAACTTTCCACAGTTTCAGTATTGTGGCCTTCTGCCATTCCTGGATTTGGATCTGCCTTTTCCCTTAGATTTAGATCTTGATCTCCTCTTGCTCCTTTCTTTTTGCCTTCCCCTGCTCTCAAGATTTAAAGCATTCCTAGATGTCTCTTCTGTGCTTTTCCTGTGAATTTCCTCATTCAAAATAACACTAACAACATCCTCTACTTTCAAAATATTCGAAGCAGATGCAGTATTAGAAACTGCCATTACCAAGCCATGCTAGCTTTCAGGCAAAGAACATAATATTAAAAGAGCTTTTATTTCATCTTCAAATACAATATTGACTGAACTTAATTCGTTAACAATACCATGGAAATCATTCAGGTGATTAGAAATAGATCCACCTTCTTGCATATACAAATTAAATAACTGCTTCATAAGATATACCTTATTAGAAGTGGAGGGTTTTTCATACAAATTTGCTAACGTAGTCATTAACTCTACCGTTGTTTTAGCCTGTGACAAATTGGATATCACAGTGGATGCAAGACTCAATTTTATAGACCCCAAAGCCTTTCTGTCAAGAACTTCCCATTCTTCATCCTCCATGTCCTTGGGCTTCTTTGCAATCCCACCTAATGGTAAGTAAAGATCTTTCTGATACAGATAGTCCTCTATCTGCATTCTCCAATGTTGATAGTTCTTTCCATTAAACTTTTCCATTCTCAATTTACTTTCTTCTGCCATTGCTTCTCCCACTCAAACAGAAATCCCTGCAGAAACCCCTGTGAGCAACTTGTAATCCAAACACACTACACAGATCTGAAACACCTGTTAGTGAACCTGAGCTCTGATACCACTTGTTGGGGATCAACCAACAATGGATTACACTTGTGAAAGCAATAAACATGGAAATAAATCAGATAGATAAGCAACTGGAATGATAAATAGCACAGAACAAGAGATACAAGAAAACACCCTGAAAACTTGTATTAAAACTCTTTACAATAGGAATACAATTGAAGAAACTTCTTTCTTCCACACCTCTCTCAGATGCACACAAGATCTCTCACTAGATCTCTATTCCTCAAGAGCTCTCTCTCTCAAGTACAATCAAATCCAACAACCTGGATTGATGCAACTTGGTATTGTCCTTCAAACATTCACAATGTTCTACTCATACTCACACATTCAACATCCTAAGCTAAGAAGATCTTTCCTACATATAGAATTAGGAAACTTGAGCATGCTATTACAACAAATAGTTAAGCCTCTTGAACAAGGGCTCTAAAAATAATATTGTTAATAATAGAGACGCGAGCTTGAGACTACAACTCAAACTCATCATGCAAACACTCGCTTCTGTCCTCGGAAATCACTTTCTGGACACACAGGTAACCGACATCGATTCCTACCTGTTCGCCTGTGACCGTCGCCGGCCGACCCACTGCCGATGTCGGCGCCTCTGCAACTGCAACTGACCGATGTCGGTCGCTCCTGACTGACGCCGGTGTCTGTGTAGACCCGAACCTGTTTAAGTATGCTCCTTGGTGAAGCTTTTAGCTCCACACACCCTAATAGGTGGAGTCACTTATCCAAGCTGGGGAGGAGGTTACCCTGGTAAGGATCCTATACTTTTTATTATTTTTGTCAATTTTGGTACATTTTTTTAATCATTTTTACTAAAAATCTAGTATTTTATGCATTTTTTTAGGAAATGTGATGCTTTTGTCCTGATATTGGCACTGGTATCTAGCACATGGTGCTAGTGTCCTAGATATGGTGATATTGTCTAGTGTTACTATCTTATATGTAGCTAGTGCCTAATAGATCTATTTTGTGATGTTTTATATTGTTTATTGGTGTTTGATGACTATTTTTGTCTATTTATCTTATATTTTGCATTGCTTATGTTGAATTTGGTTGTATTTTTGTAATTTGATACACACATGAGAGTGTTTTGGAGTATCTAACTGATGGAGACCTTATGATATCTACTCTTGATAGATTCCAAGATGATGTAGGGAAATCTTATGAGTGATCAAGAAAGTGTCTTGGAGTCATTTTGGTGTCTAAAATTTGCATTGAATTCCATTAGAAGTTTATCACCTTTTTCTAATTTAATTTTTCAACACATATAATGAGGGATTGTGAGTCCTCTAGTTGGTTAAGTGAGTCATAAAGGTATGTAATATTTTAACAATGATGTAATATACCTTATGGTCTTAGAAAAGGTCTTAAGACTGGTCTTTAGTCATATGTCATGTTGAAAGAGTAAGGTGGCAGTCTTGGTTCACCACCCTACATGGTCTAAGAGCTTTGAAGAGGTTTATTGATTCAAGAAACCATTATGGTTCTTGTTTTATGATTTTTTAAAATTAAAAATAAATATATAGTGAGTATGCTAGGTATAATGGAGGAGAGATGTGAAGAGAATAGGGGAAGACATGTTTGAATATGAAAGAAGGGTCTACCAAAGTAATGTATGATTGTGAGTATTTTTTTATAATGAATTAAAATTTCTTATGAACATAATAATGATGGATGAATTTTTACCTTTTATTATTTTATTATCTTTCATGATAATATTTTACTCCTATACTTGATGTTAGGAAAGTTCATGTATTGATTGTTACTCTATATTTTCTATATTATTGTGCTTTGAGTTTTTAATAGATTGGGAAAGAGTTCAAGATTGAGGTAAATATATATTGAAAAAGTTTGGTGTGTAACCATAGACACATTTTAAATTTATATGGAGTTATAACCTATAATAAAGGCTTCAAAGTATAAGCTACTTCACATTTTCTATGAAATTGTTAACTATGTCAACATACTGTATTCATACATTCTACATCCTTGAAAGAGTTTGTAAGGGTATTGAATCCATGAAAGGGCTTATATGAGTTGGATGAAATATAAAAATAAGTTTGTGAGTAATTTTAACTATGAGTAACAATATTTAGTGATCCCATTTCTTGATATTCAGTGTTTTAGGCCTGTTCATAGTGGAGAAAGGCAACTCAATCCATAAGACTCAAAAATTATGTGTATTATCTTTGCATGATAAATTTTTTTAAATTCAAGGTGATTTAAAATGGATTTATGTTTTCTATGGAAGTTATTAAGAACCTCAATATATATTTTGGATTCCTTTGGAGGTGAAAGGACCATGCAACCCTGCCTACCCCTATTTTAGGAAACTAAACACAGTAATAGTTGACTAAGATTTTGTGTTTGTAAAAGATTTGAGTGTTTTTAGAACATGCTTATTGAAGGTAAAAGTTTTTTTTATCATATATAAAGACAAAATTAATGTGTTTTTGGGTTTTTAAACCTCATATGGTTTAATTTTTGCCTTTTTTAGGCTCTCAGCCTATATAGTAGCCTAGAAACCCTAGATTTAGGGTTTGGTGCAGAAAACAAGATTTAACCATCTAAATATCTAAAAACTTTATATTATTGTCAATTTTAAAGTTATATAACTAATTTTTATGGTTGTATAGATGTACAAACCCCTCTGTATGGCTTTTGAAGGACTAAGTTGGTTTAGGCCTAGAAGAGACCTAGTGAGATAGGCCAAAGAAGAAAAGGGTATATGTGAGAAGACTGAGATTGGAATGAGAGTTGATTAATCTTGATGATGATAATGGATATATAAAAAGGTCATTATTTTCCTTGGGTTGATTGTAATTTTCTCATACCAAGGAGGTTTATCCATTTGGTAGGCTAATTGAGAAGCCAAGTAAGCCTACAGGTACTAAAATTTTCAAAGTAACCTAACCTAATTTTTTTTTGAAGTAGGGGATTGATAAAGGGTACCCAAATATATATATTTTTTTATTTGATGAGGTGTTATATATAATATTTTCAATGAAATAGGGCTAGTAGCATGTGGAGGTAAGAAGTTGAATATTGAGCTTCTGGCAAGGTGTTGAATGATGGAATTGGTTAAAGATGGTCTAAAATGATGTGTTAGATTGATTTATGTACTTTTTAACTTGGATTATTTAGGTTTTTTTCTTTTGCTCCATTGGGACAAGGTAATCCTAGTGTTAGCCAAAGAAGCTTTACAAGGTTGTAAGCTAATTAGAAGAGAATTGCAAGCTAATTGTTATAGCTTTGCATCATTTGGTATCAAATCCATCTAGATGATTTGGTAAAGTTATATATAGGTTGATTAGATTGTGAATGTATCATGAAGTTTTAATTATGTAAGAAAAGAGTCTTTGGAAGAATAGAGTTGAGACAAAAAATAAGATAAGGATGATATGTTTTGTGATTGATTTATTTGGTTAAATGCATTATTGTTAATGTGTGACATATGAAAGAAATAAAATAATGAATAGTGAAGTGGCAGCCCTAAAGAAAAGATAGATATTAAAAATCTCAAGGAAGATACAAGATCATAAAGAGAGCATGAAAAGGAGAAGATAGTCCAGTGTGAAGGATAATAGGTGAAAAGGTACAAGTGTGGTATGATAGAGAGAGATAGATTCCAAGTGTGAACCAAATAAGTGGTCCAAGTGAGGCCAAATATGAGAGAGAGTACGTACCCAAGTGAATTACTCAAGATGAAGATGAAGGGATAAGTAGAGAGAAAAGTGAGAGACAAGGTCAAATATGAAAGCCACAGTGAGAGTGAGATGGAAAAAGAGATTAAGGAGATGAAAGAGGCATTGGACAAGATGGAAAGAGAGTTTTTGTAGATGTGGAGTGTATATAGATTGTAGTGTGAAATCAATATTAAGAAAAGATTTAAGTTTACTTTCATAGAAAGTTTACAAGAGAGAGAACCAGGAGGTGATAAAATATTTGAAGAGGCAGTTGAAGGAGATGGTAACAAAATTTACCATGGAAAAGGATAGGAAAGAGGCAATAGAGCCTCAAAAGTTTTATTCTAACAATAATTTTTCATGGTTTAATGTAGGTAAATAAAAATAAAGTGAGGAATATGCTTGGAATGAAGGAGATGAATGGACAACAGTCCATAAAGAAGAAGATGATGATGCATGGAAAGGTATAAGTGTAGCTGAATATGAGGTGATTTGTCACCTTAAAGATGGAGAGCTATTTAATGGAGAAGAGTGGATCAAAGACAAGTAATAGAAAGTAGTGAAGTGAAAGTCATTTTTGATTAATATTGTGAAGAAGATGATGAAGTGTTGTAAAAGGGTACCATAGGTTTGTTTGAATAATTCATAGGGTTAGCTAAGAAGCAAGATGCACATGGAGTGTTTAAGGAAAGTAGTGAATAGGTAATAAAAAATGAGATTGAAGATATGGTCCATGAAGAGAAGGTGCAAGGTAAGGATATGACTTATTTGATAGTCAAGCAAGAAGGAGTAGCTATGATGAAGGATAGTAGAATATAGGATGTGGATGTAAAGTTTATGAAAAAGCAAGAGACCTTGGAATGGTGAAAAGAATAAGATAATATGATATGGATTAGGTATGAAGATGAAGAGGAAAAAATATTAAGGGAATGGAAATTCATGCTTAATTCCATGAGGATTGAAGAAGAACATGAGAGAAAGCAAAGAAAGAAAAGTGAATATAGGTACAAGTAGTAGTATGAGTAGCAGTAAGAGAGAGAGAAAATGAGCAATTAGATGAAGATGCAAAGGCATAGGTGTGTAGTAAATAAGGCACTCACTTATATGATAATTTAAATGAAGAAGAACATTAGAGGAAAGTTATTTTCTCCCCTCAAGAGTGTGATTTAGGGGCTTCTTAGGAGTGATCAAGAAAGTGTCTTGGAGTCATGTTGGTGTCAGAAATTTGAATTGGAGTCCATTAAAAGTTTTCACCTTTTTTTAATTTGAATTTTCAAAGCATGTAATGAGGGATTGTGAGTCTTCTAGGTGGGTTAAGTGAGTCATAAAGGTATGTAACTATTGAATAATGATGTAATAGACCTTATGGTCTTATAAAATGTCTTAAGAGTGGTCTTTAGTCATATGTCATGTTGAAAGAGTAAGGTGGCAGTCTTGGTTCACCACCTTACATGGCCTAAGAGATTTGAAGAGGTTTATTGATTTTAGAAACTATTATGGTTATTTTTTTATGATTTTTTAAACTTGTAAGAGAATATATAGTCAGTATGGTAAGTAAAAGGGAGGAGAGATGTGAAGAGAACAGGGGCAGACATGTTTGAATGTGAAATAAGGGTCTACCAAAGCAATGTATGATTGTGAGATTTTTTAATAATGAATTAAAATTTACAATGAATAAAATAATTATGGATTTATTATGTCCTTTGAGTATTTGATTATCTTTCATGATAAGAGTTTGTTCCTAGACTTGAAGATAGGAAAGTTCCTCTATTGATTGCTACTATGTATTTTTTGTATTGTTATGCTTTGAGTTTTTAATAGATTGGGAAAACATTCAAGATTGAGGTAAATTTCTATGTAAAATATTTTATGTGTAACCATAGACACCTTTGAAATTTATATGGAATTCTAACCTACAAGAAAGGCTTTAGAGTAGAATATACTTTACATTTTATGCGAAACTGTTGATTGTGTCAACATATTGTATGCATGCATTTTGCATCCTTGAAATATTCTGTAAGTGTATTGAATCCATGAAAGGGTTTATATGAGTTGGATGGAATATAAAAATAAGTCAGTGAGTTATTTGAACTATGAGTAAAATATATTTAGTGATCCCATTTCTTGATATTTAGTGTTTTAGACCTGTTCACAGTGGAGAAAGGTAACTTAGTCCATAAGACTCAGAAATTCTATGTATTATCTTTGAATCATAGCTTGTTTTTAATTAAATGTTATTGAAAATTGGTTTACGTTTGATGTGTAATTATTTAAAAACCTTATTATAGTTTTTAGAGTCCTTTTGAGGTGAAAGGACCATGTAACCCTACCTATCCCTGTTTTAGGGAACTAAACACAGTGTTACTTGACTGAGATTTTGTGTTTGTAAAATATTTGAGTGTTTTTATAACATGATTATTGATGTTAAAAGTTATTTAAGATCTATAATATGGATTTTTAAAACCTCATATGGTGTAGTTTATGCCATTTTATATACTCTAGGCCTATATAGTGGCCTATAAACCCTAGATTTAGGGTTTGGTGCATAGAACAAGATTTAACAATCTAAAACTTTCAAAATTTTGTATTATTTTCAATATTAATGTTATATAAATAATGTTTATGGTTGTATAAGTGTACAAACCCATATATATGAATTTTGAAGGACTAAGTTGGTTTAGGCCTAGAAGAGAAATAGTGAGATATGCCAAACAAGAAAATTGTATGTCTGAGAAGAGTGAGATTGGAATGAGAGTTGATTAATTTGGATGATGATAATGGGTATACAAAAATTTCATTATTTTCCCTGGGTTGACTATACTTTTCACAAACCAAGGAGTTTTTTCCATTTGGAGGGCTAATTGGGAAGCCAGGTAATCCTAAAAGTACTAAACTTTTCAAAGAAACCTAACCTAAAATTTTGTGTGAAGTAGGGGATTGATAAAGGGAACTCAAAAACATATTTATTTTTATTTTATGAGGTTTTTAAAAAAAACATAATAGAGGATGTTTAGTGAAATAGAGCTAGTAACATGTGGAAGCAAAAAGTTGAATATTGAGTGAAAGGCAAGGTGTTGAATGATGGAATTGGTTAGAGATGGTATAAAATTATGTGTTATATTGATTTATGTATTTTTTAAATTTGATTATGTATGTTTTTTTGTTTTGGTCCATTGGGACAACGTAGGTCTAGTGTTGGTCAAGGAAGCTTTGCAAGGTTGCAAGCTAAGTAAAAGAGAATTACAGGTTGATTATTATATCTCTACATAATTTGGTATTAGACACATCTATATGATCTAATAAATTTATATACAAGTTTATTACATTGTGCATGTTGCATGAAGTTATGGGTAAGCAAATAAGGAGTCTTTGGAAGGATAAAGTTGAGACAATACATAAGATAAGGTATGATATGTTTTGTAATTGATTTATTTATTTGAGTTCATTTTTGATGATGTGTGATAGGTGAAAAAAATAAAATAATGAATGGTGAAGTGGAATCCCTAAATAAAAGAGAGCTATTAACAAGCTTAAGGAAGAGACAAGCTCATAAAGAGAGCTTGAGAAGGAGAAGATAGTCCAGTGTGAAGGACAATAGGTGGAAAGGACCAAGTGTGGTCTGTTAGAGAGAGAAAGGTTACAATTGTGAACCAAATAAGTGTCCCAAGTGAGGCTAAATATGAGAAATATTATGTACCCAAATGAGAAACTCAATAGGAAAGTGAAGGGAGAAGTAGAGAGAAAAGTGAGAGATAGTGTCAAATATGAAAGCCATAGTGAGAAAGAGATGGAAAAAAATATTAAGGAGATTAAAGAGGCATTGGCCAATATGGAAAGAAATTTGTTGTATATGTGGAGTGTATATAGATTGTAGTGTGGAATCAACATTAGGAAAAGAGTTAAGTGCAGTTTCATAGAAAGGTTACAAGAGAGAGAGAACCAGGAGGTGATAGAATATTTGGAGAGGTAGTTGAAGGAGATGCCAACACAATTTTCCATGGAAAGGGATGAGAGAGAGGATATAGAGCATAAAAAATTTTATTCTAACAATAATTTGTCATGGTTGAATGTAGGTAAAGAAAAATGAACTTAAAAGTAAGGAGATGAATGGACAACAGTCCATAAAGAAGAAGAATATGATGCATGAATAGGTGTAGGTGAAGCTGAATATGAGGTGATTTTTCAACCTAAAGATGGAGAGATAGTTGATGGATAAGAGTGGATCAAAGAGAAGTAAATATCAGGTAGTGAAGTGTAAGTCATTTTTGATGAATATTGTGAAGAAGAAGATGAAGTGTTTTACAAGGACACCAAAGGTTTGTTTAAAGAATTCATAAGGTTATCTAAGAAGCAAGATGAACATGGAGTTATTGAGGAAAGTAGTGAATAGGTAAGAAAAGGTGAGAATGAATAAATGGTCCATGAAGAGAAGGTACAAAGTAAAGAGATAACTAATTTGATAGTCAAGCAAGAAGGAGAAGCTATGATGAAGGATAACAAAATACAGGATGTGGATGACAAGTTTAAGAAAAAGAAAGAGACCTTAGAATGTTAAAAATAAGAAGAGAATATGATATAGATAAGGTATGAAGATGAAGAGGTAGAATAATAATGCTAGAGGAAAAATAGAAATGTAATGGAAATTCATGCTCAATGCCATGAGGAATGAATAAGAAAATGAGAGAAAGAAAAGAAATAAAAGAGATTGCAAGTACAAATAACAATATGAGAAACATAAGGAGAGAGAGAAAAGGAGTAATTGGATGAGGAAGCAGAATCATAGGTGTGGTAGCAATGAATAAGCTCATTTGTATGAGATTATGAATAAAGAAGAACACTGAAGGCAAGTTCTTTTCTCCACTTGGGAGTATGATGTAGGGGCATCTTAAGAGTGATCAATAAAGTGTATTGGAGTCATGTTAGTGTCTGAAATTTGAATTGGAGTCCATTAGAATGTTTCCCACCTTTTGCTAATTTGAATTTTCAAATCATGTAATGAAGGATTGTGAGTCCTCTAGATGGGTTAAGTTAGTCATAAAGGTATGTAATTGTTGAAAAATTATGTAATAGACCTTATGGTCTTAGAAAAGGCCTTAAGAGTGGTATTTAGTCATATGTCATGTTAAAAGAGTAAGGAGGCAGTCTTGGTTCGCCACCCTATATGGTCTAGGAGCTTTAAAGAGGTTTGTCAATTCAATAAACTGTTATGGTTCTTTTTTTGTGAGTTTTTGAACATAAAATAATATATAGTGAGTATGGTACATATAAGGGAGGATATATGTGAAGAAAATAGGGGCAGACATGTTTGAATATGAAAGAAGGGTCTGCCAAAGCAATGTATGACTGTGATTTCTTTTAATAATGAATTAAAAATTTATACGAATACAATAATGATGGATTAATTATGTCCTTTGATTATTTTATTATCTTTCATGATAATATTTTGTTCCCTGACTTGAGGATAATAAAGTTCCTATATTGATTGTTACTTTTTATTTTTTGTATTGTTCTGCTCTAAATTTCTAATAGATTGGGAAAGTATTCAAGATTGAGGTAATTATCTATGGAAAAAAAAATTGTGTAACCAAAAATACATTTTAAATTTATATGGAAGTATAACCTACAAGAAAGGATTCAGAGTAGAAGATACATCACATTTTGTGTGAAATTGTTGACTGTGTTAACATAATGTATGCATGTATTCTACATCCTTAAAAGAGTTTGTAAGGGTATTGAATCCATGAAAGGGTTTATATGAGTTGGATGGAATATAAAAATAAGTTAGTTAATTATTTGAACAATTATTAATAGATATTTAGTGATCCCATTTCTTGATATTTAGTGTTTTAGGCCTTTTCACAGTGGAGAAAGGCAACTCAGTCCATAAGACTCAGAAATTATGTGTATTATCTTTACATGATATCTTGTTTTGAATAAAATGTGATTGAAAATGGGTTTATGTTTGATGTGTAATTTATTAATAACATCATTATAGTTTTTGGAGTCCTTTGGAGGTGAAAGGACCATGCAACCCTACCTACCCCTATTTTAGGAGACTGAACATAGTGTTAGTTGACTGATATTTTGTGTTTGTAAGAGATCTAAGTGTTTTTAGAACATTATTATTGAAGGTAAAAGTTGTGTAGGATATATATAGACCAAATTAAGGTGGTTTGTGGGGTTTAAACCTTTTATGGTGTAATTTATGCCTTTTTATAGGCTCTTAGTCTATATTGTGGCCTAGAAGCCCTAGATTTAAGGTTTGGTGCATAGAACAATATTTAACTATCCAAATATCTCCAAAATTTTTAATATTATAAATATTTAAGTTATATAACTGATTTATATGGTTGAAGAGATTTATGGACCCATCTATATGGATTTTGAAGGACTGAGTTGGCTTAGGCTTAGAAGAGACCTAGTGAGATAGGCCAAAGAAGAAAAGGGTATGTGTGATAAGAGTGAGATTGGAATGAGAGTTTACTATAATATATGATGATAATGGGTATCTAAAATTTTCATTATTTTCCTTTTTTTACTATATTTTTCTCAAACCAAGGAGGTTTGTCCATTTGGAGGGCTAATTGGGAAGCCAGGTAAGCCTATAGGTACTAAAATTTTCAAACTAACCTAATCTAATTTTTTTTGTGAATTAGGGGCTTGATAAATATTACTAAAAAAACTATTTGTTTTTATTTAACTAGGTTTTTTATGAAACATAACAAAGGATATTTAGTGAAACAGGGCTAGTAGTATGTGGAAGCAAGAAGTTGAATATTGAGTGAAAGGCAAGGTGTTAAATGATGGAATTGGTTAGATAAGGTCTGAAATAATGTGTTATATTGATTTATGTGTTTTTAAAATTGGATTATGTAGGTTTTTGTGTTTTTTTCCATTGGGAGAAGCTAGGCCTAGTGTTAGACAAGGAAGCTTTGCAAGGTTGCAAGCTAAGTAGAAGAGAATTGCAGGCTGATTGCTATAGCTCTATAGAATTTGGTATCAGAGCCATCTAGATGCTCTGGGAAAGTTATATATAGGTTTATTACATTGTGCATGTTTCATGTTGCATGAAGTTATAGGTAATAAAGTAATGAGTCTTTAGAAAGATAGAGTTTAGAGAGTAGATGAGAGAAGGTATGATATGTTTTGTTATTGATTTATTTGGTTGAATGCATTATTGATGATGTGTGACATGTGAAAGAAATAAAATAGTGAATGGTAAAGTGGAAACCCTAATAAAAGAGAGATATTAACAATCTAAATGAAGAGACAAGTTCATAAAGAGATCTTGAGAATGAGAATATAGTCCAGTGTGAAGGACAATAGGTGGAAAGTCCCAAGTGTGGTTTGATAGAGAGAGAAAAGTTCTAGGAGTGAATTAAAGAAGTGGTCCAAGTGAGGCCAAATATGAGAGAGAGTATGTATCCAATTGAGGTACTCAAGAGGAAAATGAAGGGAGAAGAAGAGAGAAAAGTGAGAGATAGGGTCAAATATGAAAGCCACAGTGAGAGAGAGATGGAAAAAGAGATTAAGGAGATGGAAGAGGAATTGTCCAAGATGAAAAGAGAGTTGTTGTATATGTGGAGTGTATATAGATTATAGTGTCGAATAAAGATTAGGAAAATAGTTAAGTGCAACTTCATAGAAAGGTTTCAAGAGAGAGAGAGAGAGAGAACTATGAGGTGATAGAATATTTGGAGAGGCAGTTGAAGGAGATGGCAACATAATTTTCCATGGAAAAGGATGAGAGAGAGGCAATAGAGCCTCAAAAGTTTTATTATAACAATAATGTGTCATGGTTGAATGCAAGTAAAGATAAAGAAAGTGAGGAGTATTCTTG
Source organism: Torreya grandis (assembly GCA_037957365.1). Taxonomy (NCBI): domain Eukaryota; kingdom Viridiplantae; phylum Streptophyta; class Pinopsida; order Cupressales; family Taxaceae; genus Torreya; species Torreya grandis. The sequence continues at coordinate 4,121,943 of JARHVA010000172.1, read as the reverse complement.
GAATGAAGGAGATGAATGGATAATAATCCATAAAGAAGAATAATATGATGCATGGAAAAGTGTGGGTGTAACTGAATATGAGGTGATTTATCACCTTGAAGATGGAGAGCTAGTTGATGGAAAAGAGTGGAGCACAAAGAAGAAAATATAAGGTAGTGAATTTTAAGTCATTTTTGATGAATATTGTGAATAATAAGATGAAGTTTTGTACAAGGACACCATAGGTTTGTTTGAAGAATTCATAGGGTCAGCTAAGAATCAAGATGCACATGGAGTGCTTGAGGAAAGTAGTGAATAGGTAAGATAAGATGAGATTGAATAAATGGTCAATGAAGAGAAGGTACAAGGTAAAGAAATGAATAATTTGGTATTCAATCAAGAAGGAGAAAATATGATGAAGGACAACAGAATAGAGGATGTGGATGCCAAGTTTATGAAAAAGTAGGAGACCTTGAAATGGTCAAAAGAAGAAGAGAAAATGATATGGATTAAGTATGAAGATGAAGAGGCAAAAATAGTAATGCTAGAGGAAAAAATAGCAAGGGAATGGTAATTCATACTCAATGTCATGAGGATTGAAGTACATGAGATAAATCAAATAAAGAAAAGTGATTGTAGGTATAAGTAGTAGTATGAGTAGTATCAGGAGAGAGATCAAAGGCATAGGTGTGGTAGAAAATAACACACTCATTTGTATGAGAATTTGAATGAATAAGTATGTTGGAGGTAAGTTATTTTCTCCCCTTGGGAGTATGATGTAGGGGCATGTTAGGACTGATCAGGAAAGTGTCTTGTAGTCATGTTGGTGTCTAACATTTGAATTGGAGTCCATTAGAAGTTTTCCAATTTTTTTCTAATTTGAATTTTGAATGCAAGTAAGTAGGAATTTTGAGACCTCTAGGTGGGTTAAGTGAGCCATAAATGTATATAATTATTTAAAAATTATGTAATATACCTTATAGTCTTATAAAATGTCTCAAGAGTGTTCTTTAGTCATATGTTATGTTAAAAGAGTAAGGTGGCAGTCTTGGTTTATCACACTATGTGGTCTAGGAGATTTGAAGAGGTTTATTGATTTAAGAAATAGTTATGGTTCTTGTTTTATGATTTTTTTAACTTGTAAAAGAATATATAGTGAGTATGGTATTTATAATGGAGGAGAGATGTGAAGAGAATAGGGGTAGACACATTTGAATATGAAAGAAGGGTCTGCAAAAGTAATGTATGACTTTGAATTTTTTAATAATGAATTAAAATTTCCTATGAATGTAAAAATTATGGATGAACTGTGTCCTTTGAGTATTTTATTATATTTCATGATAAGAGTTTGTTTCTAGACTTGATGATAGGAAAGTTCCTGTATTGATTGCTACTCTCTATTTTTTATATTATTGTGCTCTACTATAATGTCCCCATTTTCATGAGCATCACTTCGTAGAAGGATTAGCCTATTATGTGACCTTCGTAGACTGATAGGATGGATAGAGGGTCATGATGGAGCTTGGCTTGGCTTCGACTATTAGAAAATTTCTAGTTGGATTTTGTTTGGGCTCTTTCAGACACCGTTTCCCTGAGTTCCTATTTCTTAGGGATTTTTTGTACTCAGCAGAGCACCCCTATTTTGGTATGATCATGTGCGGAATCACTCCCTGGTTCACCAGCTTTAGATGGTTTGAGGATCAAACATGTATTGAGGGAGATATTAATATCTGATTGATTTAATTAAATATTAATTATTTAGCATATTTTCATTATGAAACCCTAATTCTTAATTATGAAACCCTAATTAGGGCAAGCACACTTTTTAGAAGATATAAGGGTTTCTTATTGGAGGGAGGCCATTATGATGATGATTATTGATTATTGATATTGAAGACAAATTTTGCTAAGGATTTTCTAAGAAGACTGAGCCAAGGGTTTCCATTATTCTAGTTGCATTGGAGAATGTACACTCTTCAGTGTGTGCAATTCAGAGGCTATGAGATATCAGTTGATCTATTGCCAGTTTGAGAGATAACTTCTTACAGAAGTTATCACAGAGGTTTACAGGTATTCATTTCATTAGGTTTTGTTTGAGAAATTATCTAGATAAAGAGTTTCCACATTAGTGCCATATTTCTTTAGATCAGGTGTCCAGCATATAGGCTACACTATATTCTATTTACTTTGGTACGAAATCCATACAGATCCGTGCAAATTCATATGCATCTACATCAGGCTAAACAGTGCCATAGGGAGTGCAGAGACCGACATCGGCAACACAAAGACTGACATCGGCCGAGCAGAGACCAACATCGGTAGGTAGAGATTGACACTGGCTGACATTGGCCAACTCTAATACCGACATCAGCAGATTAACGACACTAGGTGACTGATGGTAATAGTATAACCGACATCAGTGACTGTGTTTTTGACACAGCAACCTGAGCCATACCAGATATGGGGTTTTTCTTCCAGTTTCTAGAAAAATTAGGTTTTTGGAGATAATATTTATATTATTTTGTTTCATGATAGATATTCAATATTGTAATCATTTGAAATGAACAATAAGATATTAGACTAGCCACTTAGAAGTCTATACTGCTATTTATTATTTATTTGAAATTATTTTTGCAAAAATTGCATTCTTCTTTATTTCATGCAAAAACACAAAAAAATCAAAATACAGAAAAACAAATCCAAAAACATTTAGTTTCAGAGATCAGGGGAAATAGGGGTTTCTATAGTGGTATCAGAGCTTTTGCCCTGCCATCCTGTTGGGTAGATTGGACATTGAATTGTCTAGTTAATCATGGTTACTTCAAGTAATTAGAAATAGTGGGACAAGACTATGGAGATGCTTAAACAAGGTTTGAACAAGTTGGTTGAAAACCAGAGGAGGATGAATGAATTCCTTTCACACCCTACAATAGAAGACAAATTAGTACAGTGTATGACATCCATTTTTAAAGGGTCCACATCACAAAACAAGAAGGAAGAGGAGGTTAACCAGTTTTCTCATGAGTTGGAGGATACTCAAAATTTCTTGGTGTGTACTCAGTTGGCTCTCCAAGATTCTGAGAGACATGTGGATGAGCTTTGTCTTGAGGTGAGTTTAGTTCAGGAGTTAGCGCATGTGGCAAGGACTCAGCTTTCTTTTATAGTCAGGTCACATATTGATGATGATATGAGTATGTCTAGCATTCACACTCTGGCTTCAGAGATTGTAGAAGAGTCCCAGAATCTGATTATTGCAGATGACACCCAAGAGAATGTAGTGGACAGTTTTGAGGACTTAGTTTCATTGGCAATTTCTTTTGATATGGAGGAGTTAGACAATGATGCTATAGTTTTTGATACTCTGTATGTTGATATGAGCTTTGGAGTTGATTTGCAGAGTATGGATGGTAGTACTTCAAAGATCAGTTGTGATGTTGGTGAGCCAGTCATTAGTTTGGTCCCTATTTATGATACTCTTTTGGAGGTGTTTTCAGAGGTAGTAGTTGGTTCGAGCTTGGTTAGTGATTAGTTGTAATTAGTTTCTTCTAGATTGCAGTTTGAGCCACGGATTGAGAGTGGCACATTTTATCGACATTACACTATAAGTGCTTGTCATCAGTTATGGGATGGTTTGATGCCATGGGATGAGAGTTGTGATAAACATAGCATGGTGGAATGTGTATATAGTATTTTTGACTTTGGCAGTTTGAGTTGTCCACTCTACTTGGGTTATGATATTTTGAGAGTTTTTTTCTTATGTGTTCCTAACTATGGCAGTTGTGATTTTGGAGTTTGGTTGAGTTGTATTTGCCAGTTTTATTATGGATTCCTCTTGGTTACTTTTTAGAGGATATTACAGGAGATAACATTGATTGACAACGATATAGATCATGACTACATTTGGGATCTAGGTGGAGTAGAGTTTTCTTGGCAGCTGAGATTTCTTGGGGACAAGCAATTTTAGGGAGGGCAGACTGTAATGTCCCCATTTTTATGAGCATCACTTCATAGGAGGATTAGCCTATTATGTGACCTTCGTAGGCTGATAGGATGGATAGAGGGTCATGATGGAGCTTGGCTTGGCTTCGACTAGAAATTTTTTTCTAGTTGGCATTCGTTCGGGCTTTTTTGGACACATTAGCCTGAGCTCCTATTATTTGGGGATGTTTGTCATGTAGTGGAGCACCCCTATTTTTGTATGGTCATGTGTGGAATCACTCCCTGGTTCACCAGCTTTAGACGGTTTAGGATCAGACATATATTGAGGGATATATTAATATTTGATTGATTTAATTAAATATTAATTATTTAGCATGTTTTAATTCTGAAACCCTAATTAGGGCAAGCACACCTTTTAGAGGATATAAGGGTTTCTTATTGGAGGGAGTGCCATTATTATTGATTATTGATTATTGATATTGAAGACAAATTTTGCTAAGGATTTTCTGAGAAGACTGAGCCAAGGGTTTCCGGTATTCTAGTTGCATTGGAGAATGTACACTCTTCAGTGTGTGCAATTCAGAGGCTGTGAGATATCAGCTAATCTATTGCTAGTTTGAGAGATAACTTCATATAGAAGTTATCACAGAGGTTTACAGGTATTTATTTCATTAGGTCTTGTTTGAGAAATTATCTAGATAAGGATTTTCTGCATTAGTTCCATATTTATTTAGATCAGGTGTCCAGTATACAGGCCACATTATATTCTATTTGCTTTGATATAGAATCCATACAGATTCATGCAAATCTGTACGCATATATAGCATGTCAGATAGTGCCATAGGGAGTGTAGAGATTGACATCAACAACATGGAGACTGACATCGGTTGAGCAGAGACTGACATCAAAGGCAGAGACTGACACTGATCAACATTGGTTGATTCCAATATCGACATCGGTAGATTAATGACACCAGGTGATCGATGGCGGCAGTATAATTGACGTTGATGACTATGTTTTTGACATAGCAACCTGAGCCATACCAGATCTGGGGTTTTTCTTCTAGTTTGTAGAGAAATTAGGTTTTTGGAGACAATATTTATATTATTTTGTTGCATGACAGAGATTCAGTATTGTAATCATTCGAAACGAACAATAAGATATTAGACTAGCTAGTTAGAAGTCTATACTTCTATTTATTATTTATTTGAAAGTATTTTTGCAAAAATCACATTCTTCTTTATTTCATGTAAAAACACAAAAAAATCAAAATATAGAAAAACAAATCCAAAAACATTTAGTTTCAGAGATCAGGGGAAACAGAGGTTTCTACATCTACATTTTTGATAAACTGGGAAAGCATTCAAGATTGAGGTAAATATACATGGAAAACATTTGGTGTTTAAAAAAAGACACCTTTGAAATTTATATGGAATTATAACATATAATAAAGGCTTCAGAGTAGAAGATTCTTCACATTTTGTGTGAAATTGTTGACTGTGTCAACATACTATATGCATGCATTTTGTGTCCTTGATAGTGTTTGTAACGGTATTGAATCCATGAAAGGGTTTCTATGATTTGGATGAAATATAAAACTAAGTCAGTGAGTTATTTTAATTTCAAGTAACATATATTTAGTGGTCCCATTTCTTGATATTTAGTGTTTTAGGCTTGTTCACAGTGGAGAAAGGCAACTCAGTCCATAAGACTAAAAAATATTGTGTATTATCTTTGCATGATAACTTGTTTTGAATTCAAGGTGATTGAAAAAGTTTTTATGTTTTTTTTGGAAGGTATTAATAACCTTAGTATAGATTTTGGATTCCTTTGGAGGTGAAATGACCATGAAACCCTACCTATCCCTATTTTAGGAGACTGAACACAGTCCTAATTGATTGAGATTTAGTGTTTGGAAGAGATATGAGTGTTTTTAGAATGTGATTATTGAAGGTAAATTTTTTTTAGGATATATATAGACCAAATTAAGGTAGTTTAGGGTTTTTAAGCCTCAAATGGTGTAATTTATGCCTTTTTATAGGCTCTCGACCTATATAGTGGCCTAAAAACCCTAGATTTAGGTTTTGGTGCATAGAAGAAGATTTAACTATCTAAATCTCTCCAGACTTTGTATTATTATCAATATTGTAGTTATATAACTATTTTTTATGGTTTCAAAGGTGTACAGACCCATCTATATGGATTTTGAAGGACTGAATTGGTTTAGGCCTAGAAGAGACCTTGTGAGATAGGCCAAGGAAGAAAAAGGTATTTATGAGAAGAGTGAGATTGGAATTAGAGGTGATTAAGATATATGATGATAATGGGTATCCAAAATGTCATTATTTCCTTGGGTTGACTTTATTTTTCTCAAACCAAGGAGGTTTATCCATTTGGAGGGCTAATTAGGAAGCCAAGTAAGCCTATAGGTACTAAAATTTTCAAAGTAACCTAACCTAAAATTTTTTGCGAAGTAGGGTATTGATAAAGGGTACTAAAAAAACTATTTTTTTTATTTTATAAGGTGTTTTACAAAACATAATTGAGGATGTTAAGTGAAACAAGGCTAGTAGTATGTGGGAGTAAGAAGTTGAAGATTGAGTGAAAGGCAAGGTGTTGAATGATGGAATTGGTTAGAGATGGTATAAAAAGATGTGTTATATTGATTTATGTGTTTTGTAACATGTATTATGTGATTTTTTATGTTTTTGTCCATTGGGACAAGGTAGGCCTAGTGTCGGCCAAGGAAGCTTTGCAAGGTTGCAAGCTAAGTAGAAGAGAATTGAATGCTAATTGTTATAGCTCTACATCATTTGGTATTAGAGCCATCTAGATTCTCTAGGAAAGTTATATATAGGTTTATTACATTGTGCATGTTGCATGTTGTATAAAGTTGTAGGTAAGCAAGAAGGGAGTCTTTCGAAGGACAAAGTTAATATAATAGATAAGAGAAGGTATGATATGCTCTGTGATTGATTTATTTGGTTGAATACATTGTTGATGATGTGTGATAGGTGAAAGAAAGAAAACAATGAATGGTGAAGTGGTAGCTCTAAAGAAAAGAGAGATATTAACAAGTTCATAAAGAGAGCTTGAGAAGGAGAAGATATTCCAATGTGAAGGACAATAGGTGGAATGGCCCAAGTGTGGTTTGATAGAGAGAGAAATTTTCTAGGTGTGAACCAAAGAAACAGTCCAATTGAGGCCAAAGATAAGAGAGAGTATGCACCCAAGTGAGGTGCTCAAGCACAAGATGAAGGGAGAAGTAGAGAAAAAAGTGAGAGATAGGGTCAAATATGAAAGCCACAATGATAGAGAAATGAAAAAAAGAGATTAAGGAGATGAAATAGACATTGACCAAGATGGAAAGAGAGTTGTTATAGATGTGGAGTGTATATAGATTATAGTGTGGAATCAAGATTAGGAAAAGAGTTAAGTGTAGCTTCGTAGAAAGGTTGCAAGAGAGAGAGAGAGAGAACCAGGAGGTGATAGAATATTTGGAGAGGTAGTTGAAGATGGAAACATAATTTTCCATGGAAAAGGATGAGAGAGAGGTAATAGATCCCCAAAAAAATTATTCTAACAATAATTTGTCATGGTTAATTGTAGGTAAACACAAAGAAAGTGAGGATGCTTGGAATGAAGGAGATGAATGGACAATAGTCCATAAAGAATAAGAAGATGATGCATGAAAATTTGTAGATGCAAATGAATATGAGGTGATTTGTCACCCTAAAGATGGAGACCTAGTTGATGGAGAAGAGTGGAGTAAAGAGAAGTAAATAGTAGGTAGTGAAGTGCAAGTCATTTTTGATGAATATTGTGAAGAATATGAATTATTGTGCAAGGACACCATAGGCTTGTTTGAAGAATTCATAAGGTCAGATAAGAAGCGAGATGCACATAGAGTGCTTGAGGAAAGTAGTGAACAAGTAAGAGAAGATGAGATTGAATAAATGGTCCACAAAAAGAAGGTGCAAGGTAAATGGATGTTTGATTTGATAGTCAAGTAAGAAGGAGCAGTTGTGATGAAGGATAGTAGAATAGAGGATGTGAATGATAGGTTTATGAAAAAGTAGGAGACTTTGGAATGGTCAAAATAAGAAGAGAATATGATATGGATCAGGTATGAAGATGAAGAGGTAAAAATAACAATGCTAGAGGAAAAAATATCAAGGGAATGGAAATTCATGTTCAATGCCATGAGGATTGAATAAGAACATGAGAGAAAGAAAATAAATAAAAGTGATTGTAGGTACATGTAGTAGTATGAGTATCAACAAGAGAGAGAGCAAAGGAGTAATTGGATGAGGAAGTAGAGGCATAGGTATGGAATAAAATAACACACTCATTTATATGAGAATCTAAATGAAGAAGAACATTAGAGGAAAGTTTTTTTTACCCTTGGGAGTATGATGGAGGGGCATCTTAGGAGTGATCAAGAAAGTGTCTTGGAGTCTAAATTTTGAATTAGAGTCCATTAGAAGTTTTCTACCTTTTTCTAATTTGAATTTTCAAAGCATGTGATAAGGGATTGTGAGTCCTCTAGGTGGGTTAAGTGAGTCATAAATGTATGTAATTATTTAAAAATTATTTAATATATCTTATGGTCTTAGAAAAGATATTAAGAGTGGTATTTAGTCATATGTCATGTTGAAAGAGTAAGGTGGCATTCTTGGTTCACCACCCTACATGGTCTAGGAGCTTTGAAAAGGTTTCTTGATTCAAATAACTATTATGGTTATTATTTTGTGAGTTTTTTAACTTGTGAAAGAATATATAGTGAGTATGTTACATATAAGGGAGGAGAGATATGAAGATAATATGGGAAAACATGTTTGAATATGAAGGAAGGGTCTACCAAAGCAACATATGACTGTGGGTTTTTTTTATAATGAATTAAAATTTCCTATGAATACAATAATGATGGATGAATTATATCCTTTGAGTATTTTATTATCTTGCATGATAGTATTTTGTTTCTATACTTGAGGATAAGAAAGTTCCTTTATTGATTATTGCTTTGTATTTCTTCTATTGTTGTGCTTTGAGTTTCTAATAGACTGGGAAAACATTTTAGATTAAGGTAAATAGATATGGAAAATGTTTTATGTGTAACCATAGGCACCTTTGAAATTTATATGCAAGTCCAACCTACAAGAAAGGATTTAGATTCAAAGATACTTCACATTTTATGTGAAATTGTTGACTGTGTCAACATACTGTATGGATGCATTCTACATCCTTGAAAGAGTTTGTAAGGGTATTGAATCCATGAAATGTTTTCTATGATTTGGATGGAATATACAACTAAGTCATTGTGTTATTTTAACTATGAGTAATAGATATTTAGTGATCCCATTTCTTGATATTCAATGTTTTAGGCTTGTTCATAGTGGAGAAAGGCAACTTAGTCCATAAGACTCAAAAATTTTGTGTATTATCTTTGCATGATAACTTGTTTTGAATTAAATATGATTGAAAATGGATTTATGTTTTTTGTGGAAGGTATTAAGTACCTTAGTATAGTTTTTGGAGTCCTTTGGACGTGAAAGGACCATGCAACCCTTCCTACCCCTATTTTAAGAGACTGAACACAATGCTAATTGACTAAGATTTTGTGTTTGTAAGAGATCTAAGTGTTTTGATAACATTTTTATTGAATTTAAAAGTTGTGTGTGATCTAGAAAGACCAAATCAAGGTTTTTTGGGCATTTGAAACCTCATATGGCTTGAGTTATGCCTTTATATAGGCTCTCAACCTATATAGTGGCCTAAAAACCTTAGATTTAGGGTTTGGTGCATAGAACAATATTTAACCATATAAATATCTCAAAACTATATATTATTGTGAATATTAAATTTATATAACTTATTTTTATGCTTAGAGAGGTTTAAGGACCCATCTATATGGGTTTAGAATGACTGAGTTGGTTTAGGCCTAGAAGAGACCTAGTGAGATAGGCCAAAAATGAAAAGGGTATATGTGAGAAGAGTGAGATTGGAATGAGAGTTGATTAAGATAGATGGTTATAATAGGTATCCATAAAGGTCATTAGTTTCCTTGGGTTGAATATATGTTTCTTAGACCAAGGAGGTTTATCCATTTAGACTGTTAATTAGGAAGTTAGGTAAGCCTACTGGTATTAAACTTTTCAATGTAACCTAACCTAATTTTTTTTGTGAAGTATGGGATTTACAAAGGGTAATTTAAAACCTATTTTATTTTCTTTGATGAGGTGTTTTATGTAACATAACAGAGGATGTTTAGTGAAATAGGGATAGTAGCATGTGGAAGCAAAAGTTGATTATTGAGTGAAATGCAAGGTGTTGAATGATGAAATTGGTCATAGATGGTCTAAAATGATGTGTTAGATTGATTTATGTGTTTTTGAATTTGGATTATCTAGGTGTTTGTGTTTTTGTCCATTGGGACAAGGTATGCCTATTGTTGGCCAAGGAAGCTTTTTAAGGTTGCAAGCTAAGTAAAAGAGAATTACAGGTTGATTGTTATAGCTCTACATCACAAGATGGCCATGGTAGATAATTTTTCTAAGTCATGTGGCCTCATTATATTTGATTCCTTGGGATAAACACATTATGAATACACTAAGTGGGAGGTGGGATGCATATACCAATACATTCTGGTTACCTACTAGGGAGATGAATCACCTTAGAGGATGTGTATAAGATCATGTAGTTAGCTATTACTAGGTAGAGATTCATATTCTATAAGGATAATAGTGATCAATATATATAGTGGGACACTAGGTATTTTTCTACTATGTTTTTAGGGACTCATTGTATAGGGAACCATAGTGATATATTATTATCACTAATTATCACAACATATATTTCACAATTGAAAAAGTTCTTATTGATTTTATTGGCTTATTTTATGGTTGTAGATGAGAGTGGGTATTGATCTCCTACAAGATGCATGAAATATTGTAATATATAGAGGAACACAATACCATATACTTGTGGCATCACACTATGCTAACCCACTTGTACCAAGATTTTTACCATTTTATGTAGGAGATGTGTGGTGGGGATATTGCATCTTCCACACTATTAGATTTTTAGGCATATGAGTATATAGTAGTGAGTAAACTAATGTTTCATCTATGAGGTGATTGGGCCCACCTATAAATATTTTTAGAGAGGTGAACTGGGATAACCCATGTGCCTAGGAGGAACACGATGTAGTGTCAGTAGGTGCTATACAAGTTGATATCCAATGACATTATCTAGAGGCCCTATAGGGGCTATTAGGGGGGCCTAAGGAAAATGCTTAATTGAGATAGATTCAAGTGAGTTAATGGATGCATGGTCATTTGGTTAATGTATATGAGAGGTTCTAGTATGAGTGGATGACACAATAGTTCAGTGTTACTCAAGATGTGACCCTAGCACCAGTGGTGTAGTTAAGGAGTTTTTGGGCTCTAGTAAGGACATGTAGTATGCTTAGACCATCAGCTATAGATTTATCCATAATTATATTGATAGAGTGGTATTTGGTGATTAACATAATAGATGTGGATAATGTAGGAGATAATGGTCCCTGTATATCTTGGTGGAGAGATCATTGATGGGAACCTCTATTCTTGAGAGGTGGGATTCTTATAGAGGATGTATTGGATGTGGATCCCCTTAAGGTTGTCGATGGTAAGTTGTTATTTATATGTTTTAATATTTTTGTATTTGATTACTTATTAACTTGGTTAAGTATCTAATGCATTGTGTGGGTATGTGAAAGTTTAGGTGATGATGAGTATTGGAAGACTACCATCATGTCTGTGCTCTACGTACTAACATGGCATATTCTTAATGATGTCATGGATGATGGATTAGTGGAGAGGGCCACTAATGTTGCTAGTGTTCATGCCCTTTTTTATCAATATTTCATATATACTATGGTGTATGGGTGAGTGGCTATAGATAGAGATGAGGCATGCAAAGAGTTATGAAGATGGACCATGCACACACCCAATTCTCTAGGTGTGAAAATAATTGGATAGTGGATGATTACATATGTCTATAGAAAGAGCATGCAGAGTGTATTTTTGAATTTGGTATGTTTTATGAGAGAGAGAATGGATGCAGTCATCGATCAAGGTTATGAAGGGATAGTGGGACCTCTAGTTCTAGTATGGGTATGTCTGAGAGTGAAAGTGATGGGGATGGTCCTAGTGTCCATGTCTATATTATTAAGTGGTATACAATATTTATATTGAAAGTATGTTATGAGTTATATATATGGATGTTTGTTTGTTATATGGGCACTATGTATATTATTATCTTGATATGGTTATATTGTGTATGTTTACATGTGTTTAATTGTTTTAATTATGTTAAATGGTGATAATGGTATATGGTATTTTTATAGGTAATGGTAATGATTTTTTTTTTGGTACAGATGTTTAAGTAGACATGTGTAGTGGACTAGGAATTTTATTTTTTGGTATATGTTTTAAGAGTGCTTCATAGGATATCTATGTGTAGATCATGTAATTGTAGTATGAACTATCTAAACCCAAATGGCATGGTGAATAAATTACCATATTTATCATGTTGTGTTAGTGCATAAGTAGACTCTATAACTAATATTGTGTGTGATAAACTACTAGTGGATAGGTGTGTAGACTCTATAGTAAAGATCTTGATTGGTAATCTTACTAAAACTTTACTCTGAGCTTTGTGATATATGGAAAATATCTTGATTATCTATTGGATGATGTTTTGATTTTTTTGGTCTCTTTAAAATATCTTGATCGGTGGTTAAAATGAGACTATGCTCTAATCTCTATGATTTTTTCCAAATATCTTAAATGGTGTGGAAACAAAGGTTATGTTTTTATCTTTGTGATTATTTCCAAATATCTTAATTGGTGTGTGAACATAGCTTGTGCTCTAATCTCTATGATTGTTTCTAAATATCTTGATTGGTGTTTAAACTAAGACTATGTTCTAATATTTATGAAATGGATACCATATCTATTAAATCTGTGGTGCATGGGATTGTTCATAAATAGGTGTCCTAGAAGCCACATGGATAATATGATGAGTAACTAATGAATCCTTAAAGGGAACATCCTAGGATAACTCTATCATAGAGGAGTGTGATCTAAGAGACTGTGGAAACTAAGATATTGGTGCCCCTTATGTGAATTTTATAATATGTTGATTGACATACTAGCTAATGTGGTGTTAAAGTTCATAATAGTGATAGTCTGAATGTCCATTTATCTTATGAAAATTACAATATGGATTATTGTTTACTCTATGAAAATGGTGTGATAGATGATTATTAGTAAGATGAAGTGTGATCATATCCTTATCTGATAATGTAATCAAGATGTCATGAGCCCTATCTCTATCTGAAAAACTATATAACACTTCTATATGTGTCTTGTGCTCTACTCACTATAGGAGGTACTCTTTAAAATGGCTATTTTCCTTTGTTGAGTATTTTTATTAGGTGTTTATATTCCACTAGTTTCTTAATCAAGAGTGGAGTAGATTATTGTACCATGTTAGATGATTATGGATCTGAGATACCTACATCTAATTTTGGCTCTAAATGTGTAGTAAATTGTCCCAATTATATCTCTAGTGCTATAGATGTGTTACATAGATGCTATAATGATTTGTATGTATAATATAGTAATTTATCCTTAAGTGGAAAAATTAAGCCTCTAGAAAATATGTATTGTAACTCTAAATATGTTAGTTGGTAAATTAATTAAAGTAAACATGATTTGAATCTTAGAATGTATTCAGTTACTGGTTTTATCTCACCCTAGTGTAATGAAGGTAATATCTCATATGTGACTCAGGGTCCCTTATTTTGTATGTAGAGCCTAAGAAAGATCACTTCTAACTCATCATATCAATGTAATGACCCACTGTGGATTACATGATGGAACCCATTAGTGCCTCCCCACCTAGAAACTTTGGAAATAATTGTAATAAAGACAACTTGTTGGTGACATGTGACATGGCTTTCTCATAATTAAGAAGGTGAAAATATGGGTCTCCATGCCCATAAAATTTAAGTAACACTAGTATTGAAAGTTAGGTGTCATCCTTGTGGTGAAGATTATACGTGGACATTTCAATTAACCTAAGATTGGTATGATTTATTATCTAATGTGAGATGGTCTACTTGTTGTTACAAAGCACCCACTACATGAATTAATGATATTACCTATTATGAAGGTATATTATCATCATCAATAGGTTCATTTAATTCTTGAATTTTGTTATTTATTTTAGCCATTAGCATATTCCATTGGGAACCTTTTTTAGGGAGGATCAGCTTGCTATCTATAACATTTTTAGGTGTGATATCTTGACCTAGGTAGAGGGAAATGAGCTATCACCCTCATTTAGGTTAGGTTGAGAAACATGTTCTACTATAGTAAGGGGGTTGAGGGAGATTCATTGATATCTCTTATTTTTATAACTTGCAAAGAAGTATCACATGATAATGGGATATAAGCTATATTATTATTATGTGAATGTAAGTTATGTAAACTATGAACATAATAATAAGTGTCTGTGTGTGTGTGTGGGTGGGTGTGTGTGTGTGTGTGTGTGTGTGTGTGTGTGTGTGTGTGTGTGTGTGTGTGTGTGTGTGTGTGTGTGTGTGTGTGTGTGTGTGTGTGTGTGTGTGTGTGTGTGTGTGTGTGTGTGTGTGTGTGTGTGTGTGTGTGTGTGTGTGTTTAATATGTGACCTAGCATTTGTTTGAACAAGAGAAATAGTCAAAGTAGGAAGAGAATTAGAAGGTGAAAAATCCATGTCTTATTCACCATAATCATATTGATCATCAATATCATATAGTTCATCAAAATTAGAGTTTAATTCACTTGTAGAAGTAAGATTACAATAAGTATCATTTGCATGCTCACTAAGAGAGAGAATAAGAATATTTTAACTTTTTACTACTATGCAATGTGTCATCATGTGTGGGTGTAATGTAATGAATTTATTCCCTATTTATGTTTGAATTTCATGAATGATTATTACTTTTAATCTTGGAGTCAAGGGTAGAATGAGTAGCAATCATGTTTTAATTTCTCATATTATGACATTTAGGATAAAATTTAGAGACATTTACATTATCAATATGTTGTGAAGAATCATTGAATTGAGCTTATAATGTAAAACAAGGTTATAAAATAATTTCATCTACCTTAGTTTGTGCTTTGGTAAAAGGTGGAATATCATCAGTACATGTTTTTTTAAACTTAATAAAGAAGGGTAAATAAGATGCATTACTCTTGTCTACTTTACTTGAATTATGCAAAAGTGGATTTCATGTATTGTACTTGTATTAATTTAATTTGAATAATGAGGTAGTTAAAATAGTTGAGAAGATAGGATCACATTGGAGAAAATAACTACCAATAAGAGGTTATTTTAAAATTATATTGTTAGTTTAATTTTGAGGTGTAAGATAAGAGGGAGAGGAAAGATAATAAGATGTATCTAGTAGATCCGCATCAACATTTTCATTATCATTCTCATATTAATCCTCATATCCATCATTACAATAATAGTCATCATCATCACTATAAATGAAATAATTAACATGTTCTAATGTACATTCTTGAAAAAATTTCCATTTGTTATTATAATTATGAGAAAAATTCAAAAATTCATCAACTAGGTGAGGGGTAGGAGGCTTCTTAGATGCCATTTTAAACTTACCAAAGAAGATAATGTAAATAATTAATATAAAGCACACAAGAGGTATAATGTAATCTAACATAGGTATATGTGCAACTATGATAAATAACTAACCCACTATGTAGAAGAAATTAGTATTGTAATTAAAAACTTAATTACTAATATTTGGATGTATAGGGACCTATTATGTGGATCTAGGATTTGAATGAGGGTTATTTTGAAAAAAATTAAATTACATTAAATTAATGAAACCCTAATGTAGTATTAATTTAAATGAGCTAGTTTGTGCCAAAAACTAGGAAAAAATAGAAGTTTGTAACCCTAATATAGTGCACAAAAATTAGAGAAGGTAAACTTAGGACAAAACTAGGGTTTACATAATATTTGAAGTAAGATGGGTTCACTAAATGTTTTAACCTTTTATAACTTAAGGTATGTAAATCATATGTTGTTAAAGGGATGCGTATAATAGTAACCTGGAATGAAAATAGGAAATAATTAATTTCACAAGCATTTCCTAAAATATCAAGGATATAGAGAAAGAACACTTATATGAAGTAAAATAGCTATTTTTATGGCTTAAGAGGTTGAAAAAAGTTGGAGAAAAAGTTAGATACCTTTTGTTCTATGACTATAGTTAAAACTTGGCTTTAGATAGTAGTGCCCTTATGTGGATAGTAGCACCATGTGGCACTAATGTCTAATTATGTCACTAGTGTCCCTCTTATAGGAGCTTTCTTGAAAATTTAAAGAAGATATAGGAGGTTTTGGGGGACCTATAGGTGGTTTTATGTCTTTCATAATCTCACCTATATCATTATTTTCATTGAATATATTCTTAATTCTTAATGAGTACCTTCATACATAAAAAAACAACTAGATCAAATTCAAAGGAAAGGGAAAAACTAGATTGTGGGATATTATGATCATGTAGAACAAAACCCCTATTATCTTGGTCACTACCTACATTAACCCTAATGTTGTGGTTCTCAGATCACATGTATTTCTCCCTTATGGAATGTGCACAATCAACATGCATGGTATGACAGAATGAATTTCACTTAATCCCTTCTTTAATCAAGCATGCAATGTCTAGATGTAATAGATGAGTATTATATAAAGTATTGAGTTATATTATTTGATTTTATGTAATTATGTGCCAAAATAGTAATTTTTAGAATGTAAAATGCCTTGTAAGTCCCTTTGTATATAAGGAAATTTAATTTGAATATAAAACCTTTTTTTCTAGTTGACAAGTCATAAAATAAGGATAGAAACATGAGAAAAGGTTTAAGGTATGGTTAGGACCCAAAACATAGGAGAAAAATATTGTATATTAAATCCATAACTAGACACTAGCATTACATGGCATTATTATCTTGAAAATGGTGTTAATTTCCAAAATTCTAAAAATAGAATTAAGACCAAGCTAGATGGGATAAGGGCCCCTATGACTAAGAGGATGTGACTTAGGACCACTAGGGATGCAATAAATATGGAAAATAAGACATGAGAAAGATCAAAAGACCCAAAATGACCATGTGAATAAGGGTTATATTCATCACTAATACCTTCATGTGAAAGAGAAACAAAAACCATAGTACTTGTGGTTTATTGACCAAATTAGGGTTTATAAACACCTCTTACATTGTTAGACAACCAAGTTGCCTTTATTCAAGATAAATCTTTCAATCAATCCCTAGTATTATTGAACAAAGTAAAGGGTCAATGCATTGACCCTCCCACACAAATCCAACTTATTGCTTCACAAATACAATAAGATAATATTATTATAGATATTTTAGGTAACTCTTTGAATGTATTGAAAATTAAAAATCCCACATTATTAGAGTGAAATCCTCCAACATAACAAAGATTGGATTTGTATACCTATCCCATATATAATCCAAACATTGGTTGTGGATATGTTTATCACACCAATATTTGAAACCAATCTAGAGATGAATCTAAAATTTGATATCTTTGTATAATCTATATAGAATGTGTTTAATATCTGTTAAGTATCATATTATAACCCACATCAAATACCATCCAACACATAACAAAACACTATTCCATCTTCTCCACAACCTCCATATTCTAACATTCCAAATATCTTGTAACAACAAGTTGCAAACCCACCTTAATCACAAGTTCCAAGTACCCAAATTTAACAAGTGGTGCCAATCTTCCACTTTATTAAGTGGAAACTAATCCCCCACCTTAACAAGTGGTGACCAATATTCCATTATAACAAGTTTTGATTAAACCCTAACCAATGTTGTCTAACCAATAATGTGTTTTTAAAATTCAACCAATTGTCTCTTATATTCAACAAGGAGCCTCTTCAAGCTAATAACATGTGCCAATTAAAAAAAATAAGTTCCCCCTATGTGATAGGTTCTTTGGAATCAAAAACATATTCCCTACAATCCCAATAATTTTTATTGAATGCCCAATAAAACATTCCTCTATCTAGGCCTTAGTTCCCTCAAAATCACTACCACATTCAATATAAAGTTCCTTACCAACAACAAGTCCTAGTACCCCACTTTAACAAGTGGTGACCAATCCTCCACTTTATCAAGTGGAAACTAATCCCCCACCTCAATAGGTGGTGACCAATATTCTATTGCAAAAAGTTTTGATTAATCCCCAACCAATGTTCTTTAACCAGTAACGTGTTTTTAAAAGTCAACCCATTGTCACTTATATTCAACAAGGAGCCTCTTCAAGCCAGAAACATGTGCCCTTTAAACAAAAAGAAGTTCCCCCTATGTGATATATTCCTAGGAATCAAAAACATATTCCCTTACAATCCAAACAATTTTTTTTGAATGCCCAATAGAACATTCCTCCATCTAGGCCTCAGTTCCCTCAAAATCAATACCACACTCAGTAGAAAAATCCTTACCAATAATAAGTCCCCTATCAGTAATACAACTCTACTCAAAGAGTGAATATTCTTGATAGAACCAACCACGTACAAATTCCCCAATATTATGTACCTCCTATTTATCTAGGTCAAGGTATTATACCTTTGAATACCTAACAAAATGTTCCCACTTCCACTCACTCTGGTCCTAACTTTAAGTATTTGCAAGAAGTCAATGATACAGTTTTAGCCATTTAGGCATAAATAAAAGTAAGAATTTTAAATTGGATGACATATGCTCCCATCCTTTTCATATTATTTATATTTGGATACATTTTCTACATCACTTTGATATTCACAAATTTGAAAAATATAAAGGGAAAGGTGATCCTAAGGACCATCTATAAGAATTATTTGTTACATATCTATAAGTTGTGTATATCCACACACACACACACACACACACACACACACATATATGTATACTTTTATTTTTTCTTCATAGTTTGACCCAGCATGCCTTAGAATGGTTCATTGGTCTACCTAATAATTCCATGGATAAATTTTATGACTTATCACAAAAATTTGTGCAACACTTCTCTTTCAATGTCAAACATGAGATGACTATGGTGGACCTATGTCAAAATAAACAACAATGAGGAAAAAGATTTGATAATTATTTACAATGGTGGTGCTCATTATCCATCCATGTCTATCATAATCTCCCTGACAAAAACTTGTCCTTGATTTTCACTACTAATCTACAATTTGATGTTACTCGTAACCCCAAGCATATTTTCATCAATAAGTTTGAAGAAGTAAATTTCAAGGGAATAAAAATTGAAAAATCCCTCATCAACAAAGGTATAATTAATATTTAATTTCAAAACTGAGATAATAACAAGGCTCAAACACAAGCTCATGTTCAAGTGTAAGCAAGTACATCAAATAAGCCTAAACCATTCAATAGGATTATAAATGTTTTAGGAGATCGGGTAAATAAATCATGACATGTGAAAATGGTACGACCACCAACTATTCAAGTTAACCACATACTCAACCTCTTACTTTTCAAAGACCACCTCTATGAAGAGGTCACTATCATAAATTTTTAAGTAATCATGATGGGCTTATTGAGATGGTTTTTCAAAATCTAGTTTCCACCAACATGATCATTTGGCCAGTACCAAAAACATTTCTATAAAACCACCCTAAACATAATTAGTATAATTAGAATCACTTTTATGATTATCATTAGGTTAAAGGCCATTTTTTCATAAATATGTGCAGCTTCACCATCCTATTCAATGTTTATTTAAAAGTGGTGAAATAACATTGGCTAATGTGTCCACAAAATCTAATCAAGATTTGGGTATCTATCAAAACCCTTTTCCATAACATAATGCCAATAATAATCATATCATAATAGACCTCCTCATAATCATAGACGCAACTAGAAGCAATAAAAATAGAATAAAGCTTAAGATAACCATTCCCATCAATTTAATTATTAAAAGTGTCCCTTATGACTTTAATGTTATAGGAAACATCACTAGTGGACACATTACTACCATTAAAATAAATCCTAATCCAATTAATAATAATAATCAAAGACCTTCACCATGTATTTTAGGACCTTTTACTCCATTTTTTTAGTAATCCTCCTTTGGATCATAATATCCCAAATGCTAATCAATAGCCAAGAGTTACCATTTCAGACCTTCATACCACTTTTTCTAATTATAGTAACCCTCTGTTGACTTAAAGTTTCACAATCACAACTTGATGTTCAAAGACTACCATTAAAGATACTACCCCTTCTTCCTCAAAAAATCCCATTCAAGGTCCTCTACCTACGAAAACCAAGCCCATTTCTCCTATTAATGACAAGCCTTATGAAATTAAGGAATAACTATAAAAGACACAAGTGAATTTCTCTATTTTAGATCTTTTCCATGCATCAAATGTCTAAAAAAACATATTGAATGAGTTTTTAATTCATTTCAAGGTCCCAAGTGACATTTTTATTAATAAATTCCAAACACTTTTGAGTCACCTAGCTCCATGCCAACAACTTACCTTTGATCAAATGAATATGTCATCCCTTGTACCTTTGATAATAACCTATTTTACATAAAAGCAATCATTTATCAGTATAAAGTTAAAAGAGTCATCATATACAATGGTTTAGGGATAAATATTATAACTTTAAATATTGTTAAAAACTTGGGATATGCATTAGCTAATCTTCAGCCATATACTATCACTATCAAATCCTATGATAATGAGGAATAGGAATCTTAGGGTACTATTTTTTTACATGTCATTATTGGGCCTCTAACTCAAGATACTCTATGCCATGTTCTTGATTTATAATTATCATATAACTTGGTTTTTTGGTGACCATGGATTCATAAAGTGCATATTGTACCTTTTAATCTTCATCAATGTATCAATTTTACCCATTCTGGGTTAGAAATTACTATTATGATGACTTGCATCCATACCAATGCTATAAAAATTTGGAAGTGGAATACAAAAGATACAACTATAACTTATAGCATAGAACCTATTCCTAATAAGGACAAGGAGATAGTTGATAAATTACTTGAGTCTAATTATGTGAATCCAAGTACCCTTGTTTCTACTTCATCTACACCACTTACTAAAATAGCTAATCATTTTACTATTTAAGATAACGACTTTTGTGAATACAAAATTGGAAATGTGTTTCACATAGCCAAGCTACCAAAAATTCCTAAATTTTATGATAGACCTAAATTCAAAATTAATAATATATAATGGCACAAAAAGGATGATTTTCATTATAAAATACTTGTGGTTTTCATCAAAATCACTTCCTAGATTCAAAAACAAATCAAGGCTGATGACAATTCATAGTTATACAATGATGATTTGTCTACCTAATACTAAAATACAAAGTATCCTATTCCAAATAGGATAATGGATAATCAAACCTATAAGGATAAAGGCGTATAGGGTAAATGACAATGATTTATTGAGTGAGAATCAATTTCCAAACACAAATTAACTTCAGGTATTAGATACAAACAACATGGGGATGACCCCTTATATATTGAGAGTGACTCTAATTTATCATCTAACAAGAACAATGACAACAACAATGTAGAGTATTATTATAGAATCTATGATGAGATGGATGATACCAATAAATTTGACCCTAATACCATGTATACCATTAATATGTGTTATCTCATTCCCCTTTTTTACTTCATCATCCTCAATTGATCGACTAGAACCAACAAGAATCTTATACACCATTATATGATTTTTAGAATGATGAGGAAATATATGAATTTATGAGCCTTTGAAATAATTTTATACTTGGTGATCAAAAAGAGGGATTTGATATCACATTTGACCCTACTACCTATTTTGGAGAGCAAGTGAATGTCCTTAGTCACAAACACAACTAAGAATAAAATCAAACATTGAGGACATAAAGTGAAAACCTCTTTGAGATGCTTTTGGACCAGAGTAAAAGTAAAGAAAAAGATGAGTCCCATGGTGAAAAATTATTTTAGGAAACATTAGATGGGGAATTTCACCCTATTTAAAATGAACCCTAGTCTTCCTCTAGTTACATAATTTCATTCCACTCAAGGATTAGTTTATAAGATTAAAAAGTCTTTAATCAGTTAACCCAAGATTTCCTGCATGCCTTTACCAAACCTTGGTGATTTATATTCTTATTTATTTGGTGAACTCAACGAGGCATTTGAGCCACCAGATGAAGACAAAAACCAATGTACCACTTTATCGACTATTTTAAAAGATGTTTTCACATTGGTTGTGGAGGATACCACTGAATTCAACATTAGAACACCCATCAATCCGAAATGGATAAAACTTGGAGTTTACCTCACTAAAGAGGAATTTGAGATTATTACTTCCCTCCTTTGGGATTTTGTTGATATTTTTGTATGGTGTTAATATATATACTTGTATTGGACCCCACTTTAGTTGTGCATTGCCTTGTAAACCCTAATTCCAAGCCTATCAAGTAAAACTTGATAAAAATTCACCCTCACATAGTTATTCTTGTCAAGAAGGAATTAGAAAAATTATTGGAGGTAGAGTGTATTTGTCCTAATTATTATTCAGAGTGTATATTTAACATAATTTTGGTCAAAAAAAATCCACAAGAAATCTGATTATGCACTAACTTTAGAGATATCAATAAATCATGCCCAAATGATGAATTTCTTTTGCCCAACATTGATAAGATTATGATTCTATGATAATGTATGAGATGTTATATCTTATGGATGGATTCTCAAGATATAATTAGATTAAAATTGTACCTAAAGATCAACACAAGATAATAGTCACCACTCCATGGGAAATGTTCTATTATCAAGTGAGCCTATTTAACCTCAAGAATCTCGATGCCACATACCAATGTGAAATGAATGTCATTTTCCATGACATGATGCATGACGTTATTGAAGAATAAATAGATAATATTTTGGGAAAATATAAGACTAGAGTAGGACATCTAGAGGTAATATTAAGAATTTTTGAAAGGCATCATGAATACAAAGTAAGGCCTAACCCTAAAAAGTGTGTCTTTAGCATTACTTCAAGAAAATTGTCAGGTTTCATTATCTCTCATTGAGGCATTAATTTAATCTAGGAAAGGTTAAAGACATTAAAAAAAATGCCTCCACCTTCTAATCTAAGGAAACTTCATAGCATATAAGGTAAAATCCAATCTATTAAGTAGTTTATTTCTCAAGTGTTAGACAGATGCCATCCTTTCACTCATTTTTTGAATAAAGGTATATTTTTTTCATGGAATGTTTATTTTTAACAATCCTTTGATTAATTAAAATAATATATTGTAAATCTAACTATTTTAGCTCCATCCACATCTAGAAATTCATTACTTTTATATATCTTCAAAATTGAAAGTTCCTTGGGGTTACTCTTGGCACAACATAATGATCAATGGAAATAATGATCCATCTACTACTTGAGTCACACATTAGTTGCCTACGAACATAATTAAAACTCAATTTAAAGGGCCTTCTTATCCATGATATATTCAACCTAAAAATTATGAAATTATATGTTCAAAAAGAAGACCATTATTCTTTAAAAAGTAGACCCACTCAAATACCTACTTTTTAATGTAGGCTTGACTGGTCATATGATCAAGTGAATCATGATACTGATAAATTTTGAAATTGAATATTTTTTTCAAAATTCCATTAAGTGGAAGGCACTTTTAGATCATCTTGTCGAAGCAATCCTATCAAATACCAAGCCACTCATTTTAAATTTTCTTAATGATTCAATCATGACTCTAGACAACATTTATTTTGAGCCTTAGTACCAAGACCTTTATTTTTATGCTTCATACACTTCTCATGGATCAAGATCCATTATTATATTCATAATTCCACAAGCAAGTCTCATTCCTAAATCATTTTTGATTGGTTTTTATTATACCAATAATATATCATAGTATGAATCACTCATTATAGGGATTCATCTAGCATTATAATGGAATATCAATAAATTACATGTTCATGGATATTCTTAGATGATTATTAACTAGGTAATAGAGAAATACTAAACCAAAGATGTTAAGCTTATTCCTTACAATAATATGGTGGACCATCTTAAACAAAGCTTTGAACACATAAACCCACTAATACAACTAAGGTTAACTAGCTTACACCCACTAATACAACATGGAAAAGGGGTGACTAATCTAACCTTAGAAATTTATCACTACCTACATAGTCCAAATGTACCTCAGGTCAATATAGTTCAACCCTAGTGGAGGTTACTAAAAATCATAGTTTAACTAGCCTACACCCACTAATACAACATTTTTCTTTGTCTTATGAAAGCTATAAAGAATAGTATGTTAATGATCTTGATTTTTATAATGTATATAAAGACTTGATGAGTAGTAGACAATTATAAGAATGGGAATATCATGTACATAATAATCTTTTGTATCATTTGGGTAAACTTTGTATTCCTCAAAATGAGAGGGTACACATGATTAGAGAAGCACATACTTCTCTTATTTTTGGTCATTTTGGAGTTGCTAAATTAGTTACACATTTGAAAATGTAATTTTACTGGCCCCATATGTAGGAACATGTTTCCAAATATATTAAGGGATGTACTCTTTATGCCACAAGAAAACCTAGTAATAGGAAACTGGGACTTTACACTCCTCTATCTGTTCCTACTCACCCATGGGAAAGTATATTCATGGATTTTATGGGGGGTTTTCCTGTGACACAAAGAAAACATGAATATTTATATGTGGTTATGGATAGATTTAGCAAGATGTGTGTTTTTATTCCTTACACCAAACAAATTACTAGGGAAGGCACTGCACACTTATTCTTTAAACATATATGGGTTCATTTTGGGTTGCCTAATTCAATTGTTTCTGATCAAGATTCTCAGTTTATTGGGGAGTTTTGGTCAAATTTATTGGGACTAATGGACACTAAATTAAAAAAATCACTACATTTCATCTACAAAATGATGGGTAAATAGAGGTTGTGAACCATACTATGGTACATTTGCTTAGGGGTTATAAAAATAAACATCCAAAGTTATGGGATGAACAATTGTGTTACATACAACATGCATATAACTAGGCACTTCATTCTTATACTATGAAATCTCCATTTGAAGTTTGTTATGGATACTTGCCTAAATCTCCTCTAGATGTTTGCTATGGATAAGATATAGCTGTTGGTGAACCAAAAGAAGCCATTCAGGCTAAGAATTTAATTGAACAAATACAACTCATACATCATATTGTTTGTATTCAATTGGAGAAAATTTAAGCCAAGTATAAAGCCAGACATGATAAACATCGTATTGATCACCAATTTGTTGTAGGTGATATGGTATGGCTTCACATCAGTAAGGAAAGACTGATAGGTGAAGGTAAAAATTTGAAACCAATCTAGTATGGTCCTTTTCAAATTATGGAAAAAATTGGCACAAATTCTTTCTAGTTAGATTTACCATCTTATATGTAGATTTATTCAATTGTAAATGTGGAAAATTTGAAATTGTATGAGCCTCCAATGATAATTGATCATGATGAAAGTGTATCCATTCCTTTTGTTGATGATTTTTCTCCTGAATATCTAATAGAATTGTAGGAAGATATTATTATTGATAGGAATGTGCAGACTTCATGAAGAGGTGATGTTGATTATCTTCATGTTTGTCTAAAAAGAATGCACCCAAACAAGGCCAAATGGATGGAAGTTGGAAGGGTGAGGAAGAAATACCCTCACCTCATTACCAATTAATTTCAACTTTTGGAGGTCCAAAAGTTCCTAGTGGGGAGGAGTGATCTAGGCAGATCCATATACCATTCCATTTTGAAAGCCTTCAATTTCTAGTTGAACCACTTGCACATCAAAAAATTCATCGAGAGTTTTTCAGCACTTCTTCTAGAATGCAAAATAAAGTCTAGATGCTTGAGATATAGCTTGCTGATGTTTTCTTGCAATAGGTAAATAATGAGTGTCAAAAAGTGACGTGGCATTGTTCAAATATGCCAAGTGGTCCAATAGCCATTTAACACATAGCAATATGAATTTGTGAAAAAAAATTGGTTTGGTGTTTGGTTTGCTGATAGCCTCTGGTCTTTGACAGGCAGTCATATGAGGATCTGTGGGACCCATTATTTACTTACTGGGGGCCCTTGGTGAGGATCGACACACTCTTGTGGAGGGGTGCCTTGGCCTCCTATTCTTCATGTGTTATTGTATGCAAAATTATTTTTAAGTCACAAAGTTTATTTAAACCCCACCAATGTGGGATAATTGTTTTAAGCTTTGTAATAAGGATCCTCAAACCAACACGTGGTAGAGCCACAAACCATCAACCAAATCTGCCATGCCATCCACCTTGCCATGCAAAGACAATGTCCTACCTAAGGAATCTCCAATGGTGGCCTAAGTTTGAAATCAAGCTAAGCTAAGTGTCTAAGTCTCCTCCAAAAGGGACATCGACACATATAAAGGTGGTGCCAACATATTTAAATCATGTAATCCATTTCAAAATAGCAAATGTGGGATAAAGCAATAGCCTAAATGCCCCAAAAGGAAGGCCAACACCTTAAACCTTTCACCTATTATGCAAATTGATAAGCCTTCACTGCTTGAGCTATGAGCTTCAAAGTGCTATAAAGGGAAACAAATTCCATTTGAAGGGTAGTAATCAGCTGACTGTGTAAAGAGAATTAAGAGGGTTATAGACTTATTTATGCCTTGTATGGCCTTGGGCCATTAATTATAGGTTTGAGAGATGTGTTTACAAGTAGGTAGAGATTAGAGAAGAGGAATTGAATAATTTAAATGATTTTGTAAGCCATTTGTTGCACAAAATTAATGGAAACAGTCCTCACTTCGAATGGACCTAGAGACGTAGGCTATTGAAGTTGAACTCCATTATCAATTTGCTGGTGAATTTATATAATTTTCTCTACTATTTTATAATTATGATCTTCATTTTAATTCTAGTTTTCATTTCATTATTAAAACTTAAATGCAAAAGTTGAGAAATTAGAAGATCTTTTAAATCTGACAATGTGTTATTCAATTTTATGACACTTACATTTTCAATTTTTAGATCAGATTTTTGGTATCAGATCAGTTGTTATTTAACAGTGGTTGCTAGTGTATTTTGACAAGGTTGAAATCTAAAAAGGGTGAAGGAAAACTCTGAGTATAATCCAAAGATTGGCTCAAAGCATGCTTCAAGGATGGCCGAAGAAGAGATGAAATCTGAACAAGCTTTCCTCCAAGCCTTCATAGAGATGAGAAGCATGGTTGAGGAACTTTACCATGATAAACAAAGGAAATTTGAGAATGAAAAACAAGGTGATTCACAATAATCAAAAGGTAAAGAAATTGAAAAACCTTCTTCATCGGATGATGTTAAAAAAATTTTGGAATCTCTCCCTTCACTAAAATTGAATATTAAGTTTGAATTATTAATGTTTAATCATAAATTTAATGCCAAAAAGTTATATAATTGTGTCAAGTAGATTGAATTTTATTGAAGGTTCCAAAAGATTATAGGGGATGAGTCAAAAATTCATTTGGCTACTCTTTGTATGGGAGGCACAGCTCTCATCTAGTGGGAGAGTAAGTTGAAAGAAGTCGAGCTTCAAAAAGGTAACTCAATTTCTACTTGGAATGAATTTGTTGAAGAACTTAGAAAGTAATTTTATCCTTTAGGCTATATGCAACAAGCCATGATGGATTGGCAAATTTTCAGACAAGGTAAAGGCCAAAATGTTTAAAATTACACACAAGAATTTAGGATAAAAGCTTTACTTTTGAATGTTCCTCTTTACACTCAGGAAACACTACTAAAATATATAGGTGGGATACATAGTTATTTAAGACATATGATTCTTATGTTCAATCCCACTAATTTATATGTGGTATATGTTCAAGCCACTCATTTAGAGGCTAGAGTAAAATAATAAAAAGAATCTTTTCCTAAAGTTAAAAGTAAGCAATCTAACATTAAGAAATATAAAGGGGAAAGTTCAACAAGAAAGGGTAAACAAAAATCCACCTTTACTATTAAAAAAGAAGGAAAATCATTTTGTAATCATTGTAAGAAAAATCATGATGAGTCTAAGTGTTAGAAACTACATCCTGAGTTAAGGCCTCAAAAGGTTTCAAAAGAAGGAAAAGAAGACTAATGCTATGGTTCAGGATTTAGGTTCAGATTCAGCTGATGAAACTAAGATCATAGCCATGGGATTACATAATTATTCTTCTCTTTTAGTTTCTAGCACTAAGTCATCAAATGATGCATCTTATTCTAAATAGAATTCTATGCATGTTGATAAGAAAAGAAATGAATTGTTCCACATTAGAGTTGTTTCAAAACATACTAAGATTGACACTCTATTTGATAGTGGTTCACAACCACATTTAATTTTTGAAGAGGTTGTTAATAAGTTATGCTTACAAACCAATCCCCATCCAAAGCCTTATCCACTAGGTTAGGTGTGTGACAATGCAAAGATACAAGTATCACAAACTTGTAGACTAAGGTTTGCCATCACATCCAAGTTCGTAGATGAGGTTGAGCTGGATGTTGTCCCTTTGGACATATGCATGATTGTTTTTTGAAGCCCATATCTTTATGATAGAAAAACAATATTTTATAGAGAGTAGAATAAGTACTTGTTTGTTAAGTATGGCATTGAATATATAGGTAGAGCACATCACATTAAAATAAGTCTTTCCTTAGTTACAATAGGGCAAATGAAAAGACTAGTTAATTCAAGAAAGACTTTTTATCTCATGTTGATTAAGTCTAAGGAAAAAGAATATTCTCAGGCTCTGGAAAATTATGTTCTTGAACACAAGAATGAATTAGTTGAAATCATTTCTACTTATGATGATGTGTTTCAGGATCCTAAGGGTTTGCCCCCTAAAAGGGGAGTTCAATATGAAATTCAACTATTGTAGGATTTTCCTCTCCCTAACATTGGCATGTACAGGTTATCAATGGTGGAAAATGAGAAAATAAAAAATAGGTAATGGATCTATTAGATAGAGGTATTATTCATCCAAGTTCATTTCCTGTTGGTTCGAAAATTATTTTGGTGCCAAAGAAATATGGCACTTGGAAAATGTGTGTTGATTTTTGTGCTTTAAACAAAATTACTATTAATAATCATTACCCTCTTCCTCATATTGATGATTTGTTGGATCAATTAAAACATGTTATTTATTTCACTAAGATAGATTTGAGAAGTGGATATCATCAAGTAAGAATTAATGAAGGTGATGTGTGGAAAACTACCTTCAAAACAAAATAAGGATTGTTTGAATGGCTTGTTATGCCTTTTAGGTTATGTAATACCCTGGCTACATTCATTAGATTGATGAATGATGTTTTTAGATAGTTCCTTGATGATTTTTTCATAGTTTACTTAGATGATATATTGATTTTTAACAAGTCTTGGGAAGAGCATGTGATCCACGTTAAGAAAGTCATGGATGCATTAAGAAGGGGAAAACTTATTTAAAAATTTCAAAATGTGACTTTGGAAAAACCTCTTTGATATACTTGGGTTACATTGTAGGACATGGTAAATTGTAAATTGATCCTATAAAAGTGGTAGTCATTGGTAACTGGCCTACACCCACTAATACAACTGAGGTTAGAAGTTTTCTTGGTGTAGTACAATTTTGGAGAAAATTTATTGCTCAATTTTCATATATTATATCACCTTTGCATTCTTTGACAAGTGTGAAATAGGTCTTTCAGTGGGGAGGCAAGCATCAAAAGGCCTTTGACATTTTGAAAGAAAAGATAATTACTACTCTAGTCTTAACACTTCCTGATATACAACAACCATTTTTGATCAAGATGGATGAAAGTGAATATGCTATGGGAGTTATTTGAATGCAAGGTAAGAAACTAGTTTGTTATCATTCTGAAACCTTCACAAGTGCAGTAAGAAAATATCCAACTTATGATAAGGAATTGTATGCATTGGTTCAAAGTGTTAAAAAATGGAAACATTACTTAATGGGAAAAGAAACAATAATACATACAAATCATCAGCCCTTACAATATCTCCAATCACAAACTAAGCTACAACAGTCTAGACATTTTCGTTGGATGGGTTTCTTAAAACAATTTCATCTTTTGATTAAGTATAAAAAAGGTATTCAGAATAAGGTTGCAGATATGCTATCTAGGCCTCCTATGATTGTTGCATCTATTCTTTTAAAACATGGTTCTTTGTCTTATGAAAGCTATAAAGAAGATTACATTAATGATCTTGATTTTTAGGATGTATATAAAGACTTGATGAGTAGTAGACAAGTAGATGAATTAGACTATCATGTACATAATGATCTTTTGTATCATTTAGGTAAACTTTGTATTCCTCAAAATGAGAGGGTACACATGATTAGAGAAGCACATACTCCTCTTATTTCTGGTCATTTTGGAATTGCTAAAATGGTTGCACATTTGAAAATGTACTGTTACTAGCCCCGTATGGTGGAACATGTTGCCAAATATATTAAGGGATGTACTCTTTATGCCATAAGCAAACCTAGTAATAGGAAACTGGGACTTTACACTCCTCTACCTATTCTTACTCACCCATGGGAAAGTATCTCCATGGATTTTGTGGGGGGTTTTCTTATGACACAAAGAAAACATGACTATTTATATGTGTTTGTGGATAGGTTTATCAAGATGTGTGTTTTTATTCCTTGCACTAAGCAAATTAATGGGGAAGGCACTACACACTTATTCTTTAAACATATATGGGTTCATTTTGGGTTGCCTACTTCAATTATTTCTAATCAAGATTCTTAGTTTATTGGGGAGTTTTGGTCAACTTTGTGGGGACTAATGGACACTATATTAAAAAAGAGCATTGCATTTCATCTGCAAACTGATTGTCAAATAGAGGTTATGAACCGCACTATGGTATATTTGCTTAGATGTTATATTAATAAACATCCAAATTTATATGATGAATAATTGTGTTACATACAACATGCATATAACTGGGCACTTCATTCTTCTACTATGAAATCTCCATTTGAAGTTTGTTATGGATACTTGCCTAAATCTCCTCTATATGTTTGCTATAGATAGGATACAAATATTGGTAAACCCAAAGAAGCCATTCAAGCTAAGAAGTTCATTGAACAAATACAACTCATATATCAGACTGTTCATACTCAATTGGAGAAAAGTCAAGCCAAGTATAAAGCCAGATAGACAAACATCATATTGATCACCAATTTATTATAGGTGATAAAGTATGGCTTCACATCAGTAAGGAAAGACTAATAGGTGAAGGTAGAAAGTTGAAACCAATCTAGTATGGTCCTTTTTAGATTATGGAAAAACTTGGCAGAAATGCTTTTTGGTTAGATTTACCATCTTATATGCAAATTTATTCAGTTGTAAATGTGGAAAATCTGAAATTGTATGAGCCTCCAATGATAATTGATCATGATGAAAGTATATCCATTCCTTATGTTGATGATTTTTCTCATGAATATCTAATATAATTATAGGAAGATACTATTCTTGATAGGAATGTGCAGACTTCATGAAGAGGTGATGTTGAGTATCTTCGTGTTGGTATAAAAGGAATGCACCCAAACAAGGCCAAATGGATGGAAGCTAGAAGGGTGAAGGAGAAATACCCTCACCTCATTACCAATTAATTTCAAATTTTGGAGGTCCAAAAGTTCCTAGTGGGGAGGAGTGATCCAGGTGGATCCATATACTATTCCATTTTGAAAGTCTTCAATTTCTAGTTGAACCACTTACACATTAAAGAATTCATTGAGAGCTTTTCGACACTTCTTCTAGAATGCAAAATAGAGTTTAGATGCTCAAGATATAGATTGCTAAAGTTTTCTTATAATAGGTAAATAATGAGTGCCAAAAAGTGACATGGAATTGTTCAAATATGCCAAGTAGTCCAATAACCATTTGACACATGTCAATATGAATTTGTAAAAAAATTGGTTTGGTGTTTGGTTTGTTGATAGCCTCTGGTCTTTGATAGGCGGTCATATGAGGATCCATGGGCCCCACTATTTACTTGTTAGGGTCCCTCAGTGAGGGTCAACACACTCTTGTGGAGGGGTGCCTTGGCCTCCTATTCTTCATGTGTTATTGTATGCAAAATTATATTTAAGTCACAAAGTCTGTTTAAACCCCACTAGTGTGGGATAATTATTTTAAGCTTTATAATAATGATCCTCAAACCAACACATGGCAGAGCCACAAACCATCAACCAAATCTGCCATGCCATCCACCTTGCCATGCAAAGACAATGTCCTACCCAAAGAATCTCCAATGGTGGCCTATGTTTGGAATCAAGCTAAGCTAAGTGCCTAAGTCTCCTCCAAAAGGGACGTCGGCACATATAAAGGTGGCGCTAACATATTTAAATCATGTAATCCATTTCCAAATAGAAAATGTGGGATAAAGTGATAGCCTAAATTCCCCAAAAGGAAGGCTGATAATTTGAGCCTTGCACCTATTGTGCAAAATTGATAAGCCTTGACTACTTGAGCCACAAGCTTCGAAGTGATATAAAGGGAACGAAATTCCATTTGAAGGGTAGTAATCAACCGACTGTGTAAAGAGAATTAAGAGGGTTAGAGACTTATTAATCCCTTGTATAGCCTTGGCCCATTAATTATAGGTCTAAGATATGTTTTTACAGATAGGTAGAGACCAGAGAAGGGGAATTGAAGACTTGTAATGATTTTTTAAGCCATTTTTTGCACAAAATTAATAGAAACGGTCTTCACTTCGAATGAACCTAGAGACATAAGATATTGAAGCTAAACTCCATTATCAATTCACTGGTGAATTCTTCTAATTTTATCTGATATTTTATAATTATGATCTTCATTTTAATTCTAGTTTTTATTTCATTATTAAAAATTAAATAGAAAAGTTGAGAAATTGGTAGATCTTTTAAATGCGACGGTGTGTTATTCAATTTTACAACACTTGCATTTTTATTTTTCAAATAAAATGTTATCACCTTTTTATGATAAAACTAAACCAAAATATCTCCATTTCTTTATTTTAACCATCCTACATCTTGTAATCCTCCATTGAGTTGAGATGTCAAAAACCCAAAAACATTCAAAATAGTCCAAAAATCTTAAAAATTTGAAAATACAAAAAACAACCTAAAAATTTAAAAAGAGGATGAAATATCCATGAGAGATATTAATCCATAAAATATTTTCTTGTTCTATCATATTGTTTACCAGTGACCTTTGGCTATGTTTTGGATGACATAATTAACCACATTTGTTGGGTAGGAACCCCTTATCTAACTAT
This sequence comes from Torreya grandis, assembly GCA_037957365.1. Taxonomy (NCBI): domain Eukaryota; kingdom Viridiplantae; phylum Streptophyta; class Pinopsida; order Cupressales; family Taxaceae; genus Torreya; species Torreya grandis. The sequence goes on along the minus strand of JARHVA010000172.1, from coordinate 4,088,535 downwards.
AATCATTTATAATTTACCATTGTTATTAATTCATTTACCCTCCCATATCTAGGATAAATACATCATCATGAGGTCCAAATGGACTATGTAGGTAGTACTTATATGCATGGGTCATCTCAAGTCAACTCAACCAATCTTATTGCCATTCTATTTTCCTAATTTACCTCAAAGTGATCTTGCCTTTTTACAAGTGTGCCTTTTATTATTTTTATTATATAATAAAATATCTTAATTATCATCATTTTCTTATTTTCCATATCCATATAAGAACTAAATTTGGCATAAATTCATAGGACTATGTAAGTAGTGTCTACTTGCATGGGGAATTTGGAGTCATTTAGACCACCCATTACTTTTTATTCTCTCTCCTTTTTGTTCAGGTTATCATCTTATCCTATCAATTATCCTCTATAACTTAAGGTAAAATTACCTAAGAGTAATACCTTATTTTCACACATTCACAAATGATTCACTAATTACTTATTTTATAGTGTGTTTGTGTGTTTATCTCTAATGACTAGTTTTGATTGTTCTTGGTGTGATTATTTTGTTTTTCTTTTGGGCAACTAGATGTTTTTTGTTGATTTACTTTTCAATTTGTGTTTGTTTTCTTATTTGGTTCCTTATTTTCTTCCTTTTTATATGAACACCTCAACTCAGTCCATTATGTTGGTAATGTCACCATCATGGTGTTTATTATCATGAAATTATATTTGATTCCATCCATTGGCATTTGATAGCATTGTCATCCTGGTTTTTATCATTGGTGTGTTGTTAACATTTGTCTATTAGATTGGGGGTTATTACTTATGCACATTATGGTCTAGTAATCATGGTGTTATATATCATGGTGCATACTATTTGGTGTTATATCAAAAATCAAGACTTGGAAGTTTAATCAGTAATGATACATGAAAAGATCTCCTTGTCTAGTATCCCCAAACTAATTAATCAAATGCCTATTATTAATTTCTCAAAATGAAAATCCACCCTACTAGGGAAAACCCCTTTAGAGTGATCAATGATAAAATTCACCCTATTGGGGTAGCACCTTGCATCATTGATCAAATTGGACTTGTTGGGGCACATTATTGTGTTTAACCCAGACCACCCTTTTTGGGGCCAAATCCATCATCTAGTCTTTCTTCTAATTTTAAACTATAGATTTATCTCATTATTTCTTCTTCCTTATTTTTTTGATGACCCATATGTTTTAATTTATTCCCCAACTATCCCCTCAAATGAGCATCTAAGGCCAATCAAGTTCCCTTTGGGGTACCAATATGAGTTTAGTGACTCATAATTTTTTTAAAAATAGAAGAGTGAAGACATCAATATTCAAGTGTTATAAAATTTCTTCTTGAAGACTTTGTCATTATTTGAAAATATGCTATTGTGCCTAGTTTCTTACAACACCTTATCAAATAAAGGCAAAATGTAGACATTTAATTTTAAATAATTCCATGTCTAAACTAAAATCAAATTGACTTTCTGTAATCATATACAAGTTTAACCAAAAAACATCACTAGACCTAATTTACCCACACAACTTTTGTTTTAACCCAAAATCACAATGATACATCCCTCATTGAGGCAATGGATCATATTGTATCATTAATCTCATCTAATTCATCTTGAATTAAATCAAACCTTTACAAGTGTTTTCAAAAGAAAATTAAATTAATACTTGATTGATAAATATAGACATTGTAAAATCTACCATTATTCTAATTATCGATTAATCCCACTTAATCAGGCATAATCATTCATCTAATATTAAAATCCATGGATATAGAATTATCCTAATTTTCTAGATTCAAAATTAGAATATTTCCTTATAAATGGATGACATCATCAAGTAAAATGTGCAAGTAAGAGCTTTTAAAAGCTCTTACACACTCTTGCTCTTACACACACCAAGAAGACCAATGCCTACACTTTTTTTCCAATGTGCCTTCCATATTCAAAAAGGACTTAAAATGGCATCTCTTACACACTCCATGTTTGTAATCATATTTTTGAGGATTGATCCTCAACCCCCCATCTTGATATGAGATGAACAGTTCATAATGATTTAGTAAATATATAAATAAGAACCTCACACCTCTCATTTCAAGAAGCTTCTTCATTCAAAATTTCACTAACAAATTACACAAGGAGTTTCATTAGTCTCATGCTAAACCAAATTCAAATCAAGTGTAAATAAGCATAAATACTACTCATATGATAATTTAAGCATTGACAAATACTTATACATCTACAAGTCGAGTTCAACCCTTTTATACCAGTCTTCAAGTAAATCTTCAAGGGAGGTAAAATCATGGTTCTTTATCTTCCAATTTTATTTATTGATTTATTTACACATAGCTCAACCTATGTATTAGGCTTGAGAAGTTATGTTTTTAAGTTTTGATTTTTTTCACTAAAAATTGGCTAACCTCTCTTGGATTCCTGATCTACAATAGCTACCACTAAAATTAATCCTCAATAACCTTCCAAAACACATTATAATTTCACCCCTTCTATTTTATGACCTCCTCCTTAATATCTTAGTGGCCCTTTTATGATGTGAAACAACATTATTGGGCCTCGACATCCATGGGTCATTATTCTAGGTCCTTCACCTCCTTATTTTAATTCAAGTGATCCTCCACCAACTCAAAATTATGAGGTTGCAACTTGATTTCCAAAGGTTATATCTCAAGGTCCTTTACCTCCATCAAATATTAAACCAATTCAAAACACCTTGTCTTCAAAATCAAAGATACCTTCACCCACTGAAAATCCATATGATCTTGTGGAATAATGAAATAAAAAATAAGTGTAGAATTCTATTCTTTATATATTATGTACATCTACAGTACATAAAAAAATATTATACAACCTTATGTTTGACCCTAAATTAATATGGGATAATTTAGTATATGGTTAAGAATATATTTTGGCATAAGCACAAGGGTGATAAATAGATCGATAGTAGGCCAATTAATTTCAAACTTAGATAAAAAATATTATGAATTTAAATGCTAATATGTGATAAAATATAAAGTAAAAGTATTGATTGGTATTATACTAAATTATAAATAAGATTACTTACCTAGTTTACTATGTATATATAGATAGTATATGGAACATGTTAGAAGTAGATTGGATATAGATTCGAGACCAATCATAAAATATTGGAAAATTGTACTTTATGGCCTAATAATCTAGCATCATATTTGGATGGTTGCATCAACTCTAATATTTGAGTTATACATAGGTGTTTAGTATAGAATATTAACTTGACTTGAGTACAACCACCTACAACCTTTTGGGTTTTTCTCACCTTTACTCTTGTGTGTTTAGATCTCATGCATAGGGTGTCTCTCTCTGTAATATGATCAAACCATAGCTTACTTACCCTTGGAGTGATTGTGTAGAAGAATGGTTAGTGAGAACATGGTGTTGAGTTAGCCCATGGACCCCACTGACAATGGGCAATGTTTACATAACCAATGCTATGAAGAGGGCCTTAAACTTGTGTAGTTATTCCCTACATGTTGTATTATGTGTGTATGATGATGAAATGTGTAATAATAAATTAAATAGAGTGACCTAGTGTAGATACTAAATCTAAATTATATATCACCTCAGTCTTGTAAAATTGGAAAGTAATTGTCATGGTTGTGCCTTTTAGTTCCCACAACCTTCCTGCAACCAAAAGGCTTGCATCTACTATTTATTGTGCCTATTTATTATATCTTAGACCAACCATATGTTATTTTGATGACTAGGCCTTATATACTACTCAAAATTCTATTAGCCTAATTATTATCATATTTTATAAGTTTTGGACATGTACCTATTTTCCAGCTTCTTAGACACTTGCATCCTAGCCAAATGCCTACATCGATACTAGTGTCTTGTGCCAAAATAAGTGTTGAGTACCATAAAGTCATCAAATTTTCAAATTAAATTTATCTTTATGGTTGGCCTAAGTGATTTTATGTGAGATATTTTCAAAAAAGACACACACACACACACACACACACACACACACACACACACACACACACACACACACACACACACACACACACACACACACACAAGATCAACTCTCATTCATTCCTCACCTATCTCAAACCTAACAACTCACAAGGTAACTTAATAAAAGTAACTAATCAATCATTTAAGTGAGAAAAACTTCCCTATTCTCTCCTTTTTTAATATCATTCATAGGTATAACCCATCTAAAAATTTGAAGTATTAAAGGAGTACTCTATGAGCCATATTTGCCAAGTTATAGCCTAGGTCACTATATGTACTTGTTTATCACACATTACATCTTGATACACACACAATCCAAAATTTAAGGGAGAACTACATAATTCTAAGTCCCTATTTAAATTATTAGTTATGTATGCAGTGCCTATTTATATAGAGGTCCTTGGAGTAACTTGACATCATGTGCCTATTAACCCATTTTCCCCATAGACACTTGAAGGGTGAGGAATGTAGGGTTTAATCATTTGAGAAAGATCAAAAACCTATGTACACAATATAAACACATAATTGTAAAGGTGATAGAAAACCTATAAAGTTACAAGTGGTCATACATAGATCCATTTTATATTCCATAGTGAATACTTGTGTCCAAATCAGATAATAACATCGACATAAATCATCGAGATTAGATACAAGCATCTAAATATCCATAATTAAAATTTATATAATATGATGAATGTTATAGGATCCTAATCCATTCCACTTATATCATGTTTCATCTTAGATATACATGTGCATAGTAAATTAGTTAAGTACTCTTGTATCTAATTTATTATAATATCAATCAATAGTTGTAATTTCCATTTTTAGAATATCTCAGTATTATAAATTCAAAAAAAAAATTATCTAAGTTTGTAAATTAGTTGACCATATATAGATCTATTTATCACCCTTGTGATTATTCATTTATATACTATTAACCCTATATTATATTTATCCATCTCAAATTTAAGGTTAAACATTTGATGAACCCACCTTTTTATGCAAACCCTAACTTACCCTAGGTTATTCAACCTTTTAAGGTTTTTCATTTTTGTATTCTTTTATATTTTTTCTATTCATTGTATACAACATAGGCATATACCTAGATTAGCTAGTGTTTCTATAAAACACCTAGAGCTTCCTCATTGTACACATAAGATGGCTCAAACCAATGAAGTAACCAATCCTATACCTAATGAAGATACTACTCATGAAACTAAACCACATACTGAAGAGTTTATCATAGAAGATGCTTTTGATCATGAAAATGATGAATCTAATTAAAATGATGAACATGAACAAATAGATCAAGACCAAGTACAAGGTCCTATTATGTTTCAACACCATATACAGAAAAAACCTAAACATCTTGATGTGATCATAAGAACCATATTATAAAATAAAAAATAAAAATTCATAGATGAAAAAAGAGGTCCATCTATTGATCATTTTATTATATCTATGGGTCATCCCTATATACCAACAACCCTCCCCTTGGGCACATCACTAATTCATACTTATAATGGTAGCATAGGATATGTGTTCACACATTTTTTCCCTAATACTACTATTATTGCATCTTACATGGGAAACACTAGTACTTTAACCCAATTAATGGTTTCAATGCCTAAATATACTCAAACTATAGGTACACATCCTTTGGTAGCTTCCCAAATTTCCAAACCTAAATACCAATATGTGCAAGCTCTTGTCCAAACTATGAAAACATTTCAAGTTAAGGTTACTAATATTTAATAAAATTCCATGAAATTTCCTTAATTTATTTATTCACATGAGGTGTTGAATAACCCTCTTTCACCTGAGATATCTTTGTACCACTTTCTAACTAGTTTTTTTACACCTAATTACACATTCTATGATGTCAAAGGTGATCTTGAATAGCATATTTAATATTTATATGTGGCATATCTTTATGATGCCTCCAATGATAAAATTTTGACTAAACTATTTCCAAGGAGCCTCAAGGACTATTCTTTAAGGTGGTTCTATGATTTACCAATCCAATCAGTAAATGCATTTAAAGATCTTACAAATATTTTTTGGCACACTTTTCTATCAATATTTAAAAAAAGGTTTTCTATACCTAGATTGAAAAAACTATACAAGGAACCAATGAACCTATCAATGAATATGTCTTAAGGTACACAAAAATGTTAGCTAAAATTCCCAAAATAATGGTAGAAACAGATCTTTAAGACATATTCAAGCAAATTTTTCTTTCCCCATTACATGAGTTTATTGTTTTAAAAATTTTCAAATCTTTCGATGACTTATGCCATATTTTTCACGGTCATGAAATAAAACTTATATCATTGAAAAAACCTATGTATCAAACACACTATCTATGTCAAATCCATGTTTATTATCAAACCAAGTAATAAAATAAAGTAAACAGAACTTAAAAATGAAACAACTACCATGATTAATGTGGTGTCAAAATAACCTAATTGGCTTGTCTTATCCAATTCACCAAGGAGATAATTTTCATGCTTACCTAATTCTGTAGCTTTTTTACTTTTCAATCTTATGAAGTGTCACCTCATATCTCTCTCTCATCCTATAAAGGTTGATATAAGTCATATTATACCTAAAGTATATGATTCAAATACTTATTGTAACTATCACAAAGGCCCTAGACACTCTATGAACTAATGTTTTTCCTTGAATCATAAGCTTAAGGACCTTGTTCATGATCAAAAAATTACATTTGATGATCCTCCAAAGGAATCAAGTTCACAACCTAGTGATCACCATAAATAAAATATATTTAACAATTATTTATAAGACCATTCTAAGAAGTATTTAGAAATAAAAATGGCATATAATGCACATCCTTCTCCATCACATTATTAACACCATTAGATGGATTTATTGGTACTTATACATGGTATACACCTCCTATGGTTCAGATACTATCCATTAATTTTAATGATAGTTATATTATGTGATGATGAATCAGATCTTTATTCCTTATTCATTTAAACATACATTGATCACCAACCTATATAGTATTATGATTGATAATGGTTCAAGTGAGAATGTTTACACCATGCCATTATTTAAATTTTTTTATATATACATAATCTTTTGGATAAATTAGTTCAAGCATTATATGGACCTCATAGAAGCTTCTCAATAACATTGACTTACATTTATACGTGGGTCCACCACATGTGGTTAGTAATTTTTCTATTATCCTTTATATATGTATTTTTGAAATAGTATTGTAATGGCTTTGGATACATACACAATGCCCAATACCTTATATAGTACTTGGGTGTGTTAAATACATTCATGCCAATAAGTTGATTATAGTTTCTACAATTCCATATGAACATATACTTCAAATAGAGAATTTTATACCAAGGTAGCTAATTATAAAAACTATTAAGGTTTATACTCCACAAAAGGGTAAGCAATAAAAAATCCCCTTTTCTAGGTGGCCAATACTTGATATACCCTTACATTAGAGACACAGTGGATCACACATATTATTTATCTACTATGCACCACATTCAGATATCCAAAGCACCTAAACTTATACCTATTACCACTAATTCAAAGAAACCATCAAGAATTTAATGATGGGTTTCATGAACCCCTATTCCTTTTATATTATCTTCATAACCACAAATTCCTATTATATATACACATAGCATTACATATCCTACAGTGCCAGATTTTACACATATGCATGTTCTTTGGTAGTATCATCAATCTATTGTACCAAGTTCATAGTCGAGAGATACATATGACCATCTTTAAGATGAGTTCATAGGATAATTTTTTATTGTCAATATTTAAAAAATACCCCAAAAAATAAAATATTTAAATTTCAAATAATGTTCAACATTTACATACCTTATTAACTCCTTGGAATCTATGTTGGTAGATAATGTATGCAATGGGAAATGTAGCAGATCTATAAATCAATCCTAGATCAGAGAAGATAAATCCTACATACACTTCCAAGTATGGATACATTATATATTTTAGTTCATGACCAAGATGGATCTATTAGACCTAACGAAGGGATATCTTACTATAATAATATCTATAGGGAGGGTTTTAAAGCCTCCAATCAAGTAAAACTATGCAATAACCCTAACTAGGTCATATGTTTTCATATTCACTAAACTGATAACAAGTAAAGTAAAGTCTAATCTAGTGATTACCAAAAATTATGGCACAAAGTGGGGGTTAGTAAACATAAAAGTAAACACGTAAAAGAGAATCCTAATTAATATATGTATAGGTAAAACCTTAATGCATGGAGAGAGAAATATATTCAAAAGCCATTATTTATGCTACTTTTATCTAATAAAAAGAGGAGAAAAGTTAGAGATACTTATCTTGAAGAGAAACCCATCAAGACTCAATCTCTCCCTTATCCAAAGGTGCTTAGAAATAGGTTGTTGTGGTTTGTGAGGATCCCTAAGAAAGGCTAAAGCATCCAAGACTTTCCATAAAATAAGATTCTTATCTAAGTAGAAACCATAATCTAAGACTCCTCAAGTAGAATAACAGAATAACATATTATAAAGAAGCACAAATAAATAATTAACTCTTGTTGTCTCTCTAATAATAATGAAATAAAAGTATTTATATAGGTGGATCTAACCCTAATCCATTCCTAAATTTTAGGACAACAAGGTTAACCCAAATTGATAAAAATAAATTAGGTCATAGTCTAGGTCAGTGAAGCATTGACCTAGACCCAAATAAGTTTTATCAACTAAATTACAAGGTTTATAGGGATGGTAGTGTAATATAAACTATAAAAAAGGGTTTTAGGGTATGGAAGGGATAATGAAGGTGTTAAATGACTAGAATAAGGTACAAAATAGGAGGAAAATATTAGGAGCACATTTTTATGAAATGGTTGGATTGATAACAAGTGGTAATAAGTAAAAAAAATCCTACAAAGTCCAATATTCTACCCACCCCTTTCCCAATGCGCCCCATAAGGCATGCACTCAAAGAGATTGAGACTCGATGGGTTCCTGCAAGAGAGAAAGGATCAATAATTGATAAAGTTTGAAAATATTATGTTTATACATATTCCCCACTCAAATCTCATCATCTGTCACTTAGGGCAATAGGGGATGGTGCTTAGAGAAAGAAACATAGTAACACACAACACCGAAGCTAAAAATAATTATATTATTTTAAAGAAAAAAATAACTAAAGGTAAATGACTGAAATCGAAATAAATGAAAAGTAAAATTAATGTATGCATATATTGACTCACCTTTATCACTGGATGGTTATATGTTATTTTCATATTTTTGATCATGGAGGGTGCAGAGATTACTTTTGACAAACCCAAGGATATAAAAATAAATAATAAAAACAAACAAATACATTAAATCTAAGATAACTAATGCTATCTATATGGGATGTACTTTCAAATTTGGAAAGCTAGGGTGATAAGTGCTATGTTAGACTAGATAACCAAGTTAAAATTTAGAGTAAATTAGGTAACTAAAAATCCTAGGATACTAAAGACTAAAAAACTCAAACAAGTAAACCTTAAGTAAGAAAGGCAAACTTTTCAAGTCAAACTAAATATATATGTCAAAAAGGATTGTAATCAAACATCAATATAAAATTAGTAACAATCCTTACTCAATCATCAATGGAAAAAGGTGCATAAAAGGGAAAATAATATTAGTGAGTGAAAATAATGAACCAACCTCACTCAATAATGAAAAAAGTACATGAAAGTAGAAATGGACTTAGGTGTCCACAAAAAGGGGTAGTAAAACAATTTTAAAAATGGTAAAAAGGAAGCAAAGTGATGATGTGATGTAAAGTGATGGTGTAAAGAAAGTAATCCAGAGTTACTCAAGTATATGGTTTTGTTATAAGTATAGATAAAAATGAAACAAAGTAGTGATAGCATGTTTTTAAGAATGTGAAGAAGAGGGAATTATATAAGTGTGAAAACATATTTAGAAACACACTTTTTATATCAAGGGGGAAGTAAAATGGGTAAAGGGAGAATGAAATAAAAACCAAGGTATAAGAACTCTTTATCGAATTTAAGACACTCAAATAAGGTTTGTCAAAATAAGAAGACTTTAGACCTTAAGGAATTTGAAGAAATTATTTTAGCCACACAAATATTAGGTAAAAAAATGAAGTATGTAGATCATCCCATGAAGGCTATATTCATGAAAAATAAAATGGACCTACCATCCCATAACATTTTACCCATTCTTCAAGACCCCTTATAGAGTTGTTGGTCTACTACAAAGACTAGGTACTTATGTGATAAAGTAGGTAACACCATAGAGTTTGTTTAATTCTCTTATTCCAATCTAATATCCTACCACACCCCAATGGACCTCGGCTCTATTGTGAAGCCAACTATGAAATTTGAGTTTCAATTGGAGATAGGAGATGTTCTTGTAATCACATCTTTTGGTGTGATTTTGACTTTTGAAGTTTATATGTTGCTTTTTATATATAATTTCCTTTTATTTTTAAATTATTTATATTTTAACTTTATTAATGTATTTTTTCTCTCCTCTATATGGATTCATAAAACCAAACATGGGTTCTAAATATGACTTTCATTTGAATACTTGGGACTTGGTTGCTAAGAGAGATAATTCAGAGAGTATGGAGTCTAAGATTCTCATTAATGTAGATGAAATAAATTTTTTATATTAACTTTGACCTTGGTTGATAAAATGTGGAGTGAACAGAAAGGAAATCAAGAAGAATGAAACATGAAATAATTTGAATTACTTCAAATCACAAAAAATGCGACAAAGGGTGAAAAGAGGATACAATGACATTGAATTGTGATTCTTTATCATAAGAATAAGGTAAGTGTAGGGAAACATGATAACACAAGTTATTATGTAAATTTTATCTACAAAATAAAGTAAAATCTAAAGTTTAGAACAAAGGATAATAAACTTATAACCATTTAAAACCACATTTTTGACAAAGAAAAATGAATAGAAGATGGTGATTTTATGAGGAAGGCCAAGTCCTATCCATGGTTTTACACTGAAACTCATAAAAGATAAACCCATAAGGATGCACAAAGTATGTGAAAATTAAATGAGATAAAATATGGTATTTTTGAGGAAGGCTAGGTTTTATCCATGGTCTTACACTGCAAATCACAAAAGAGAAACACAAAGAGTGCCAAAAATGTATTGGAAATAAAGAGGATAAAAGTGAAAATCATGAGGAAGACCAGGTCCTATCCATGGTTTTATAATGAAAATCATGAGAAAAAGAGAAACATAAAGACCAAAAGGAAGGACCAAGTTTTATGAAAAGGGATAACTATTGTATAGGGTGAGACCCATGTATGTATCCTACAAAAAGTGTTTGATAAATAAATTATAGAGAATGTATGCAATGGGAAATGTAGTATATCTATAAATCAATCATATCTTGGAGAAGATAGATCCTACTTATACTTATGATTGTGGATACATTAGATAATTGGGGTCATGACCAATATGGATCCATTAGACCTAGCCAAGTGATCTCTTACCATAATAATGTCACTAAGGATGGTTCCAAAGCCTCCAGTCAAGAAAAACTTTGTAATAACCCTAACTAGGTCCTATTTTTTCATATTCACTATACTAATAAGAAGTAAAGTAAAAATCTAGTTTAGTACTCACCAAAGCTTGTGGCACAATATGGGGGTTAGTAAACATGATAAGATAATCCTAATTAAGCTATGTATAGGTAAAACCATAATGCATGGAAAGAGGAATATTATTCAAAATCCATTACTTATGCTAATTCTATATATTAAAGAGAGGAGAAAAGTTAGAGATACTTGCTTGGAATATGAACTCATTGAGACTCAATCTCTCCCTTGGCCAAATGTGATTCACAAGATTTTTTTGTGATTTGTAAGGATCACTAAGAAAGGCCAAAGCATCCAAGACTTATCTACAAGACTAGTGTATTTTCTAAGTAAAAACCATAATATAAGACTCCTCAAGTAGAATGGTAGAAGAGTATATTAAAAATAAGCACAAATGAATAATAACTCTTGTTTTCTCTGAGAATGGAAAAATAGATGTGTTTATATAGGTGGATATAACCCTAAACCCTTTCAAAAGGTTCAGCTGACAAGGTCGACCTAGTTGACCTAGTATTGAAATTGACAAAATTCTAATTAGATAATGAACTATGTCATCCATGGCCAACTTAGTTCTTAGTAAGCTCTGTTAATAACAATATAGTGTCGATGTGGTTGACATAATAATTTAAACTTCCAAAAAGAATTTTAGGTTAGTGAAAGGGATAATGAAGGTGGAAAATGACTACAGGGTGTAAAATATGAGGCAAATATTAGGGGAATGGTTTTTAGGATACAAGAGTGTGAATAGCAAGTGGTAAAAGGGATAACAATCTTGTGAAGCCCTAATGGTCTACCCACCCCATTCCTAGTGCACCCTTAAGGTATGCACTTAAAGAGATTAAGATGTGATGGGTTCTTAGAAGATAAAAAGCATCAGTAGTTGATAAAGTTTGAAAATATTATGTGTATACATATTCCCCACTCAAATCTCTTCATGTGTCACTCAAATGCAATAGGGGATGGTGTTTTGATAAAGAACATAGTAACACACAATGTTGAGGCTAAAAAAATTTGAAGTATTTTAAAGCATAAAATAATTGAAATTAAATTACTCGAATGGAAATAACTAAAAAATTAAATGTAATGCATACCTTGACTTACCTTTATCACTGGATGGTTGTCTATTATGTTTGTAGTTTTGATTGTGGAGGGCACAGGGACTAATTTCAACAAACCTAATAATAAAAAACTAAAGAGAAAAAATAAGAAAGCTAAGATAACTAGTACTATGTATATGGGACGTTCTTAAAAATTTAGTAAGCTAGGGTGATGAGTGTTATGTTATACCAAATGACCAAGTCAAAATTTAGAGTATATTGGATAACCTAAAAGCCAAGGCTACTAAAGAATAAAAAACTCAAACAAGTAAACCTTAAGTAAGAAATGCAAACTCACCAAATCAAACCAAAGATACATATCAAAAAGATGATCATCAAACATCAATGTGAAAGTAGTAACAATCCTTACTTAAAAAAAGATGGGTAACAAAAATGGGGAAAAAACATTGATGAGTGAGTAGTAAAAATATTGACTCAATCAGTAATGGAAAAAGGTGAATAAAAGGGAAAACAACACTAGTCAGTGAGAAGTAACAAGCTAACCTCACTCAATAATGGAAAAAGTACATGAAATTAGAAACAAACTCAAGTGTCCAAAAAAAGGGTATTACAACAATAATAAATGGTAAAAAAAATCAAGTCCAAAAATGTAGAGCCATGGTGTAGAGAAAATGAATCCTAGTCACTCAAATGTATTATTTTGTTCTAAGGATATATAAAAGTGAAACAAAGTAGTTCTAGTATGTTTTAAGATGTGAATAAGTAAGTATAGAAGAAGGGAAAATTGATTTAGAATCACAATTTTCCTATCAAGGGGGGAATGAAATGGGTAGAGGGGAGAATTAAAGAAAAACCAAGGTAGATAACTCTTTATCAAAGTCAAGACACAAAAATTATTTTTGTCAAAACAAGAGGACTTTCAACCTTAAGGACTTTAAAGAACTTCTCTTAGCCACACAAGTCTTAGGTTAACAAATGAAGTATATAGATCATCCCATGAAGGTTATATACATGAAAAGTAAAATGGACCTACCTTCCCACAACATGTTCCCCATTCCTCAAGACTGCTTACAGAGCCATCGATCTACTATGAAGATTGGGTAATTATGTGATAAAGTAGGTAGCACCATAGAGTTTATTGAATTCTCCTATTTCAATCTACTATCCTACCACACCCCAATAGACTTTGGCTCTAGTATGAAACCAACTATGGAGTTTGAGATTCAATTGGAGATAGGATATGTGCTTTTAATCATGTCTTTTGGTGTGATTTTGAATTTTGAGATTTGTATGTCACCTTTTATATATCATTTCCTTTTGTTTCAAATGATTTGGATTTTAAATTTTTTGATGGATTTTTGTATTCCTCCTCCATATATATTTAGAGAACCAAACACGGGTACTAAATATGATTTTCATTTGAATACTTGAGACTTAGTTTTTGAGACAAAAAATTTAGAGAGCATGGTGTCTAAGAGTCTCATAAATTTAGGTGAAATAAAAGTGTTATCTTGACTTCGATCTTGTTTTATCTAATGTGAAGTGAAAGGAAAGGAAATTAAGAGGAATTAAACATGAAACAATTTGAATTACTTCAAATCACAAAAAATGTGACAAAGAGTGAAAAAGGGATACAATGACATAAAAGAGTGATTCCTTATCTTAAGAATGAGGTAAATAGAGGAAAACATGATAACATAGGTTGATATGTAAATTTAATCTATTAAAAGAAGCTAAAGCTAAAGTAGAGAACAAATATCAAAAACTCAAAAATCATTACAAAACATATTCTAAAAAAGGAATGAAAAAAAAGATGGTGATTTTTTAGGAAGATTGGGTCCTATCCATGGTCTTGCACTAAAAATAATAAAATATAAAATTAAAGGGTGACAAAAAGTGTCTAAAAAGTATGAAAAAAAGAGGGTAAAAGTACATCATGAGGAAGACTAGATCGTATCCATGAATTTACAATGCAACTCATGAGAGAAAGGGAAACCAAAATTCCAAAGGGAAGGACTAAAGTTTGTGAAAAGAAATAACTAATGTAGAGGATGAGGCCCATGTAAGTATCTTGTAAAAAGTGTTAGATAGATATCATATAGAAATCATGAGAATAAGTCAAGGATTAGGCAAAATACTTAAGGAATTGTGCTTTAGTAGGATCTTTAAAAATATGACCTTCATTGGTTTAAAGGTGATAGGTACTTAGACCATGTATATTTTTGAATAGATAAATACCCCACCATTTTTGGGTGTATTTAAATTCTTCATCATGAGTGTAGTCTAATTTAAGGACAAGATCACAAATGTTAAATATGTGAACTTTAACTCATTTTTTATGTTGATTGGCAATATAGGCCTTGTATTGGTGATTATGTTTCAAATTAGAAAGATGGTGCACATCAAGGAGATCAAGAGCATGAATGTGAGCTTCACATAATTCTTCATTAGGTATGATACTTGTTAGCTATATAGATAGCATCCAATAGAGGTTAGATTTATTAAAATTTGACCCATACCTGGACTAACATGAGAATGATCTAAGGGTATGGGATGCTTATATATAGACCAAACCTATAGGGTTTTTAATGAGGCTAGTTCCTTAGATATGATAGTTTGGACCTTTATCTCTAATACCTAAATGATTTGGGGTGAAAAGAGTCAAGGGATTATATACAATGAAAACTATTCTAATATGTGGTGATGCACTATGAATTTAATAGATCCACTCTTAAGATTAGACTCTTTAACACACTAATGGATTATGAAATAAGCTAATGAAATGATTAATATAGTTTCTATAAAATACGATTTAATATGGAGGTTAGTTTGATGCACTCAGACTAGGGAACGATGGAAATAAGGTCTAGTTAAAGACACTTAAATTAGGTTGTCTACTATATCCTTGAGAGATCAATGCTAAGACACATTATATGACCTAAAAAAATGTTGCTGCCACTTAGGTTGATCTTGGACCTACAAAGGGAAGATAACAACCATTTTTTCATATCAAACAAACATAAAAAACTAAATACAGGCTAGCAAATAACTAAAAAATGCTCTATTCATTACTCTAAGAGGTGCAAAATAAAATTCTAGTAGATTCTAGTCGTACCAACTCAAAGGATCCTCATCAATATATTGAAGTATATATTTATATAAAAAGGAAGGAAGAGAGAGGGAGTTTTGGCACTCAAAAGGGAATCAAGTGAGCTCAAATGCATTTAAAATGTTGTTATAACTACCTTCACAAATTATGCTCATTCAAACCGTTTTGATTGATTTGGGCTACATTAAGTGGTTACACAATTACATTGATGTTCCTTTTTGTTTTAATGGTAAAGTCAAGTTTTTCTAAGCTAGGTTCTACCATCCATGTATTTACAATAATTAGGATAATATTTTAGAATCTTGTCTTATTATTAATTATTCCTAACTAGTTCATTGTGGCATGAACAGTGAAGAGTAGGGGTCATTTTCATGTTGTTTGCCTTGGATATGAAATTTTTAGTGGATACATGTATAAATTTTTGGCAAATTTTGAAAATATATCTCCTCCTTATAACAATAAAAAACATAGTCACAAAAAGATACCTTTATGACATAAACCCTCAATATATAGGTCCATATTTAGCGTTAATGGTAGTCTCTTTATGTTATCTATGCCTGACTACATCACTATGTCCTTTTTCATGGCATTCATTCAAGCTTCAATGGTAATAAGATTACCCTTTTCCTTGGTTCAACCTTGGTCATGTGTTTGATAAAAAAAAGTCCCTTGGCTTCTTTAGCTTTAATTTAATTGGTCTTCAATATATAACCTAGATCATTGACTCATTGACCCATCTCACACTGTTAATCCTACTCAATACAAATGAGTGAGAGCCATCGATCTTGCTCTTGACTTGTTAACGTTGTCTAAGCTAGTGTCACATTTTAATAACATGTTAGTTCTCATGATTCACTATCAGTCTATAGCCTCATGTACTTATGCCATATGGAAAATTTCTCATGATTCACTATTAGTCGATAGCCTCATGCACTTATTCCATATGGAAATCTCTTAATCTCCTTGATTGTTTTACTTATCTTGCACCATTGGATCATGATGTACGATGCAACGTAGATCATTAGATCTATTGGGACCCACTATTTGAAAACTAATGGCATTTAATGAGCTCAAATTTGACATTCATGTAACCATCAAATTTAAGATTAAAAGGGGTTGTTTTACTCAATATTTATTTTGACATTTTCACGAATGTCTTACTCTACTAGTTTAACTTTGAATCTCCATAACTTGAGACATAAAGCTTGCACATAATTATAAATTTCAAATCATATTTTTGGCATTAATAACTACTTGATTGTATAATCCTTTAGCTTGTGGGAGACTCTTGAGTGAAGATAAAAATTGCACAAATTATTTGGTCCATTTTTTTGGAAGATATCCTGGTGATGGTTTGGTCTCAAAAGCTTGTATAATTCACCCTTTACTCAACCCTTCAGATTTTTTATGATCTCTCAAGACTTTGTCAATCTAGTCCATGCCCATACATGATCAAAAGCACCATGAGATCCTATTTGGATCCTTCTACTTGTATTATTGGACCCATTTTGTAAGCCATTAGGTTTACTACTTCATTAGAACCCTACTAGGCTTCTCCTTCCAACTATAGGCAAAGCCTGATATGTGAGTCAAAATGGCCAACACTTTCAGTGAATCAACTAGCTTAACCATCCTACTAGTCATAAGACTTAGACTTCAATCAAGCTTGCTCAAGATGACTAATCAAATTAAATGCTAATTACAAAAAGACTCTGCTTGAATTTTAGAAACAATTTTTGGAGTAATGGGGGAAAAAAAACAATAAATAAACAAAATAAACCAAGAAAAAATAAACAAATCAAACAAAATAATGTGTAAGAGCACTTGAAGGAAAGATATACCTATCTACATATGTAAAAGGGGCAAGATACAAAACTATTATAATAAATTGAGATACCTTCTATTGACAAAGATGGTAAGGATCTTTACATTTAATCTAGAAAGCTAAAAGGCATTGATCTCTTTAGAAATTGTGATGAAATAGGGTCCACTCCAAAGGCTGTCAAACATGGAGTGTTTTCCTAGTTTTGCATAGTCTTCATCCCATTTGAGGACTATGTCACCTTGTTAAAATGTCCTTGAGGAAGATATTTTTTCAAATGAGTTATTTACTTGGTACTAGTTATACCATATGGTATGCATGGAATCATCTCTTATTTTCTCCAATTCTCTCAGTTTATTTATTCTAATCTTCATTGCATCACTTTTTAGAAGCTCTAGTTGGTGTGCAATCTCCAAAGCTAAAAGCTCTAATTAAATTGGCAACCTTGCTTCTCTTCTATAGATTAAGAGATAGGGTGAATGCCCTAGATTTTTGGGGGGGTGATTTTATCAGCCCATAAGGGATTCTTCAACTTTGCATTCCAAGATCTCTGATTATCTTATATTGTTCTCTTGATGATCTGAATCAAGTTCTTATTAGTGAACTCAGCTAGTCCATTACCTTGTGGATGTAATTTGATGAAGATGTTAGATAGATACCTTGATAAATAGACCATTCACATATATTTTTACTACTAAATTCCAAATAATTATCTAATATTATAGTATAAGGTTCTCTAAAAGGGTTTACTAGACTCTCATAGAACTCAAGGACAAAGTTCTCATTTGATTCCTTTAAGGGAACTGCTTCCACCCACCTAGTGATGTAATCTATAGATATCAAAACCTACTTATGAAAAAAAAATATGGATAATGAATCATGCCAATAAAGTCTAAACCCCATTTTATGAAAGGCTATTCAACCTAAATAGGCTTCAGTGGCATAACAACTAGTCCCTAATTCCTTATAAACATTTCACACTTTACACACTTCCTAACCCATGCATGTGAATCTATAAATAAATTAGGCCAAAATTAACCATATATAAATATTTTTGTAGCTACGGTGTTGGCTTAAAAATGGTCTCTAGAAGGACTATCATGAAATTTCTTGAGAATCTTATCAAAATGGCTATTTTCAACACATCTTAAAAGCATACCTCCAATGTCTTTTTTGAACAGCACTTCATCAATCAAAATGTATGGCATTGATTGAAACTTGAAGTGTATTTTTTGTGATTCATTCAAACCCATTGGAATCTCTCCTATTTGACTAAATCTATCAATATTTTTTGTCTAGCATGTAGGAGGAGTATTTCTAGGTCCATGTTGAGTGTCCTAAATTACTAACTTTGTCTCTTTTTCTTCTCTCACATATTCTACAAGATGTTCACACAATCCTTTAACTTGGAATAGATTTGTAACCTTTAATTCAATATCATACTCAATGTACTTAGTGACCCATCCATTTTTCTTTTCATTTAAATCTCTATTAAGGATGAAATCCTTCACATTTGGATGAGCTACCATTAGTATAATCTTATTGTTTGAAACCAAATGTCTAAATTTCTTCAAAATTATTACAGTAACAAGTACATATTTTAAAAAAAATCTATATATTTCCTTATAAAATTCCAAATATTGATTGAATAAATTAATAGGTTACTCTAGATCTTCATTATTATACTGCATAAGCATTGCTAAAATTACATCTAATCTAGAGAAGGCATACAAAGAGAATTTTTTATTGAAATCTAGATTTAGAAGTGTGGGGGAATGAGATATAGCCTCCTTTATGGCTTAAAATATTCTCTTACCTTATCTTGTCCATGTGAACTCTTTGTATTTTCTCAACATATTAGTGAGGTGCTTGACCAACTTTACAAAGCCTAGAATGAACCTCATGATGAAATTGATCTTGCCCAAGAAGCTCTATAATCCTTTCTTGTGTTTAGGAAATGATAGAGAATGGATTGATTCTATCCTCTCTAGATAAATGGAAATACCAGCTTTGGACACCATATGCCCAAGAAGTCTTCCTTTATGTACTGAAATATGCATTTTTTGGATTCAAAGAAACTCTAAATTGTCTACATCTATCAAAAATAGATCTCAAGTGTGTTAGATGATCAATATTATTCTTTGAAATATTTTATATAATCAAGATAAACTAAAACCATATCATTCAAAAGACTATGAAAAGTAACATCCATTGCTCTTTGAAAGGTGGCTCCATCATTAGAGAGTCCAAAGGGAATTTTAACATATGCATAGGTTCCCCATTTTTTAGTGAAGGTAGTCTTATGCCTATCTTATTATTTGAGCATGATATGATTATATCCAAAATAACCATCAATCAATGAGAACCTGCCACCTTTTGCATAATTTAATCCATGGAGGATAGTGGGTATTGGTCCTTTAGGGACACCTTATTGAGGTCCCTAAAGTCAACACATAAAAAAATCTCTCCATTCTTTTAACTCACTAGAACAAGGTTTTCCACCCATAAGGAATTCTTAATTATAAATATTATCTTTGATTCAATCAATTTATAGAGTTCTCTTCTCATGAGGTCCTCCACTCTTGGATTGACAGGCCTTTATTTCTACCTGAATACCTTGGCATTACTTTGTAATTTAATGGTGTGTTGTGAAATTTTGGGGTTAAAACTCTTCCATTATTTTTACTCCAAAGAGAATTTATCAAAAAATTCTAGCATAAAGCAATAAATGTAGCTCTTTCCTCTATTGTATAAACATTGTCTAGCTTTAGCAATTTGTCTATAAAGATCTCTATCTTTTCATAGTGTTCTTCCTTAGTTAAGATGTATGATTTACATTTTCTTACTTGGATATCTTCATTGAAGATTGTTTATAATGTCACAAGCCCTTTATGTAGCTTATTAGACCTCAATTTTACTATCTAATCATCATATTGATTTTGGAACTTTTCTTGATTCTTATAGCATAATTTTACCTCTTACATTAAAAACCATATGATTTGAGCATCATTGTCAAAGACTTTATAACTCACCTCATTATCAATTATAGATGGTATACATATTACCTTGATCTTGCCTTGGATTTGGTTGCCTTTTAATCCTTCTACAATCTCATATTTGGCACCAATGGTTGTAAGCCTATCTGCATGTTAGTTTGATTTTCTTGGTACGGATTAGATATTAAATGCCAAGAAATCCTCCATAAGGTCCCATACCCAATTATTATAAGCTTTTAAATGGTGATACTTGACTATAATTATGCCTCTCACTTTTTTCACTATAAGCTCATTATCTCCCTTGACTTGGAAGAGCTTGAAACCTCTCTTTTTTGCTTCTTGAAAACCATGCAAAAGAGCTTCATATTTAGTTGTATTTGAGGTGCAACTAAATTGGATTATTATAGTTGAATGGAAAATTTCACCTAAGGGTGAAATCAGTATGGCTCCCACTCCACTTCCATTATTTGACCTTGATCTATCAAAGAATAGAGTCTATATACCATCCTCTTCTTGAGCAGTGTTAGTTAAGCACGATATAGTAACACCTTCCTCATGCATGCAGTACACTCCTAATTCTACCTATTCAATGTTTCTATAAGTATAAAATACATGATTATCAGCTACCCATTCATACATGTATATATATGATATGCCTTCAAGATGTTCATGGGTTTCTTGTTCATTAACCTCTTCAACCTCTTCAAATATGGCATAGTTAGTATTTACAAGATTAGGCATATAGGGTTTTAGGTGAAACCTAGAGATAGGATTAGATTTTATAGTAAATTTGGTTCCATAACTAGTTCTAAAAACCATATATGACCAATCAAATGAAAAATATCCTCTAATATTTGTAGTAATGTCCTTAGACAAGCATAGGTAAAAATATGGAGGTAGGCCTACCACCATTACATGTTGATTAATGACACAATTTGTATAGGCTACCAATGTGATATGAAGATATTTCAATATACCTATTAACTTATAGGAGGATCCATCTGATTGAAGAACACATTTTTTTTAGGAACACATTTGAGCCCAAGCTTATCTATTATGGCTTTAGGCATCACCAAGGTTGAAACACCTGAATCTATCATGCAATTATGTACTAAATAGTCCCTTATGATGACTGATAGATAAAATGGGAGGCTTAACAACCTTATAAGGATGAAAAACATTTTGAAATTGACATTTTCTTAGGATTTGATTAGGAACTAGCTAGGGACTTGGTTAGGCTAACTATTATTGATGAAAATAGTGTTCACCTTATTAATTATCTGTTCCACATGAGAAAGTTTGGAGAGATCTTGCTAGATAATCTCCTTTCTCCCCATAATAGATAGAGAATCATAAATGGACATAGTTACATTAGCCTTCTTCAAATGATCCATAATATTAAAGATAATATTAGTACCTTTGTACTATACCTTGGAAGTAGAAGCATCACTTAGAATTTGTGTAATATGAGGAACAAAGTGGGACTTATACTATTGTCCATGAGGTTGGGGATCTTGTTGATTTGTATTTGAATAAGTATGTTGTTGGCTATCCTATGGAGATGATGAAGAAATCTTAGGTTTCCCCAAGTTGTCTTCCAACATCCTCTTCTTAGCCCTTGTATGAGCTAAAATTACTTCATTTATCTTTTGTGAAGCTTGTCTCATATTAGTTGCTACATGATTAAACACGTGTTCCCCTTATTGAGAATTCATGCATGTGGTATTAGTTGGTGCTTTACAATTCTCCCATCCTTGTTGATTTTTCACTTTTACTTGATTTAATGAAGGAATGTATCCATGAAGTAGAGAGGCTTCCTTATTTGACCAGTTTTCATGTGGAAGAGTTGAACTTTAATACATATAAGACCGATGTGATCTCTCACTAGTTGGCACCATCACCATGTCATTTGTTGGATTCCACTTATTTTTACATTGCCCTTCCTAAGCATAGTTTTTCTAAATTAGTACAACTACTCTAGAATTTATTGAAACACTAAGATTGTATTGCCTTGACTAAGGATTCTACCCTTGTCCTTGTTTATTAGACAAACAGGGTGGCCTATTATAATGATAATTTTGATTAGTATGGTGGATATTGTTAACTCTCCATTTCAACCAAATTATTGTTTTGAGCATTGAAAAGACTCTCTATATACCCCAATATATTAGTTTGATCACCTTCTATTTGATAAAACTTTATTTAATCTATAACCAGAGCAATAGTTGGAGCAGGAGGATGTATCTCTAGAAAAAGAGGAATCGATGGCCTTGGAGACAACTTACCTACTTGTATAAGGTAATTTTCATCCTTAATTTCTATTTTAAAATCTTTAGGTAGAGTGTTCCCTCCTATGGATTAAATCATCATAGCTACATCTAAATTGAGAGCCTTCAGATAGTATAAAAATTCATAGTTGGATGTAGGCTTGATAACTATAGGAATTTTGTCCCAAGTTTTTTAGAACCTGTAGTTGAAATCCACCATGAATTCATGAGTTAATTTATTGATTGTTTTAAGTTGTTTCACTGGTGAGAGGTGGTCACTTTTATACTCAAATTTTTTGCATAGGACCTCTCCAAATTCATCCCAATTGTTGATTGATGAAAGATCCAATCCTTTGTACCATTGAAGTGTTTTACCTTTGAAAGAAGTTGTTAACTACCTCATTGATACATTTTTTTGAGTCACATGATGCACTGAACATAGGTTAGTAGTATCTGCAATATGTTATATAAGAGTAACTAGATTTTATCCTATAAAATAAGGAATAACCTTCAAAGCTAAGAGTGGATATCATTCCATCAGGTAAGGTTCAAAGGACTACCACCATTGAATGGCATAAAGGCTTGTCTTCTAGGAACATTTATCTGAGGTATGGGATTTATAACAACATTTGGTTGAATAATATTGGCCTGAATAGGAGGAACATGAGGTTTAGGTTTAGGATTTGACTAAGAGGCTTTCTTATTATTCACTGATTGGAAAGATAGCAAAGATAAATGTCCATTTATATTTTATAGAGGATATTATGACAACTCTTAGGGGCATGGAAAATATGCAAATTTGGGAATGAAACTCTAAAATTTACTACTATACTCAGATATGTAATATTATACAAATAGGTGTGTCTCACTAGGCATGCCATAATTATTAGCTATCTAGCTAACACCCAATAGAGGTCAGATTTGTTTAAATATAACCCATACATATACTAACATGGGAATGATCTAAGGCTATAGGATGCCTATATCTAGACTAGACCTCTAAGGCTTTTAATTAGGATAGTTCCTTAGATATGATAGTTTGGACCTTTATTTCTAAGACCTAAATGAGTTGGGGTGAAAAAAATGAAGGGATTACATAAAATGAAAACTATTATAATATTTTGTGATACACCATGAATTTATCAGATCCACTTTTAAGCTCAAATTCCTTAACACACTAATGGACTATGAAAGAAGCTAATGTAATGATTACTATAGTTTCTATACAATGATATTTCATATATAGGTCATTTTGATGCCCTCAGACTAGGGAGTAATGAAAATAAGGTCTAGTTAAAGACATTTAAATTTGGTTGTCCACTGTCTCGTTAAGAGATCAATGCTAAGACACATTATATGACCTGTAAATAAAGTTTATAGCACTTAGGTTGAGATTAGACATATAAAGGTAAGATAAAAACCACTTTTGCACATCAAATAAACACAAAAACACTAAATACATATTGTCAAATAGCTACAAAATACTCTATTCGTTACTCCAAGAGGTGGACAATATAATTATGGTAAGTCTAGTCATACCAGCTTGAGGGATCTTCATCAATAGCTCTAAGGATATATTTATAGAAAAAAGGAAGTAAGAGAGAGGGATTTTTGGCACTCAAAAGGGAATAAAACAAGCTCAAATTCATTTAAATGGTTGTTAAAATTGCCTCTACAAATTATGCTCATTCAAACCCTTTTGATTGATTCAATCTACTTTAAGTGGTTGCATAGTTACATTAGTGTTCCTTATTACAATGGCAAAGTCAAGTTGTTCTAAGTTAGGTTTTTCCATCCATGTAGTTAGAAAACCTAGGCTAATATGTTAGAATCTTATCTTATTATTAATTGTTCCTAACTAGTTCATTGTGGTATGCATAGTGAAGAGAAGGGGTCATTTTCATGTAATTAGTCTTGGAGATGAAACCATTAGGGGCTATGTTTATGCCTTCATGGAAACTTATAAAAATTTAGTTCCTCCTTCTAATAATGGCAAACATTATCATAGAAATATCCCTCTATGACATAAATCCTCAAGACAGAGGTCCATATTTAGCCTTAATGGTAGTCTCTTTATGTTCTCTATGCCTGATTATATCACTATGTCATGCTTCATGGCATTTAATTGAGCTTCAATGGTGATAGGATGACCCTTTGACCTAGTTTGACCTTGGTTATGTGTTTAATAAAATGGAAGTCCATTATCTTCTTGACCTTTAATTTCATTGGTTACTGATATCTGACCTGTATCACTAACTCATTAACCCATCTTGCATCATTGAGCCTACCTATTACAAATAAATAAGAGCCATCGATCTTGCTCTTGACTTGTCAATAATATCCAAGTTGGTTCTACGTGTCAATCATGCATTAGTTCTCAAGATTCACTATCAGTATGCATCCTCGAGCATTTATGCCATGTGGTAGTCTTTTGAGTTCCTTAACTATTTTTGCACCATTGGATCAAGATATATGATGCAACGTAGACTGTTAGATCTATTGGGACCCACTATTTGAAAACTAATGGCTACTTCACAAGCTTAAATTTGATGTTTGTGCTCCCATCAAATGTTGTTTACATGACCATCATTAAAATTTTTGAAACCATCAAATTTGAGCTCAAAAGGGTTTGTTCTACTCAGGTTTTTATTTTGACATTTATGTGAACATCTTACTCTGATGGTTCAACTTTTAAGCTTCATAACTTGAGTTAGAAAGCTCACATAGACTTAAAAATTTTAGAGTATGTTCCTCACATGAATAAATACCTAGTTATATAATATTTTTTCTCATGGGTTATTCTTGAGTGAAGATAAAAATTATACAAATTGTAGGGTCTATTTGTTTTTGTAAGATGTATTGGTGATGGTTTAGTCTCTAAAGCTTGCATAATTCACCCTTAGCTTGACCCTTCAGATTTCTAATGATCTCTCCAAAAAAATTCAATATGTTCCATGACCTTACATGCTCATGATCACCATGAGATCCTACTTGGATCCTTCTACTTGCATTCTTGGACCCATTTTGTAAGCCATTGGGTTTTATACTTCATTAGGACTCTACTAGGCTTCTCCTTCCAATTGTAGGCAAATATTGATATGTGGGCCAAAATGGTGAATAATACCATGAAGATATATAGAGAGAGAGGGAATAAAACTAATTAAAAACTATAGACTAGAGATAGTGACATTCCCCTATGGCAGTGTGTATACTAGTGGGATAGGCCCAAAGAATAGGATAGAGATGAATGTGTCAATCCATGTAGGTTTTATGAAATGTCTATCGGGTAATTTTATTAAGACTTTTTTTAGTGGCCTTAGCTTAGCCATTACATTATGGATGATCGAGTGTGGATTTTTTTTTATTGATTTTAATTTAGTATAGAGTTGTTTTACATCTTTGTTTTTGAAATTTCCACCATTATCTAAAATGATAGCATGAGGGGCACTAGAGTGGTAGATGATTTGATTAAGGATAAATGTGGAGATGGTGGTACTGGTGACATTAAAAATGGGTATAGATTCAACCCATTTGGTAAAATATTTTTTGGTAGTTATTATGAAGACATTATCATCTTGAGATCAAGGTAATTTGACTACGAGATCTAAACCCCACATGGAGAATGGCTAGGGAAATTTTATGGTTTGAATCTTGTTTAGAGGTAAATGAATTTAATAGTCATGAAGCTAGCAAGGATACACTTTTTAGCAAATTTGATGGCATCTTTTTCAAGAGTGGGTTAAAAATATCATATACATAAGCATTTTTGGGTTGTAGCATGTACGCTACAGTAGCCACTATAAATGCCCCCATGTGCTTGTTCAAGAAAAGGAGGAACTTCATCTTTCATAACACAAAATCACAAGGTACCTTCAACATTTTGATAATATAGGATGTTATATCTACATACATATTTAAAATCTTGTTTATGACTATGAGTCTTTCATAATAATCTAGGTTGCAAGGATAAGTTTGGTGTTCTATAAATTGAATAATGTCTTTGTACCATGGACATTATCAAATGGTGATGGCCTTAATGTGGAAGATTAGTGAATCAAGTGGTTGAATAAAATATGGAGATTTTATTATTTGGATAAGAAAGGTGGGATCAATAAGAACTTGGTGCAAATGAAAAAGAGATGCTAAAGAAGTGAGAGAATCAACAATAGAATTTTGATCTCAAGGGATAAGATCGATGGTGAAAGAAATGAAATCTATGGAAAGAGTATTTTTAATTTGATGATAATAAATGATATTTTTTATTTTGAATTGGTAATCACCATTGAATTGGTTATAAATTATTTTAGAATCACCTAAATCATGCATGTATTATACATCTAAATCAAGGGCAGATCTCATGCCTAAAATTAAAGCTTCATATTCTACCATGTTGTTAGTGATGTAAAATATTAATTAAAAATCCAAAGGGATGATTTTTCCAAGAGAGATCGTAAGGATACAACCTGACCCAACTCCTTAAAGTAATTTAGCACCATCAAAATTAAGGGTCCAAGTATCCTCGTGTAAATTGACACTAATTTTAGGAAGTTCTTTGATAACTAATTTTGGTTTATAAGTATCAAGGAGGATAGTGGATTCATCGATATTACTTTATTCAAGATAAATAGTGAAGTTATATAAGTAATATTTAAGGGATATGACTTGGTTAAGACATTTAATATAGAGAATATTATCATTAGGAAGACTATCTTGAAGGTGGTCAGTGGCAGGCACATGAGCTATAGTAAGTTGATCAGTGATGATTTGTCTTTTGATAGCTTTTTGAGTAATAATTTAGAGATCAAATTCCATGAGGAAGACCATCCACTTGCCAATTATTTATCTATAAAGAAAGGATTTGTAGAATAAGTGACGAAGGGGATTATAATAGATTATAACATAAGTGGTTTGATAAAGCATATAATTTAAAAGTTTTTAACTACAAAATATATGGTGAGGCAATCCGATTCAACTTTTGTGTAGTTTTTTTCATAATTAATGAGGTCTCAGCTAATATAGTAGATGGAATATTCTCTTCTAGTATCATCTTATTGGGAAAGCATTTCCCCAACTGATATGGGTGTCAAAGAGGTATATAGGATCAAAGGTCAATCATTTGAAAGGGGATGAAAAGTAGGTGGATGAAATAATGATTATTTCATATTATCAAATGTTTTATAATAGGGATCCGTCCACTCTAAATCATTATCTTTCTTAAGAAGATAATTGATGCAATATATATGGTAAGCCATTTTGGGTATGAATCATCTAATTTCATCAGGTTTATTAAGATAAGTGTGAATGTCTAGAATAGATTGAGGAATGGACATGTTGATGATAGTGTTAATCTTAGCAGGGTCAACATCGATATTGTAGAGAGAAAATAAGAATCCTAATAATTTACTAAATGTGACACCAAAAACACATTTGTAAGGATTGAGTTTATATTCGTATTTAAGAAGGTGGTTGAAGATGATGGAAAGATAAAAAAGATGAGTATTAAGACATTTATACTTAGCAATAAAGTCATCCACATAGTTGTTTACAATTTTGTGAATAAGATCATGAAATATATGAGTCATTTACCATTTATATGTATCTCTAACATTTTTTTAGGTCTAAGGTCATTTTAACATAGAAATAGGTTACCCATTCCATGGTGAAAGTTGTCTTATGTTGGTCTTTGGGGGCAATGTGAATTTGGTTATAGCCTGAGAATCCATCCATGAGAGACAACATTTCATAACCAGCTATGGAATAGATAATGATATCTATTGATTGTAGAGGGAAATTTTCCTTGGGGAAAGAAAGATTAATATTATGTAAATAAATGCAAATGTTAATGACCATAGTGACCTTTTTTTGAATATGGGATATGTTATAAACCCATTCATAATTGTCCACTGGTTTGATAAACTTAGCATCAATAAGTTTGATAATTTATTTAAGGCATAAGGTGGAAACTTTGGGTGGAAATTTCTATTGCTTTTTGTGCACTAGTTTGACATCATGATAAGTGATGATATTGTACACCATAATTATAGGGTCAATACCAAGCATGTCCTCATAAGACCAAGAAAATTTCTCATGATATTTATCAAAAAATAAGCTAAAGTTATCATGTTCAATAGATGTGAGTTAATAAGAAATAGTAATAGGTTAAGGGCATGATGGAGTACCATATTCAATGCAATTAGTTTCTTCAATAATCATAGAATTTCCATCTTGGAAATGTTATGTTGTATTTGGTAAATAAGAAATTAGATTATCTCTAGGTTAGATGCTGGAGATAAAGTTATTAAAATAAGGGGCTTTGTTTTTGAAATTCCCAAGTTTGTGATTCTAATAAAAATATTGAGGTTCTCAGGCATGAAGTAGTTCAAGAATAGATTCATCACTAGGAAAAGTGGGAAGAGGACCATAATAGTCAAAGTCTACTTAAAAATTGAGAATTTGACTACCATGGCTATCATATTCATAATGTCTATGATGAACATCTATGGCCTTGGTATCTAATGTAATCTCAGGAGTCAGAGGAGTAGATTGATTAGATGAGATTGGTGTGTCGTTAGCTTTTTTGACAAGGAAAAAATCAAATGCAATGATAGGATCTAAATGTGTTAGAGAGGGTGCAAGAATATCGGGAGGTTTGGAAGGTAGGAGTTTTATTACCACCCAAGGAGTATCAAGAAGTGGATTATTAGTAAGAGGTACATGACCTTTGAGAGTTAATTAAAAATCCATGGAAATGGTGTGAACATCCCATTTGAAAACATGTATTTGAGCTAAAGTTTTTTGATAATGTTGAATAAATAAGTCTTGAGATTAGACTTGGTCCATGATGTAGTTATCATCATAGGTTAGAGAAATGACACATACTTGATATTCAGGGAGAGTTTTAGAAGGTGAAATTCTGAGGTCACTCGACTTACGTGGAGACATGATTAGAGGATGTTATTATAATTTGGCCACTCCATATTCATTTCATGTGAAGGTGTATTATGGGTAAGAAGGCTCCTAATCATTGCATGGAGGGTTAACATCAATGATCTCATATATGAGAGGAATAATGTGATCATGAGGTAATAAAGAGGGAGGAATCCACTTTGAGATATAAGGAGGTAGCTTAGTAGTTTTACAAATATGTTTCAATTCATTAGGTTCATCATCATCTGAATCAACAAGAGTGACCTAGAAGTCTAGATTGATGTTGATGAATTTAGGTAAGGGAGTATTATTGATGGTAGGGATGGTAAGAATGTGATATTGAGATTTTGGATTGGGAAGTTGAATATTCTAAGGGTTGTGATTGTCCTCATGCTTATACCATTTAATATTATGTTAGAATTTGATGCATTGGCTATTGGAAAAATCAATGGCCTTCATTTTATGTGTCTAAGGGTGATGGAGGAGTATGTTATAAGATAGGGGCAAATTAAGGACCATAACATTAGTTTAAATAGTCTTAGGTCTGATAGTTAGGGGAATCTAAATATAACCAAGTGGGTTTTAATTAGTTTTATTAAAATCAATGATAGGTGAATAAGGTTTTCTTGAGATGATCCTTATTATATCCAAGTTATTTTCTAAGCCACAAAGATGTCACATTAATAATGAACCCTTCTTAAACTAAAAATTTATGAATAAGGGTAGTATTAATGTCTATTTTAATGAATAGTGGTAGATCATCAACACAAAAAAGGATCTCATCATTAATCATGTCCTCTTCAAGAAATTCAATAGATAGTTTAGAAAAAGGACACATGGATTTAATGGTATGCACATTGGTAGGTTGATACTCAATAGAGGGTGGTTTATAATCTATAGAATATGGTTCTTAAATTTATTGTAATTGTTATATGAGTAATTTATGATGATAAGGGGAAGTAAAAACTAACTCCATAAGTGGAATCTTACAAGGCATGGAGTTAAGTTATTCAAAAAAGTTCCAATGGGATTTAGAATAAGAACTAGTGTGAGCTTTAGAAGGTAAGGTAGATTTTGAAGGAATGGAAGTTATTGGGGGTTCAAAATAAGGAGGTGTTTCCTAATGGGCTTCTGAAAATAAAAGAGTGGTTGTAGTATCTTTGATAAGTTTTTATTCTAAAGATGTTTTCTTAGGTTTTGTGATGGGATCTTTATGAGTTAGTTTGTGATGACGGTTGACCTTAGAAGCATTAACATATTGAGAATTTTTGAAATATTGGTCATAGTCTACATCAATATCACAAACATCCTTGGTATTTTGTTGATGATTAGATGTGGAAAATATTTTTTATTATTAGAATAAGAAGCTTTAGAAGATTGTCATTTTCAAAAAGTAGTGTTGTACTCTTAAAAATGAAGTTAGATCATGGCTTCATGATTAAAGGAATCACCAAGCATGGAAGATACAAAAAATTTAGAAATCCTTCAAGAATTTTTTTGGGAATGACCAATGCTATCATGGAACCAACATAATTGATTAGGTTCATACCACTTAGGAGGATTATTAGGATAAGTAAAGGGTTTAGAGGGTAGTAAGAATTGTTTCATTTACTACATAGTTAGTGGTATGTAAGAAGATGGGGGAGTGTCAATTTTGTCAACTCCTTGTTTTGTTTGTGGAGTATTGATGGTGATGGTATTGGTAGAAGTTTTAAAATATCCTTTAGGAATTTGGTATTAGGTTTAAATTACTTTATGAGGAAGTCTTGACGTTTACTTGGTTAAGAGATTCCTTAACCATTTGAGGAGTAAAAGTTTGAACCTTAAATTAAAGCAAAGGAGTTAAAAAAGTTATAAAGATTTTGAATAAATTTTCATCATTCATGTTATGGTTAGAATTATGGTCTTAATATTTCTATCATTTGATAAAATCATGAGCTGATTTGGTGGGAGAGTGTTTAGCATTGATGAAATGGCTAAGGCAATTTTTGGGAAGGTCATTATGTTGAAAATCTTTAACTAGAGGATTGACTAAATCCTCAAGTTTCCAAATGAAATATTAGGGAAGTTGGTTGTACCATTCCAATACATCACCAATGAAGGTTTTAAATAGAAGTTTAGTTATGGAAAAAGTATTAGTTTGGATCCACTCTTATTAAAGATTGCCAAATGCTCTAAGAAAGGATGTAGAGTCTTTAGTCCCATCATACGTGATAGTTAGAGATATATTACCAATATAAATGGAAAAGATAAAAGGATCTAAAGGCTCATTTTGGATGTTTTGAAGCATTTTTTAATTCGTGATAGGTTGAGGAATAACATTTTTTTAAGCATCTCTAAGAGGTGATGCAATAAAATTTAGATTTGCTTGAGGATTGATAACCAAATTTTGATTATCTATATTGATCAAATGATGGTGTAATTGCATCATTTGAGAGGTTTTAGAAGTTTTCATTATATTCATTTGATGTATGACTTGTGCAATAACTTGAGTCATATAAATTGGTGGGTTGGTGTTTATAGGAAAACTCCTTGAATTGGTATTAGAGTGAGGGTTAATAGAAGTTGGATTACTATTGGGATTGTTGGATAGACTTGTGTTGATTATTCCCACATTATGTTGAAAAGATTTAATATGATAATTGTCTTGATAGGTACAAAAAGGATCGGATTCACCTACTTCATCTTGAGGTGTGATTTTAACCATGTTATAATCCATAGATAAAGGTGGGGAAGAGGTGATCCAAGAGTGAGGGTTATCTTGGAAGGTAAAGAGAGGGAGAAAAGAATGCCCTATATAGTGTCTAAATCAATTTAAATTATCCAAGAATATTCTAATAGAGGACTTCATAATGTTTTGAGGAAATGAATAGAATTTTAAGGAATGAGAAATAGAGAACTAAGTCATCTAGATAGGAGAGCAGGGGCAACAATAAAATACAAGGTCAACTGGGTCGATCATGTATTGTTGAGAAGGGAAATGATAAGAGTATAGAGTCAACCAGGTCAGAATAGTAATAATAGATAAAAGTAAAAAGAGTACATAGTTAACTAAGATGACTTAGTACTATAAATAGGAAAAAACACAATCCAATAGAGTACTAGGTCAACCAAGATGACTTAGTACTATAACTTGATTGGTAGAAAGGACTATTATGTTGACCAGGTTGACTTAGTACTATAAATAGGGAAAAAGATAGACTGATAAGGATATAGAGTTGACTAGGTCAACTTAGTATCGTAACTTGATTGGAAAAAAGGAGTACTAGGTCGACTAGGGAAATTTAATACTACAATCAAGGAAATAAATAGTCTATAAGAGATTTTGTTGAATATAATGACAATGTGCTAAGAACATGGAAAGTTTTTTCACTATAACTAAACTAAGAAATGGAAGTAAATACACAAATAATTGGATCAATGAGAATAATCCAATTGAAGCACACATAACAAAACCATGCACCAATGCTAGCCAATGCAAGTTTTTGCAATACAACATACAATTAGCAGAGAGCAAGTAGTCAACTAAAAAGTAAATGCTAACTAAATGGTCATCTTGAGTATTTTTATATTATTATAAAGTGTTATTTTAAGTGTGATAGGGAAGTTGGTTGAAAATAGAGAACTAAAAAGCAATCTATGGATTGTTTTAGGACATTTAGGGTAAAAAGGATCTATGTTTGTAATTATAATGGCTTGTATTGGGGCCTACCCCCTCACTTCACAATTTTATAGTGATAAGGGTGTTAGGTTATTTGATAATAAATACTATTAACCATGTGTTTATATTTGGACAAAAAACCAAGTGGGCTTCCCCCTTGGAGATGAAATACAAGTAGGTAGGCCTTGGATGGACACATGTTAAATAGGTTTTGAGTATTGTGTGATTTGGTAGTACATGTAGAAAGAGAAAAATAGTATTAGACTATGTGATAAACTATACGCATACAAACAACTAAAAATGAAAGTGTGAATTACTAACATATAGTTGTTAATTCCCAAATTAATAATGGTATAGATTTAGTTTAGATGTCACTATATGCAAACATTATAGAATAAATTTGAATAGGTCACTATTGTTATATAGAAGCAAGAGTATTTAATAACTAAGTCAACTAGGTCAACTTTGTATTTAAGATAGAAGACATAATACATAAATCAGTCAACCAAGTCAACTTTGTATTTAAGATAGAAGACATAATACATAACTAAGTTGACTATGTTAACTTAGTATATTATAGGATTATAGTTTTGAAGACTATAAACTTGCACAAAATAGAACTATAATGAAGTACTGAATTAAAAGAGAGAGAGAGAGAGGAACCTTGGTGGGTTGGAAGATGACTAGGATTGAAAATTTTAGAGTCCCTTGAATGTTACTTTCAAGTTCTACCAACTAATTCAACCTAGTTTGTGAAACCCTATTTATTGAAGCCTGACAAGATGAATAAGTTGACCTACCTGACTTAGTTTATTATTTGGATGCTGACTAAAAGACTAAGTTGACCTACATGACTTATTTTTTTCGGATGCTCGTTATAAGACTAAGTTAACTTGGTCAACTTAGTTTGTTATCTATAAATGAATAAGAATATTGTGTTGATCTTTCCAATTGAGTAACATGTATCTAATAAAGACTTACATAGAAAGAACATAGTCATTTTGATATGACTGTGTGTTAAACTTGTGCATAGAAGTTAGAACTATGTTGGCCTTGTCAACCTAGTATTGCAAATATATAAAAATAATATAATGATAGAAATGAAAAGTGTGAAGTAAAACCTACAAGGGTTAGATTCATTTCAAGTTTACCAGAATGTATGCAATGAGAAATGTAACAGATCTATAAATCAATCCTATCTCAAAGAAGATATATCTCATTTATACTTCTAACTGGGGATACATTAAATAATCAAGGTCATGACAAATATGGATCCTTTAGATCTATCTAATGGATTTATTACCATAATAATATCATTAGGGAGGGTTCTAAAGACTTCAGACAAGAAAAACAACACAATAACCCTAATTGGGTCCTATGTTTTCATATTCACTATACTAATAACAAGGAAAGTAAAAACTTAATCTAGTGCTCACTAAAGCTTGTGGCATAACATGGGGGTTAATAAACATAAAATTAAACATGCATATGAGAATCCTAAATAAGCTAAGTATAAGTAAAACCCTTATGCATGGAGAGAAAAATATTATTAAAAATCCATTACTTATGTTACTTTTATCTAATAAAGAGAGGAGTAAAGTTAGAGATACTTACTTGGAATACAAAACCATCGAGACTCAATCTCTCCCTTGGCCAAAGGTGCTTCACAAGAGGTCATTATGGTTTTTAAGGATCACTAAGAAAGGCTAAATAATCCAATAATTATCCATAATACTATATTCTTCTCTAAGAAGAAACCCTAAGCTAAGACTCCTCAAATAGAATGGCATAAGAATATATTGTAAATAAGTGAAAATGAATAATAAATCTTATTATCTCTAAGAATGGTGAAATGGATGTGTTTATATAGATGGATCTAACCCTAAAACCTTCCAAAAACTTTGGTGAAAAAGGTCAACCTAGTCGACCTAGTTTTAGAATTGATAAAAAAAATTAACTAGATAATGAACTATGTCATCACTGGTTGACTTAGTTCCTAGTAAGATTTTTCAATAACAATACAGGGTCGATGTGGCTAACATAGTCATGTAAACTACCAAAAAGGGGTGTAGGTTAGGGAAAGGGCTAATAAGGTGGTAATTGACAAGAGGAGGGTGTAATATAGGAGGCAAAGCTTAGGGGAATGGTTTTTAGGAAATAAGTGTTCAGATAGTAAGTGGAAAAAGGGAAAATAATCTTGTAACTCACCAATGGTCTACCCACCCCTTTATTAATGCACCCCTTAAGGTGTGTACTAAGAGAGATTGATACTTGATGGGTTCTTACAAGATATAAAGAATCATTAATTGATAAAGTTTGAAAATATTAGATGTATATAGAAAGTATGAAAATAATGGAAGGATTTAGGCAAAATACTTCTTGAGGAATTACACATTGGTGGGCTCTTTGAAAATATGGGCTTAATTAGTTTGAAGGTGATAGGCAATTGGACCAATAATGTCTTGGACTAAATAAGGGCCCCACCATTTTTGGGTGTATTTACCTTATTTGAGTGTATTCTAGTTTAAGGATAAGATCACCAAAATTAAAAGTGAAAATTTTAACTTGTTTATTATGTTGTTTGGAAATACAAGCCTATATTGGTGATTATGTTGTAAAGTAGAAAGACGATGTTCATCAAGGAGATCAAGAGCATGGAGGAAATATTAACATAATTATTTATTGGTTATGATACCATGAAGAGAGATATAGAGAGAGGGAAGCTCAAATTTTAATGGGAAGACTAATTCAGAACCATAGACTAGAGAAAATGGTGTTTCCCCAGTGGTAGTGCATATGTTAGTATGATAAGCCTAAAGAGTAGGATAGAGATGAAGATACCAATTTGTTCAGGTTTCATGAATTATCTTTTGGATAATTTTATTACGAATTTTTTTGGTGGTCTTGGCTTGGCCATTACATTGTGGATGTTAGGGTGTGGATAATTTGTGATTAATTTTAAATTTAGCACAGAGTTGTTTGATGTCTTTACTTTTGAAGTTACCACCATTGTTTGAAATAATAGTATGAGGGACACAAAAATGGAAAATTATTTGATTAAGGATGAATTTGGAGATGGTGGTAATATTGATATTGACAAAAGGCATAGCCTTGATGCACTTGGTAAAATATTATGTGGATGTGATTATAAAGACATGCCCTTATTGAGATCAAGGAAACTTGCCTATGAGATCCAATCCCCACATAAAGAGTGGCTAGGGAGATTCTATGGTTTGAAGTTTGTCTAGAGGTTCATTAATTAGATCATCATGAATTTGTTAAGGAGTACACCTTTTAGCAAATTCAATGGCATCATTTTCAAGAGTGGGCCAAAAGTATCCTATATGGAATAGGAATAACTTCCCCCAGTGGCCACCACAAATTCCCCCATGTGCTTGTTTGAGAGTATGAATAAATTCTTCTTTCATAACACAATAGATCAAGGCAGCTTAAACATTATGATAATATAGGATGTTATATCAAAATACATACTTAAAAGCTTGTTTGCGAGTATGAATCTTTTTGTGAGAATCAATATTTATAGGAAAAGTTTTGTGTTCAAGAAATTGAATAATATCTTTATACCACAGGCTTTGGTGAATAATAATAGCCTTGATGTGGTAGATAAGTGAATCATGTAGTTGAATAAAATATGGGAATTTTCTTATTTGGATAAAGTGGGATTGGTAAGAAGTTGGTGTGAATGAAAAAGAGATGTTAAAGAAGCAAGTGAATCAACAATAGAATTTTGATCTTGAAAGATGGAATCTATGGTAAAAGAAGCAAAATATTTGGCAAGGGTAGTTTTAATTTGATGATAACAAATGATATTTTCTATTTTGATTTGATAATCACCATGAATTGGTAACAAATGAGTTGAAAGTCACCTAAAACATGTAGATATGTGATATCTAGATCAAGGTTTGATCTCATGCCTAGGATTAAAGCTTCGTATTCCACCATGTTGTTAGTGACATCAAACGTGAGGCAAAATTCCAAAGGGATACTTTTACCAAGAGAGCTCATAAGTGTTGACCAAATTTGACTTCAAGGTCAAATTTGGGCCCCTATAGGTAAAAAACTTGAGTTTTCAGATGTTTTAGAGGTTTATACTTTGTCATAGGGTATGTTATAGTCCTTTTGATGTAAATTGATGTCTCTTTAGCCTTAGTCATGATCTAATTAGTTTATATGTCACTTTGAGTCACTTAGTAGGCTTTTAGGGGTCATAAATACCAGTGGCATGGTTTTAAAGGTGTCTAAGTATACTAATTTCCTTTCAAACATCTAAGAATTCATATTCCCTATCAAGAATCTTAGTTCCATCTGAATCTTATAGGTTATCTAATTAAAAATTAAGAAACCAACTAAAAAAAGGGATTTTGGCACTTGTATGACCCATGAGGGAAGGTGACAGATGGGAGAAGGTCATGGAACATGTCTTCATATTATTTTTAGGTGTGGAGCTTGATTGTCTTCCAAGATTAGAGGCTAAAATTTTGATGTTATTTCAACTGAGTTTTAGATCCCATTGTTTGTATCCTTGATGACAGGGGGGTTGTAAGGGGGGTTTGGGGGAAATATCACCGAAGCAAATTTTTTATTAAAATTGCCTTATAAAATTTTAATTTTTTAGTCAATATATGTGATTGATTAAAGGTTTCTATATCTAATGGTAGAGGTTATGTTTAGGTTTTGTTCTCCCTAAAATGTATTGATACATGGCTGAGATGAAAAATGAAATAGATTACACACATAGAGGAGGATAAATAGGTAGAGAGGTGTAATAGGGTTTGTTACAGGATTTTTTTCTCCCTTGTATTGCTATAAATAATATACTAGACAAGTTTGGTTTATGTAGCCCATCTTGGGTGAACCACGTTAAATCTGATGTCTCTTATTTTGTGCATGTTCATGATTATTTTCTATATGTTTGATTGATTCATTTCGTAGTTTCTCTTGTATGTGATTTGAGGATAAATATATGTTTAATTTTTTCCTAAGACTTCCTTAGACTCATATCATCACTTTACATTCTTTATAAGTGCTAAAAATAGTCCAAAACCATTTTGTTCCTTCTTCACCCTTCTAGACACATAGAAGTGGTCAATAGTTTTGTGCTTAGTATGGCCAATTGGATAGGTTTCAGGTAAAATTCCTTTGATAGGTGTTAATACACTTAGAGATATTCATTTACATAATAAAATTTCAAGGATTTTTCTACCATGCTTTATGAGCCATCTCTAACAAGTTGATTGTATATTTTTGCTCCTTTTTCCTGCACTCTATAGGTTTTGCTCCAATTTGGACAAGTTCATATAATATAATTGGTGATGTTGACTCAAAAATATGTTGTCTCTATTCATATATGTTTTCCATGCTTATTTTCATGTTTCATGGTGTTTTGATGAGAAAGTCATCTCATGTTTCAGGAAGGTATCACCATGTGAGGTCTCAGTCAAGGTTTTCCTTATTTATAGAATGTTGGTTCTCTACAAGGGTCTCATGTATATGGAGTATAATTTTACACATGTATTAGGGCCATATGATCACCTATTTTCATTTTTGGTTTCATCACATCATGATTTGATCAACTTTTAGTCTTATCATTTATCACATCCAACTCCTTACTCATTCTCACTTGCAGACATAGGGAATCACATGTATGGATCTTGTTTATCATGATTCATGGAGGCGTAATGAAAATATCATGATGTTGAACATACTCTCATAGAAATAAGATCAAGTAATAACCTTCACTTGGCATAAGAGGGGATTTTGATAATACCTTAGTCCCACATATGACAAAAATATGTACCTACAGGGCCTACATAAAGTGAAAACATCAAAAGTGAGATGTATAAATTATACCAAGACCTAAGATATCATGATGTTTCATGCAAGTAATTTGGTGAAAGGATCAATTGATTATGAAGCTAGCCCCTTTGGTACATGGATAATTTTAGGTCCATTGCCTGTATATGTAAACACTCACCTACATGTGAAATTATAGAGCTATGAAGGTCTTTGTATGGGGAAATTGGAACATGGTAAGGTTTTATATTAAATCCTAGCATGTGGGAAAGCTCAAGGCAGATCTATTTGATGCATAAAATCGATAGGTGGAGTTGTAAACTAATTTTAAGGATAAGATGACTGAATTTAGGTAGATTTTCCCAAAAAATTGAAAATACAGGTCTAGCCTATTTTGTAGATATATTGTAATAAGGGCAACAAGAATTTTGAGGCATCATAATGGCCATATATTGTAGCCTATATCAAGAAAAAGAGATGTGAAAAATATGAGGTCAAGAGGATTTATGGAGCTTGATTTTTTGGGGCCTCAAAGATGCCTCTTAAAGCACTAAAACCCTACATTCACATCTACATGGTTTGAGTTTTGAGTGACCATTAACACCCAAGGTTGAAAATGGAACATAATCTCATGTTTAGAATGGCCCTATTGATTTAATGGTGCACCAATGAACATGCATATCATTAGGATAATTTTTATGTATAGTGTTTCAAGTATTATGAACACCTACAAGTGTCCCTCCATAGAAAAATGCTCACCTATACCTAAGTAGGTAGATAGTAAGCTAAGCATGGTGTCTACGTAATGTTTTACCTATACAAAGTGAACATAGGTATAATCAGATGATATGTGAAATTAAAGATTAAATAAGTGTATTTGAACATTATGATCAAGGTCATCTTAGATAAATATTCACCTACAAGAATAATTTTGGTCAAACAGGTAGTGTATCACAATCAAGAGATAGAACTCAGTCTTGTGAGCTCAAGGTGCATGTAAAGGGAATAAAGAGTGATTGAAAATGATTAATGATATGTTGAGAAGGTGTATTTTCATACTCCAATACTTATTTCAATTTTACCATCTACTCTTCACACTAGCCCGAGGATGACAGTCCGTACAGTTGCAATAAGAGACTCATGTTACTCAATGGGTAAGGATGAATAATCTAAGGGAGAAGAGTGGTTTTAGGTGAATTTAAAGATTATTTAGAATTAATTTAAGGTGTATAACATGTTTAATAAACATAATCACACTTATTTTATCCTTGAGAAGTCATTCTTAGGTGGAAGTGAAAATTTCAAAAAATAGTCCTTTTTGGAGGCCTTTTTTGACAAATTGAGTTGGTTAGGTGCCTAAATGGGTGAGTCTGACTTATCCATTTAGTAAAAATATTAATTATTACCAAATAAAACTTCTCAAACCTTTAATTTTCCTTAAATATGAGGGATAATATCACTATTTTATCTCATAGGTCAGCCAGTCAAGAAAATTAGAGTCTTGGTAAGACAAGCAAATGAAGCCAAAATGGGTAAAAAATTTGATAAAAAGATTTAAAATAACCAAATTAAATATTGTGAGGTTTATTTAAGGTTAATGGGTGATATTAAATACTAACTCAATCTCAAACCTCTCAAAATGGTTAAAACACTCTTGCACATAGCTCAACTAAGCAAGTTATAATTAGGCCTAGTTGGTGAATGAAAAGAAGGAATGAGAAAGAGTGTTTGGGAAGTTATGTGATGAAATTGTGAGCTTAAATGAGTTATGAAAAATAATTATACACCAGCCCAAACATAATATATCAGTCCAAATATTCAAAACTAGTAGGATGCATGTTAAGCCTATCAGGCCTTTAAGTGACCTAGAGCCAATTGGGGGTCCAACATCACTTTTAGATCTTGGTGAGTTTTATAGCTAGTTATAACATGTTCATGGGATGAATTTATACATTTATTATCTATTGGGATGCAATTTAAACCATGGAAAAGTCAGTTTTGGACTTTAAGACACATTAGGCATGTACAAATAAAGATTCAAGCTCGATAAATCAACTATAAGTGCTCACATCTTCTCTGATGATATGCACGGAGGCCAAATGAGTTTATAGAGGTTATTAGGGGTCTTGATATTTTTGTTAGTGGATTTTTTTTGCAGTTATAACATCACGTATTTATGAACAAAAATTAAGGGTAAAAATGACCTAAAACCCTTGAAAACCCTTAGAAATGACCCAATGAAGGAAAGGAAGATGGTGAGACATCTAAATTGACCATAATTACCATGAAAGTGTTTTAATATTTTATATTACCCTCTCAATATACTCCCCATACTTGTATAATGTATGGAATTATACAGATGAGGTACAAAATAAGGTATTTTTGAAACTTTTGTGTGTTTTATAGGTTCTAGGAGGAGTCTAGAGATGAAAATAAAATGGGAGGAAATATTGAGACTTAATATAACTCCCTATGTACATTTAATTCTCTATAATAACTCCTAGGTGCCTCAACATGAGATCTCATCTTAGCTAGTCAAAAATAGCATAACGAACATGATAGTGAGAAGGGTGAAAAGTTTCAAGTAGGTTTATTTTAAGGTGTGCCTAATTCCTTTAAGGACATGAATAGTCTTGACACATGTCATTTACTTCATTGTATTGATTTTTATGGGAAATGCAATCCAAATTTGAGGTTAAGTGTGTAAGGTGTGTGAAAGAGGAGTTTTATGTTGGAAATATTGTCATTGATGTCAAAGGCCTAGCATTATTGGTGATAAAGGCCCCATTGCATTTAATGTTGTTTGTAATAGATATATCTTAGCTAATGTGAGTTAATATTTATTTAATACTAATGAATATATTTTTGGTTTCATATGAGACAAAAGAATGGCCCATGGAGAAGTCAAAGAGCCACGGGGTAAAGATAAAATAAGGATGGGACAAATTTTCCCATGAAGAGTCATCTTGGGGAATTACAAGAGTCACCAAGTGAAGACAAAAGAGGAAGGGCACAATTTCTCATGAAGGGACACTTTGAGGAATATGAAAAGTAACCAAGATAAGGAAAAAAGAGGGAAGGACATTTTTGCTCATGAAGGGTCACCACATGACTTTTCAAAGGCAAGGATATGAAGGGTCATACAAGTTTGGCACCATTTTCTATGAGGATTGAATGGTCATAAAGGGGGAAGGCCAAAGCTCATTTAGAAAGCTATAAATAAAAGATTGAAAAGCCATTTGTAATATGAGAGATAGAGGTTGATTTGATATTTTAATATCTAGCTTAAAAGAGCAATTGTGAGAGATGAATATGATTTGTATTTGTTATATCTAGATTAGAAGAGCAAAGGTGAGAGAGAGGAAAGAAATGTTATAATGAACTATCATTTGTTGAGATAGCAACATTGAGAGATAGGTGTGTGGTATACACAAAGGGGTTGGTGCTCCTATGGGTTGGTACTCACAAATTTTTGCTGGGTTGGTGCTCGGCAAAGGGGTTGGTGATCCTGTGGGTTGGTGCTCACAAATAGTTTCTAGGTTGGTGCTCAACAAAGGGTTTGGTGCTCCTATGGGTTAGTGCTCATGAATAGTTGTTGGGTTAGTGCTCAGTAAAGGGTTTGGTGCTCTTGCAAGTTGGTTCTTGCAAATTTTATTTGGGTTGGTGCTCATTCATATACTTGAGATTGTTCTCCATGGTTTTTCCCACATTGGGTTTCCACATTATATCTAGTGTCTCTCTCTATCTTGTGTGGTGTTTATTGTTTGAGTTTTATTGCATATCTTGAATGTTTGATTAAGTGGAATTTGGTTAAGGGAAAGTTTTATAAGATATATGATATACTGATTACCTCCCCTCTCAGTATATCCCATGATTAACAATTGATATCAGAGCAGGTTCCTTTAGAAAGGGTTTAACAGCTTGAAGGTAGATCACAGAAAAACATAAGATAGCCAAGCAGCTAAATAAGGATAATCAAGAGTTGAAATATATGGTTGAGGCTCTTAAGGAATAGGTGTGTATCTTGGATTCTAAGTTGGCTATAGAAGTAAAAGAAAATAAGATATTTATTCAAGATCTTAAGAATCAGTTAGAGGTTGCAAATTTAATTTTAACATCAAGAAAAGAAGACTGTAATCAGTTGAAGGTTGAGTTAGGTTATTTAAAGGATAATCATGAGAAGCTTATAGTCAAGGTTGAGAAAGATCATGAAATATTAGTCTAAGGAAAGAAGGATGCAGGTTTTGAAGGAAAATCAAAGAAGCCGA
The DNA here is from genome assembly GCA_037957365.1 of Torreya grandis. Classification (NCBI taxonomy): domain Eukaryota; kingdom Viridiplantae; phylum Streptophyta; class Pinopsida; order Cupressales; family Taxaceae; genus Torreya; species Torreya grandis. The sequence goes on along the minus strand of JARHVA010000172.1, from coordinate 4,044,933 downwards.
TCAGGCAGCCCCATGCTTTTAAGTTTTCAAATTCTTTTCATGGCCATTGTTTTGTTTGTCATCATGTTGGTCATAGGGCAAGAGACTATATGAGGAAAAGCAATCAGTCAAAGGGATATCTCAGTCACATTCAAAAAGAAGGTATGAGAAATGTTGTTTGCTTTTATTGTCGTAAGGTTGGCCATATTGCTAAATTATGTCCAAAACAAGTAAAGAGTTCTTCAAAGTATGTCAAAGGTTACAGAGCCCCTAAAAGATATGAGAAGAGTCAAATTAAGGTTTGGATACCTAAAATATTAAAGGTTAATTAGGTTGAGTTTAAGAGTGAAAATGAATTACTTGCTATAGTAGATAAAGAATCAGATAGGAAGGATTGTACAAAATCTCTTGTTACATTTGAGCATGAGCTTTGTCAAGATAAGATAGTTGCAAAAGTTGAGAAGATGAAAAACATCATAAATGATAAGGTTAGTAGGTCAAAAAGGTTAGACATGCTTAAATGGATTTTAAAAGAAAAACACAAGAAGATCAAGGAAGAAATAGAGGAGATGTGGGAATCTCTTGAGATTTGTTTCTAGGACGCTTTGTGTGGGGTGTCTCTTCTAGGCTTCAAGGAGACACTTTTAAGCAAAAAAATTGAATCATGGTGGATGCTATTGGGTCTTGGCTATGTTGCATGACAAGAAGGTGAGTTGATAGATTAATTTGTATATCTTTTGAGTGAATAGATTTTTGAATAAAATTTTGCACCAGTGTTATGGTTTGAGGTTATTAGAATATGCAGTGTTTAAAAGTTTAAAAGTGTTTGAAATGATTATAGTCACAAGAAATTGGAATGTTGACAAAGAGATAATAGTTTTAGAAAGAAGGAAAAGAATACTCATGCAAATTCAATGAAGAAGGATTAGAGTTTCAAAGCTCCATTCATCAAGAAGAAGGATCAGAGTTTCAAAGCTCCATTCATCAGGAAGAAGGTTCAGAGATGTTCATGGTAGAAGAAACAATCTGAAGATTCTATGTTGGTGTAAATATCTTTGCATGTAAGAAATAAATATTAGCCATGGTTCGTTGATAGTGGATGTTCGCGGCATATGATAGGAGATAAGAGTAAAGAAGATCAATGGTGGCATAGTGAAATTCGAAGATAAAACCACTGCCAGGATAGCTGAAAAAGGTATTTTAAGTTTGGATATTAGTAGAACCAAAGCTAAGAATGTTTTTTAAGCATAATCTATTTAGTGTAAGTCAAATATGTGATCAAGGATACACCTTAAAGTTTCATGTGAAAGGTTGTGAGATTAGAAGAAAATATTCAAATGAGTTGATTGCAGATGCTCATAGGATAGGGAATAATGTGTATGTATTATTAGATATCTTCACAAAGGCACAATCAAAGGATACATTCAAATATCTGCAAGAGGAGTTGGGAGTAATTTTTATTACTTCCTGTCATTGATGTTCAACATCAATTGAGGGGGAGATATGTGTTAGCTCTAGGTAGGCCCTTTTCCATTGATGTCAAAGAGGAAAATAATAGATACAAGTACAACTGCAAAAATAGGTAAAGGGAACAAGTACAATTTACTACAGTAAGGGGGAGTTACTATATGTTTTCAGATGATAGTATGTGTAAGTAATACGATGTGCTAGTTTCAGGATTGAGGTTGCCATCAATGACAAAGGGGGAGATTTTTTGAAATAATGTCATTGATGTCAAAGGTCTAACATTATTGGTGATAAAGGCCCCATTGCATTTAATGTTGTTTGTAATAGATATATCCTGACTAATGTGAGTTAATATTTATTTAATATTAATGAATATATTTTTGGTTGCATATGAGACAAAAGAAGGGCCCATGGAGAAGTCAAAGAGCCACAGGGTAAAGACAAAAGAAGGATGCGACGCATTTTCTCATGAAGAGTCATCCTGGGGAATTCCAAGAGTCACCAAGTGAAGACAAAAGAGGAAGGGCACAATTTCTCATGAAGGGACACTTTGAGGAATATGAAAAGTCACCAAGATAAGGACAAAAGAGGGAAGGACATTTTTTCTCATGAAGGGTCACCACATGACTTTTCAAAGGCAAGGATATGAAGGGTAATACAAGTTTGACACCATTTTCCATGAGGATTGAAGGGTCACAAAGGGGGAATGCCAAAGGTCATTTGGAAAGCTATAAATAAAGTCTTGAGAAGCCATTTGTAATATGAGAGATAGAGGATGATTTGATATAGTAATATCTAGCTTAGAAGAGCAATTGTGAGAGATGAATATGATTTTTATTTGTTATATCTAGCTTAGAAGAGCAAGGGTGAGAGAGAGGAAAGAGATGTTGTAATGAACTATCATTTATTGAGATAGCAACATTGAGAGATAGGTGTGTGGTATACAAAAAGGGGTTGGTTCTCCTGTGGGTTGGTGCTCATGAATTGTTGCTGAGTTGGTGCTCGATAAAGGGGTTGGTGCTCCTGTGGGTTGGTCCTCACAAATTGTTGCTGGGTTGGTGCTCGGTAAATCAGTTGGTGCTCCTGTGGGTTGGTGCTCATGAATTGTTGATGGGTTGGTGCTCGTCAAAGGGGTTAGTTCTCATGTGGGTTGGTGCTCATGAATAGTTGTTGGGTTGGTGCTCAACAAAGGGGTTGGTGATCTTATGGGTCGATGCTCATGAATAGTTGTTGGGTTGGTGCTCAACAAAGGGGTTGGTTCTCTTACAAGTTAGTGCTTGTGAATATTGTTTGGGTTGGTGCCTATTCATATACTTGAGATTGTTCTTCATGGTTTTTCCCACATTGGGTTTCCACATTATATCTGGTGTCTCTCTCTATCTTGTGTGGTATTAAGTGGAATTTGGTTAAGGGAAATTTTTATAAGATATATGATATGTTGATTCACCCCCTCTCTCAGTATATCTCATGCTTAATAATTGGTATCAGAGCAGGTTCCTTCAGAAAGGGTTTAACAGCTTGAAGGTAGATCAAAGAAAAGCATAAGATGGCCAAGCAGCTAAAGAAGGAGAATCAAGAGTTGAGATCTATGGTTGAGGCTCTTAAGGAATAGGTGTGTATCTTGGATTCTAAGTTCGCTATAGAAGTAAAAGAAAATAAGATATTTATTCACGAACATAAGAATCAGTTAGAGGTTGCAAATTCAATTTTAACATCAAGAGAAGAGTGTAATCAATTGAAGGTTGAGTTAGGTTATTTAAAGGATAATCATGAGAAGCTTATAATAAATGTTGAGAAAGATCATGAAATATTAGTCCAAGGAAAGAAGGATGTAGGTTTTGAAGGAAAATCAAAGAAGCTGATTAGGCAGCCCAATGCTTTTAAGTTTTCAAATTCTTTTCATGGCCATTGTTTTGTTTTTCATCATTTTGGTCATAAGGCAAGAGACTATATGAGGAGAAGCAATCAATCAAAGGGAGATCTCAGTCACATTCAAAAATAAGGTATGAGAAATGTTATTTGCTTTTATTTTCATTTGGTTGGCCATATTGCTAAATTATGTCCAAAACAAGTAAATAGATCTTCAAAGTATGTCAAAGGTTACAGAGCCCCTAAAAGATATGAGAAGATTCAAATTAAGGTTTGGAGAATTAAAATAGTAAAGGTTGATCAGGTTGAGTTTAAGATTGAAAATGAATTACTTGCTATAGTAGATAAAGAATCAGATAGGAAGGATTGTGCAGAATCTCTTGTTACATTTGAGTATGAGCTTTGTCAAGATAAGATAGTTTTAAAAGTTGAGAAGATGAAAAACATCATAAATGATAAGGTTAGTAGGTCAAAAAGGTTAGACATACTTAAACGGATTGTAAAAGAAAAACACAAGAAGATCAAGGAAGAAATAAAGGAGATGTGGGAATCTCTTGAGATTTGTTTCTAGGACCCTTTGTGTGGGGTGTCTCTTCTAGGCTTCAAGGAGACACTTATAAGAAAAAATTGAAGCATGGTGGATGCTATTGGGTCTTGGCTATGTTACATGACAAGAAGGTGAGTTGATAGATTAATTTGTATATCTTTTGAGTGAATATATTTTTGAAGAAAATTTTGCACCAGTGTTAAGGTTTGAGGCTATTAGAATGATTCTTTCATATGCAGTGTTTAAAAGTTTTAAAGTGTTTGAAATGATTATGGTCACAAGAAATTAGAATGTTGAAAAATAACTAACAATTTTAGAAAGAAGGAAAAGAATACTCATGTAGATTCAATGAAGAAGGATTAGAGTTTCAAAGCTCCATTAATCAAGAAGAAAGATCAGAGTTTCAAAGCTCCGTTCATCAGGAAGAAGGTTTAGACATGTTCATGGTAGAAGAAATAACCTAAATATTCTATGTTGGTGCAAATAGCTTTGCATGTAAGAAATAAAGATTAGACATGGTTCATTGATAGTGGATGTTTGAGGCATATGATAGGAGATAATAGTAAAGAAGATCAATGGTGGCATAGTGAAATTTGAAGATAAAACCATTGCCAGGATAGTCAAAAAAGATATTTTAAGTTTGGATATTAGTAGAACCAAAGATAAGAATGTTTTGTAAGCATAATCTATTGAGTGTAAGTCAAATATGTGATCAGGGATACACCTTAAAGTTTTATGCGAAAGGTTGTGAGATTAGAAGAAAATATTCAAATGAGTTGATTGCAGATGCTCAAAGGACAGGGAACAATGTGTATGTATTATCAGATATCTTCTCAAAGGTATGATCAAAGGATACATTCAAAGATCTATAAGAGGAGTTGGGAGTAATTTATATTACTTCTTGCCATTGATGTTCAGCATCAATTGAGGGGGAGCTAAGTGTTAGCTCCAGGTAGGCCCTTTGCCATTGATGTCAAAGGGGGAGAATAAGAGGTACAGGTATAGGGGAAAAAATAGGTACAAGGAATAGGCACAGGTTGCTATAGTAAGGGGGAGTTACTGTATGTTTTTAGATGATAGTATGTGCAGGTGACAGGGTGTGGCAGTTTCAAGATTTAGGTTGCCATCAATGACAAAGGGGGAGATTGTTGGAAATATTGTCATTGATGTCAAAGGTCTAGCATTATTGGTGATAAATGCCCCATTGCATTTAATGTTGTTTGTAATAGATACATCTTGGATAATGTGAGTTAATATTTATTTAATATTAACGAATATATTTTTGGTTGCATATGAGACAAAAGAGGGGGCCATGGAGAAGTCAAAGAGCCACGGGGTAAAGACAAAAGAAGGATGGGATGAATTTTCCCATGAAGAGTCATCTTGGGGAATTCCAAGAGTCACCAAGTGAAGGAAAAAGAGGAAGGGAACAATTTCTCATGAAGGGACACTTTGAGGAGTACGAAAAGTCATCAAGATAAGGACAAAATAGGGAAGGACATTTTTGCTCATGAAATGTCACCACATGAATTTTCAAAGGCAAGGATATGAAGGGTCATACAAGTTTGGCACCATTTTCCATGAGGATTGAAGGGTCACAAATGGGGAAGGCCAAAGGTCATTTGGAAAGCTATAAATAAAGGCTTGAGAATCCATTTGTAATATGAGAGATAGAGGTTGATTTGATATTGTAATATCTAGCATAGAAGAGAAATTGTGAGAGATGAATATGATTTGTATTTGTTATATCTAGCTTAGAAGAGCAAAGGTGAGAGAGAGGAAAGAGATGTTGTAAGGAACTATCATTTGTTGAGATAGCAAAATTGAGAGACAAGTGTGTAGTATACACAAAGGGGTTAGTGCACATGAATTTTTGCTAGGTTAGTGCTTAGCAAAGGGGTTGGTGCTCTTGTGGGTTAGTGCTCATGAATTTTTGCTGGGTTGGTGCTCAGCAAAGGGGTTTGTGCTCCTATGGGTTGGTGCTCATGAATTTTTGTTGGGTTGGTGCTCAGTAAAGGGATTGGTGCTCCTGTGGGTTGGTGCTCGGCAAAGGGGTTGGTGATCCTGTGGGTTGGTGGTCATGAATATTTGTTAGGTTGGTTCTCAGCAAAGGGTTTAGTACTCCTGTGGGTTGATGCTCATGAATATTTTCTAGGTTGGTGCTTAGCAAAGGGGTTGGTGCTCTCGCAAGTTGTTACTTGTGAATATTGTTTGGGTTGGTGCTCGTTCATATACTTGAGATTATTCTCCATGGTTTTTCCCATATTGGGTTTCCACGTTATATTTGGTGTCTCTCTCTATCTTGTGTGGTGTTTATTGTTTGAGTTTTATTTCATATCTTTAATGTTTGATTAAGTGGAATTTCGTTAAGGGAAATTTTTATAAGATATATGATATAATGATTCACCCCCCTCTTAGTATATCCTGTGCTTAACATTCTATTTGAGTGTAGGTAGTAATGGGTCATTTCAAAAATATTATAGGTGATTAAGAATTAAAAAAATTCATGAAGAAGAATGTTTTAAACCCTTCCCTCTCAATCCAATCATTATACTTATCCCTGGTTAGTTTTGGGATGTTATAATAGGGGTGAATGATGAAGGTAGTTTTTTGAGCTAGCAAGTAGAATTTCATGCCACTTTTCAAGATTTTCATGAATTGAATTAACATTTTTAATTTATAAACCTACATGGTTAGTTTCAAATATTTCCATGCACATTTAACCTCTTATCTTAGCATGATAAGTGTCCAAGTGACCTTCGGACTTCCCTTTCTTCGCTCTTCTCTCTAATGCTATAAGTAGTGATGTTTTGGAACCCTCTATTGGTTAATGGTGAAACCCTAGCTAATTTTTTATTTGAATGAATCTTGGAAAAATTAAAAAGTGAATTCGCCTACTTACATGCTTTATAATTAAGTTTGGTTGAAAATCTTGTTAATCTTGTCTAGTTAAAGATAGTCTTTTCTAGCATGTTGTCTTTGATTGTATACCAAGTATGTAGAAGAGTAATTATTATAGTTCTTTATTAGTGTTGTTTCTTAGTGTATTAGAGTTTTATAAGTGGTCTATGAATTTATTCTCCAAAGGATCATTCATTATCCCTCCTAAACATCAAATATACCTCTTGAATCTAGCTTATGAAACATTGGCATAACAATCTATCTTGAGTTGTGAATTATGTGTGAAAGAATCTTTGATTTTCTCTAAGTAGTATAATTTTAGTCAATGGGAGGAAATTAAATATTATTTAATAAAATTTTAACTTTCTAAGTTTGTCTTCTTAACCCTTTTCATGCAAATTTGATAAGTAAGAGAGTGCTTCAAAGAGTGCATCAAGGGAACTAGCCCTTATAGAGATTCATCTCACCAATTGATTAGCCACATCAAGTTAGATGTTTCTATTGTGCCACTTGGATGAGGAGAGTTGAGACATCTCCTCAAGGGGTGCAAATCCAAGTGAAAATAGTTTTTGGCATGCCCAGTGGGACTATAAGTCCTAGAAGATTTTCCAATATTGGCGTTGATCTTAGCATATTTGTTATTGAAATAACATCTACATTTAGTTGTTGGTGACTCCACTAAGTTTTTAACTCTTTGGTTGCTGATTGGTCCTTATTTTCTATGCCAAAGGTGACCATTAGGTCTACTACTAAAGGTATACCTTTTGAGTTTGTGCAATTGCCTTATTATTCTATCAAAAGGTTTAGATTTATGAATACTCATCCTTATTCATTAGAGTTAGTTTTTAAAAAGTATAAATTTCTACTTAGTTTAACCCCTAATACTCATAATTTTATTTCCAATATGGCTAGAAACCTTCTTTGTGTAGCCTTCACTAGATCATTTCCTTTAAATCTTATTTAATATGACAAAATTCCTAGAGCAACCCTTAAGAGTGTTCCATATTTTAGTGTAAAAGGTCCTACTACTCACATTAAACACATTATAAACATGAAAAACATCTGAAACATCCATAATATCACTCAATAGAATGTGGCTATTAGGCTATTGGCATTGTCTTTCAAAGGGGAAATTTTATATTGGTATGGAACTCTACCTCATGATTCCATTGCTTCATGGGATGATCTAGGAAATCTATTGTCTAAGATTTTTGAAGAGAAGAGTGATCATTTGTCACTAGATGAAAAATTTACTACTATCAAGAGGGATCCTCAAGATTTCATGCAAGATTTAACCTCTAGATTTCAAAAGACATGGGATAGGATCTTAGCCCTTGTGAGACCTACTCTAAATTATGCCTTCTTGTATTACCTATAATCATTGAATAGTGATATAGCCATGATGATCCAAACCATGGGTGGGAATACACTATTAGGTGCCTATGAGATAGATATTAATGTTGAGAATTGTCTTTTTCAAGAAGGGAAGATGTCTCCTAGATCACCAATACCATTATTTCTTGATTTGTAACCTCCTAGTCAAATTGCATTACCTAACTTTGCTCTTTTTCCTAATACCTAAGAGAAGTCTTCCATTTCCCCTACCAATGAGATTAACTAGGTCAAGAGTTTTCTTCAAAGTGTTACTAATGAATTTGTTTCTCTCAAAAGATAACAAGCTCAAAATTATAGGCCTTATCAGTCTTACAATTAGTTTGGACAAGCAAGTAGGCCTCTTTTTCAAGGACAAGGTCAAATAAATCAAGCTAGACCTTAACAAAGTTTAAATAAAAGTGCCCCATCATCTCCTAGATATATTGTTCCCACTCAAAATAACTTTTTTTAAGAACAACCATGTTATCATTCTATGACCAAAACCAAGGCCAAGTTGCATATGCCAATGAAATGCCTAGTCAAGCCATGATAATGCAAGGTAGTCAAGTACATCAAGTTCCCAATTTTGAGGTGTAAATGCAAAATGGAATGGAAAATCACAATCTTATTCTACTCTTATGAATCACTTAGAGGGAAATTTTATGCCATGAATCATTTGGGGAGTTCAAATAATTTGAATATTAGTGTATATTTTGACACTAGATCCAAGAAGAGGGTTGTTGAAGAGGCATAAAGGACAACTCAAGGACCTTTTTTGACTCCTCCATAATCCAAAATAGTAGGTGGGTCTAGCTAAACTCTTAAGGTGTAGGAAAACTATAAGTTCTAGAATTCAATGTCAACTCCTACACATCCATATTCACATGCTACATCACAAGGTATTAGTTCTTCCAAAGAGCCTTTCAAGATAAACAATCCTTATATCAATGTTGTGGAGTAAATGAAAAATTCACAAATGAATATTTTATTATGGAACCCATTGACAATACCAAGACAAAAGGATATTTTCCAAAAGGATTTACTTGGACTAAGTAAACCAATTAGACCAACAAGGACTAAAAATGTTGCTTTGGTGAATGGAGCTCAGCCCATTGATGGACAAGTAAATAAAACTAATAATATTCCTCTTTTTTATCTATCCTTGATCATTCATGATTTTTTATTTCTCAATTGTATCATAGATAGTGGGGCTAGTACTTTAGCTATGCCCAAGTCAATAGCAGATAAACTAAGCCTCAAGTATGAACCAATGGCTAAAGGAGTTATACAATTATATGGGTCACACAAAAAAAACGTTGGGAGTAGATGTGAATTTGATTTTACATGCTTGTCCTAATTTATCCATACCTCATGATGTGGTTATTATAGATTTACCTCAATACTTTGTTATTTGTTTGTCAAAAGAGTTTATAGTCAAGATAGGTGGATACTTTGAAGTAAATTGGTCATACATGGTTTTTAAAACAAGGTATGATACCAAAGTGAATATTGAATCATAAAATATTCATCACAGTAATTTAGAGCTTTACATGCCTAAGGTTTCAAATGTCAATTATGATATTCTTGATGAGGAAGAGCTTCACATAGATCAATCTCCAACTTCTTCTCTTGAAGGAATTATTGATAAATGTCTAGATGAATGGGGAAATGAACACTATGAACATGATCCTTACAAATTCATAGAAGAAGTTGGTCTTGGAGTATATTTACTTCATGAAGAAGGATATTCCATGCCAAATTTGATGAAGTCAAATGAAACTATGAATGGTTTAAGGCAACTATTTTTTGATGGATCAAGAAATAAGGTTGGATTAGGTGGTGGAGAAATGTTGGTATCTCCATCCAAGGAAAGGTATTAATATACTTTTAGATTTCACTTCATTTGTATTTTTAATGTAGTAGAATATGAGCCCCTCATTCATGGTCTTAAGTGGGCTAGGATAATAGGTGTGAAAGAGTTACATGTTTATGGTGATAGTGAGTTGGTTTTGAATCAAGTAAGAGGTCAAATTATGACTAATAACTCTTTACTTAAGTCATATAAACATAGAGTGTGGGATATTTTGGAATATTTCCAAGTTTTAAACATTAAATCTATACCAAGAGAATATAAAAAACATGCTAATAGGTTGGCAATCGTTGGAGCTTAGTTTGATGTTCTAAAGGGGATAAGAGATGACAAGAACTAGACTAATCTCAAAGTGATTGTAAGGCCCTCTATACATGATAATGTCACTAATTGGTAAGTATTTTATAGTGACCATCAAATATCTCTCTTTATACAAGAGGAGGCTTAGTTTTCCTCAAAGAACCAGGCTAAAAAACAATAGTAATATGAAGGGCAGATTGTATAATTTAAGTCAAACAAGATCCCTAAGGGATTAGTCACACTTGAGAGTATTTTAAATGATGATGATGATAAATTGAATAAGGAAAATTTAATCATGTATACTAATAAATAAAACTATGAGAGAGTAAAAATATTCAAGGATAAACTACTTTCTCTTAGGAATGTATGTACTAGAGAAGAAAGATATGCTTTTATTGAATTATGCAAGGAATTTTCTAATGTATTTGCATGGTAATATAGTGATTTAAAAGTATTTGATCCAAACTTATCTCAACATACCATAGATCTAGATGTGAATTCTAAGTCTATCAAGAAAAATCAAAGACCAATCAATCCTAAGATTGAACCTCTCATGAGAAATGAGCCTACATAGTTGATTTAGTCTAAGATCTTTTTTCCTATTAAGTATTCATTTTGGTTAGCAAACTTAGTCCTAATAAGGAAGAATAATGGGGAAATAAATTTATGTGTTTAATTTAGAGATTTTAATAGAGTTTCCTTGAAATACCATTATCCCCTTCCTTCCATGGAGCAAGGTAGTGAAAGGTTCTCACTCCTTGATGAATATTCAGGATATAATCATATTTTGGTAAAGGAAGGAGATCAAGACAAGACAACATTTACCACTAAATGGGTAACATATACTTATAGGAAAATTCCTTTTGGTGTTTCTAATGTTAGGGAAAGATTTCAATGTGTAATGGATATGGCTTTTAAAGTCCTAATAAATGATATAGTGTTGGTGTATCTTGATGATATCATGGTCTTCTCTAAGGATGCAAAGGATCATTTGACCCATCTCAAGAAGATTTTTAAAAAAAGTAGAGATTTTTTAATCTCTATTAATCCAAATAAGTGTGTGTTTTTTTATCCATGAAGGCAAAATTTTGGGGCACATTATCTCAAAGAAAGGTCTATCCATAGATCCTGAAAGGGTGAGTGCAATCTTGGCATTGACTTTAACCAAACACAAGAATGGTTTGACAAGTTTATTTGGAAAAATAAATTTAATAAGGAGATTTATTCATGATATTTATAATTTATTCAACCCTCTAACCTCCATGCTAATGAAATATGAAGTTTTTACTTTGACAAGGAGAAGGAAAGAGAGTTTTGAAGAGATCAAGCAAGCCATTGATCAAGATCAAACTCTTGCAAGTCCTGATTTCTTAAAGGATTTCAAATTATATACTTTTTTAAATGAATAATTAATATCTTCCATGATAACTCAATCAAATAAGTAAAACTTGGAGCAGCCTATTGCCTTATTTAGTCAAGGATTGGAAGGCTATGAGGTAAGATACACTTATGTATAAAAATAAGTACTTTCAGTTGTTAGAATTCTAAATAAATTTAGGCACATGTTATCTAAAAATAATATTAATATATTTTTACCTCATCCTAATGTCAAATACTTCCTTTTGAGTAGATATTTGAATGATTAGATTACAAAATTAATGGAGTGTGATGTATAAATCAAGACAACCAAGATAGTGAAAAGGAAAGGATTATGTGAGCACCTTGCTTCAAATTTTAAGGAATAAAAGGAAGTTTTTTTTGTCCTTCAAGATGATCCTATGACATCTACATATTCATCAATTCATAATAAATGATCCATTTTCTTCAAACTGGTGAGTGTCTACAAGGCCTAGATATAGCCAAAAGAAGGTACTTCAAACTACAATATATTCCTTATGTACTTGTTGATGGAGTGTTGTTTAGGAAATATTTCTCAGGTATACTATTGAGATGTATTGAATCAAATATGGTTGAGAAAATATTATTTTAATTTTGTGATGGACTAGCTCATGGTCACTTTGCTCCAAGAATCACAGCTGTTAAGATTATGAGAACTAGCTATTTTTGGCCTAGTTTGTTTAAAGATACCCATGATTAGGTAAGGAAATGTCAGAAACATACTCTCTTTGATGAGAATTAAAATCTTGCAGCCTTACCTCTTCATCCAATCCAAGTAGACCAACCCTTTATGTAATAGAGTCTAGATTTCATAGGCTTAATCAACCCACCTTCTATTGATGGTCACAAGTGGGTGTTGACTACCACATATTACTTTAAAAGATGGGTGGAGGTTATAGGTCTCAAGGAAACAAATGAAAGTTTAGTTTTAGACTTATATGAAGGAATGGTGACAAGATTTGGGGCTCATTCAACAATAATTTTAGCTAATGCATTGGCTTTCCTTGGAATGAAGACAAGTGAGTGGGATTTGAAACATGGTATTTATCTTAGTACTTCTTCCAATTATTATCCACAAGGGAATGTACTAGTTGAGTATACTAATAATAATCTAATCAGGATTATTAAGAGGACAATGGAGGAAAACCAAATAACCTAGCATTCTAAAGAGGGGACTATGTTAATACCTCAGTCACACACCACATATGATAGAAATATGCACCTACAGGTGTCTATAAGAAGTGAAAACATCAAAAGTGAGATGTATGAAATTATCCAAATACATGAGATATCATGATGTTTCATGCAAGTAATTTGGTGAAAGGATCAATTTATTATGAATTTAGTCCCTTTGGTACATGGATCATTTTAGGTTCACTACTTATATGTGTAAATACTCACCTACAGGTGACATTACAGAGCTATGAAGGTCTTTTTATGGGGAATTTGGAGCATGGTAAGATTTTCTCTTGCATTTTAGAATGTGGGAAAGCTTAGGTTAGACCTATTTGATTCATCAAATTTTTAGGTATAGGTGTAAACTAATTTTAAGCATAAGATAATTGAATTTAGGGAGAGTTTCCCAAAAAGGTTAAAATAGAGGTCTAGCCCATTTTGTAGATATCTTGTAATAAGGTTGAAATGAATTTTGAGGAATCATAATGGCCATATATTTTATTATATATCCAAGATAAGAGATATGAAAATTATGAGGTAAATAGGATTGATCGATCTTGATTTTTTGGGGCCTCAAAGATGCCTTTTAGATCACTAAAACCCTAAATTCACATCTACATGATTTGTGTTTTGAGTGACCATTGACACCCAAGGTTGCAAATGGAAGATACTATCATGTTTTTAATCAACCTATTGATTGAATGGTGAAAAAATAAACATTAATATCATTAGGATAATGTTTATTTATATTTTTTCAAGCGTCATGAACACCTACATGTGTCCCTTCATAGGAAAATGCTCACCTACAACTGTGTAGGTAGATAGTAAGCTAAACATGGTGTCTAGGTAATTTTTTTCCTATAAAAAGTGAAAATAGGTATAATATTACTATATCTGACATTAAATATAAATAATTTTATTTAAAAATTATGATCAAGGTCCTATTAGGTAAATATGCACCTATAGGAATCATTTTGGTGAAAGAGGCAGTGTATCACAGTCAACATATATAATTCAATATTGTGAGCTCAAGGTGAATGTAAAAGGTATAAGGATTAATTTAAAATGATTCATGATAGGTTAAAAATTTTTCTTAACATAATATTACACTTATTTCAAGTTGACCATCTAATCTTCACACTAGCCCAAGAATGATAGTCTGTATAGTTACACTAAGAGACTCATGTTGCTCAATGGGTAAAGATGAATAAACTAAGGAAGAAGAGTGGTTTTGGGTGAATTTAAATATTTTTTATCATGAATTTAATGTTTATACATTTTTTAAGAAACCTAATCACATTGGTTTTATCCTTGATAATTCATTCTTAGGTGGAAGTGAAAAATGCAAAAAATAGTCCTTTTTGGAGGCCTTTTTTGGATAAATTGAGCTAGTTAGGTGCCTAAATGGGTGAGTCTGACTTATCCATTTGGTAAAAATATTAATTATGACCTAATAAAAATTATAAAACCTTAAATTTTCCTTTATTATGAAGGATATATCTCATTTGTTTGTCTCAGAGGTCAACTAGTCAATAAAATCAGAGTTTTGGTAAGACAAGCAAATGAAGCCAAAATTGGTAAGAAACTTCATAAAAATATTTATAAACCTAAAAAAAATATTTTTAGGTTTATTTATGTTTAATTAGTGATATTAAACACTAATTTAATATCATACCTCTCAAAATGGTCAAAACACTTTGCACACAACTCAACCAAACAAGTTACAATTAGGCCTAGTTGGTGAATGAGAAGAAGGAATGAGAAAGAGTGTTTGGGAAGATGTGTGATGACCTTGTGAGATTTAATGAGGTAAAATAAATAATGGGACACCATAAAATCTATGAGATATCAATCCAAGTATTTAAAACTAGTAGGATGCATGCTAAGTCTATTAGGCTTTGAAGTGACCTAGAGCCAATTGGGGGTCCAACTTCACTTATAGATATTGGTGAGTTTTATATCTATTTTAAACATGTTAATGTGATAAATTTAGACATGTATGATCTATTGGGATACAATGGAATCTGTGTAAAATTTAATTTTGGACTTTAAGACACATTAATACTATACAAATGAAGATCCAAGCTCGATATACCAACATTAAGTCTCACATCTTCTCTAAGGATGTGCATGGAGGCCAAGGGAGTTTAGAGAGGTTACCAGGGTTGTTAAAATTTTATATAGTGAAATTGGTTTGTATTTCTAATGTCAGTTCTTTATGAACAAAGCTTAAGGGTAAAAATGGCCTAAAACCCTTGAAAACCCTTAGAATTGACCCAATAAAGGAAATGAAGATGGTGAGCTATCCAAATGGACCAGAATGAAAATTAAAGTGTTTTAACATTGTATAGTACTCTCTCAAGATACTCCCCATCCTTCTTAATTGTACAAAATTGTATAGATGAGGTATAAAATAGGGTATTTTTGATAATTTTGTGTGTTTTTTAGGTTCTAGGAGGATTCTAAAGATACCAATCACATTGGAAGAAATATTGAGACTTAAGATAACTACCTATTTAAATTTAATTATTCATAAAAACTCCTAGGTTCCTCAACATGAATTCTCATCTCAGCCAATCTAAACTGACACAATGAATATGATAGTGAGAAGGGTGAAAAGCTTCAAGTAGGTTAATTTTAAGGTGTTTATAATAAATTTAAGGCCATGAATGGTATTTAAACATGTAATTAACTTCATTTTATGTATTTTCATATGAAACTGAAGCCAAATTTGAGACCAAGTGTGCAAGGTGTGTGAAAGAGAAGTTTTCTTTGAGTGCAGGTAGTGATGGCTCATTTTTAAAAGATTCAGTGTGATTAGGAATGAAACAAATTAATGGAGAAGAATTTATGAAACCCTTACCTCTCATTCCAATCATTATACCTATCCCTTGTTAGTTTTTGGGTGTTCCAATAGGGGTGAATGATGAAGGCAATTCTTTGAGCCAACAAAAGGAATTTCATGCCACTTTTCAAGAGTTTCATGACTTGAATTGACATATGTAATTCCTAAAATTTCATGGTAAATTTCAAATATCATTCTCATTCACATGTAACCTCTTCTCTCAGAATGATAATTATCCAAGTGACCTTTGGACTACCCTTTCCTTGCTCCTCTCTCTAATGTTATAAGTAGTAACTTTTTAGGCTCTTTTGGGAGCCTTCATTAGTTAATGGTGAAACCATAGTGATTTTTTTTATTTTAGTGTCTCTTAAAGAAATAAAAAATTTAATTTTCCTACTTAAATTCTTAATAATTTAGTTTGGTTGAAAATCTTGTTGATCTTGTCTAGTAAAAAATAGTCTTTTCTAGTATGTTGTCTTTGATTATCCACCAAGTATGCAGAAGAATAATTATTGTACGTATTTGTTTTCAATTTTATTTTATACCCTTGAGAATATTCATATATATCCTCATCCAATTTTCATATTATAAAAATCTATCTTTATGTGGGTAACAATTTGATGAGATGAATCTCCAGAAGGGATATTTCCCTTGATGCTCTCTTTGAAGTACTTTCTTTCCTATCGAATTTGGATGAAAAGGGTTAAGAAAACAAATGATAAAGATAAAAATGGTGATTCAAAAATATTTTATTTCATCCTATTGACTAATATTATACTGCTTAGATAAAAACAAAGACTCTCTTACAAAAAACTCACAACAAAACACAGATTGTTACATTAGTGTTTCATAAGCTAGGTTCAAAAAGGTATTTTGATACTTATAAGGGAAATGAATGATTAATTGAAACAATAAAGTAATTAAACACTTATAATAAACTTATACACTTGAAATATAACACTAACAAATACTTTTAACAATTACTCTTCTGCACATTAGGTGGAAAATCAAGGATAACATGCTAGAAAAGATCATCTTCTACTAGACAAGACCAACAAGATTGAAAAAACACTAAATTATATATCATGAAATTATGAAAATTAACTTTATTATTTATTAAATATTCATTAAAGTATAAAATTTTCTAGTGTTTCACCATCAACCAATAGAGGATACCAAAAAGAGCCATAAGAGTCAATATTTATAGCCTTTGAGAGAAGAGCAAGACAAGGGAAGTCCAAAATTCACTTGGACACTTTTAAATATAATAAAAATGGTTAAAATTTAATTATAAATAGGTATGGAATGAACCATGTAATTTTATGAGGACCAAGTGTCCATACAAGACATGAAACTTATGAAAAGTGACATAAAACTCCCAGTCTTGGCTCAGAAAACTGCCTTCATGATTTAAACCTATTTGAACATACCAAAACTAACTAGGGATAGGTATAATGATTTGTATGAGAGGGAAGGATTTAATAAATTCATATCCATGATTTTTTTATATTCCTAATAATCTTTAATCATATTAGAGGAAGCCATCACTGCCAACAATCTAAATAAAATCCTCCTTTCTATCACCCCTCACATTTTTCCTAAAAAATAACATTAATTGTCCATGAAAATCCATTTGAGGGAGTTAATGACAAATTTTAATATTATACATGACCTTATATTTATTAGGTACAACTTAAAAGGTCTCACACTTAGAGTTTTCACCCTTCTCACCCTTGTGTCCACTATGACAATTGTGATTGGCTGAGATGAGAGCTCTAGTTTGGGAACTTAGGAGTTTTTTACTAGAATAAAACAGACATAAGGAATTATTATAATTCCTAAGGGTCCACCCAAAATTTATTTCATCCCTTTAAACCTCTAGTAGCCTAAGAAACATAAGAAATGGTCAAAAATACCTTATTTTCACCCTATCCATATAGTTTCGTACATCCCATCTTGGTGGGAGATAGATTTTATTATTCCTCTAAAAGTTAAAATAGTTTCCATGGTCAAAATATGTCATTTTTATAACTCTCCAAACTTATTTTCTCCATTAGGTCCTAGTTGAGGGTTTAGTAGGGTTTTAGGTAGTTTTTGGTCTTAAGATTTGTTCATAAAGATTTGACATTGGATATTCCATTAAATTCCAAAAAATTATATGCCTAGGGGACTTTATAACCCCTTCCAATTCTTTTTGTTCCCATTCAAATCCTTAGAGGATATATGAACATTTGAAGACACCCCATCAAGCTAGATTCTGCCTTTCTTGCATGTTTAAAATCTCTTTGAGCTAGAAGTAGCTTTCCCACATGTTTACTTGCATAACAAAAGATTAGATAGGTATAAATTAATCACCTTAACATGTTATAAAAATATAGATATCCCACCAAGATTTATAAATGAAGATGGACCCTAAATTGGTTCTAGGTCCCTTGAAGACCTAATAGGCCTAACCTGCACCTACCTAAATTTGGACACTTATAAGGATATTTAATTATTAATATGTTTTATAATTCTTATTCATGATTATTTCATGTTTTTGAAACCATAACATATCCCTCCAAGCACTCCACTTTTTCCTTTTCTCTGATTCACCAATTAGGCCTAGTGAAAGTTTGCCTACTTGGACTGTGTGCAAATGGAATTTTGGTCATAGAGAGAGCTATAGGATTCATATAGTGTTTATCTACACCTATTCACATTCCATACACTTCAAAACATTTCTCTAAATATTTCCCAAACCTTCCATCAAAGTTATTTATCCCGTTTTGTTCTCACTACCCTATTTTGCTAAAGCATGATTTTCCTAGACTGGCTAACCTTTGAGACAAAATAGTGAGGTATATTCCTTATCCCAAAGTAAAATTTTGTATTTTTGGAGTTTATACAAGTATTTATTATTATTTTTACTATATTTTTTATTTTTATTCCTTTTTTTAGGTGTCCAACCATCTCAAAATGCCAAAAAAGCCCTATAAAATCTTATTTTCTTGATTTTTCGTCAAACCTTCCTAAGAGTGATATACCCAAGACAAAATAATGCCTCTAGGTTACTTAAACATGTTTATGATTATAAATTAAGGATTTTTAATCTTTGGATTCACCCAAAAATGCTTTTCTTCAATGGGTTCTTCATGTTCACCTATTGAGCAAACATGGTTTCGTAGCCCACAGTATGGACTGTTGCCCTTTAGCCAATTGAGGAAGGTGGATGGCCAATTTGGAAGAGTGTTGTTATTTTAAACACACTTATTAATTATTAATAACTAGTTTTTATGTCTTATAAACCATTTCTATCTCTTTTGCTAGTTTATGTATTACCCTACCTTCAGTAGCTTGTACTTTGTTGTAGGTGTAACACAAGGGTTTTGGGGCCTGTATAAGATTATTTTAATTATATTTGTATATTATGAAGTCATAAACATATCCATTTATATTTTCATACATTAATATTACTTCATCAATTTTGAGCTTCCCATTTGGCCTTCATATGCACCCTTTGGCCATAACTAAGTCTTCCACTATCCTCTAACTGAGACACCCTGCTCTTTCACACGTATAGGTGCTTATTATCTCATTTGGATATTTTTCATGATTATTATAGGTCTAATTATAGTATTAAAACCATTATTAATTACTCCCAACTCATTTATAACTCCATTCTATCAAACACCTCATATAAGTCTTGCTTTTCAATTTCACTATGTTTCCTATTTGGATGAGGCACCTATAGGTGCACTTGTATATTTTAGATCTAGGAAAACCACATTAAATAAATTATTTGATATTTATGTCACTTTAATATCCTATAGGGGATAAAATTTTATGCTTATCCTCTTCATATGCATTTGAGCCTCAAGACTGAGTTTCTTCCTGCCCACTAACTGAGACACCCTGCCTGTAGGTTCACACAACCTTAATTGAGATTGGTCATGATGTAAAGGGACATCCTTGAACACCCCTTTGATAAATAAAAAAAATTATATCACCTTGGAGTAACATTCATGCCTTTTATACCCCAAAACTGAGTTTCTTATCTATGACTCAAAAACCTTACTTTAGACTATTATAGGTGCTTACTCTCTGTTAGAAATGCACTTATAGGTGGCCTTAGAGTCTACAAGGTCATGTTTTAATATTTTATTGATAAATTTATATCCATATATGTGCCATTAAACTAGTTGAAACATATGGGTCATGTGGATTTGTCCTATTTTCTTCTTAGGGTGTCAAAAGTTCACTTACAACCCCATACTTGTAGATGCAAATGCCTAATTTTAGTGATTTTGGAGGCATATTTTAGGCCTCAAAAAACCTCTTTCCACTTTTTTTTTACCTCCATTATTTTCATATGTCTTTTCTATTATAGGGGATATAAGATACACCTATCTATATGTCTGAATACCCTTTACCACCATGCTTTAAGATACTCACAAAAAGCTTTTTGATCTTTATTTTACCATTTTACAGAAAACTTATCTAAACTCAGTCTCATGTCTTCCAGCATGGTTTCACACTTAATTTTACCTTTTTAACATGTTATATGAGTATAAAATGATCAATTTACATGTTATAATCCATAATGAGGCTTATACTAGGTTTTAAATCTTCACACAAGAATATCAAAGTTCTACTGGTACACCTATAGAATGACATCCTCAAACAAGTTAGTAAAGTGGACTGGGAAGCATATAAGACATTTATGCTGGAGACAATCTCCTATGATATCGTCAATAAATCTAATACATATTAGTAATATTTAAAGGTTAACACATTTCCTTAAACCCCTACCTTTAACATGACATCAACAAAGCTCTTGTAGGTGATCATTGGTTGTATATAGGTAGTGGGTGTGAAATAGAGAAATAATATGTTGATGGATGGCCTCAAAACCATTTTAAATCATATTTATACCTTTAAAATTCATTATTTATACTGAGGAAACTTTGAAACCAGTTCCAACACATCATCATCACATGAAAATCACTTTCATACACATAAAATAGAGCAAGCAGGGGTATCAAATAACTATTTGGCATGGAAATTGAGCATGTGACAAAAAATACACATTTTAAAAAAATATAAATGAATTATTTCAAACTCTTGATGTCTTTGACAATTGAAATATCCTAAAAATCATCCCATGAGCAAGTTGAACAAGCTTTAAAACTATGGCTGCAAGTGAAGTTGGGAAAAGAGTTGACAATGGAGAAAGACAAGGTGGGAAGTTAGTCCAAAGTATGATGTGATGAAACCAAACATGGGAAAGGGTTATCATATGGATTTGAGGCATGTGTAACATCATTTTACATTTGCACAAAACCTTTGTAAAATACCAACATTCTAGAACAAGGCAAAAATGATTGTAACTTCACTCCATTCCTCTTTGCAAACTAAGCTAGTTGCCTCATGAAATAAAATCCAAATGTGGAACCAATCATGATGAACATGAGATAATGGATTCAACCTCATTTTAAACTAATATCTTCATGTTAATTATACAAACATTCCCAAATAAAAGTAAAAATTATACGGTACACAAATTAACAAGTGGATTTGAAATGTCAGCTTCTTAGGAATGGTTCATAGAGGTCAGATCACCATTTATCTATAAAAAAACATCAAATGGAATCTAACTGAGTGTATAATACACCCCAAGATCATTTTACCTAAGACCTCTTATGACGATCTTACCAAGTACAAACTTGTAGGTCACTTTTGCTTGCCAAGAAGAGTGAAAAAAGAATAAAATGGTTTTGCACCAAAAATGGCACTTTTAGATCATTTAAAACATAAAAATAAGCATGGGGAAGCTAAAGAGGAATTTTATGATCTCCCATGTGGCAAACTTCCCCATGGGCCATACAAGTGCCATTTTCTTCTCCTTTCTCAATAAAACTACCTTTTCTTCTGCACAACCTACCACTTTTCAGTTATGTCCATTGATTAAGACTTAAGTGGACACATGGGTTATGAAATCATTTTTTATAACCCTCACACTTCCCAAGAAACCCATAAAACTCATTAAATGCACCCTTTTTGACATCAAAATGACCCAAAATTACTAAAAGGACTAAAATAACTAAATAATTTTTGACCCCTTATAACACTTAAATGTCAAATTTTTACTTAAGGGTGCCCTAATTTGACTTTAAAGTCAAATTTGGTTTAAATATTGGTGACTCATAGGGGTAGTATGCCTATAATACTAACTAGACTAGTAGCCTTATCTTATCATGGGCCAATAGAGTCAATAATTTATTGAAGACAACTAAGAAGGAATTGCCTAAAATACACACAAAACACTAATCAAACACAAGACAAAGAAAGACACAAACAAGACTCACACATGTGCATAAGCACATAGGGAAAACAAGGAAAAAAAATAACTATGTACAAGGAGAAAATAAGACCTTATTAGAAATTTTTGAGATATATCCCATTCACTAGGATATGAAGCTCCTCTCCATCCAACTTTGAGAGATGAAAAATAGAGTGCTGCTTGTATTGGGTGATAACAGAAGGTCCACTCCACTAAGAATTAAACTTTTTGTGTCTTCTATATTTACCCCTATCTTCATCCCACTTTATAAAAATGTCTCCTTGGAATTTTCTTGTCATGGAATTCTTGTCAAATAATCTCTTTGTTTTATCTTGGTGAGTTCTCATAGTTTGGATAGCTTGATCTCTTATCTCTACAAGCTCTATCAACTCACACAACCTTACTTCAATACTTTCATTATCCATCAAATCTAGCTAATAAGTTAGATCCAAGGCTGGTAACTCAAGTGAAATAGGTATTATATATTCTCTCTCATAAACAAGTGTATATTGTGAGTTTCCAATGGCTCTTTTTGGGGTGATCCTATCAGCCCAAATAGCTATCTTCAACCTGAAATGCCAAGTCCTTTGGTTCTCCTCCATTGTCCTCTTTATGATCTTTATTAGATTCTTGTTGGTGGACTTAGCTATTCCATTCCATTTTGGATAATAGTTGGAGGAATTATTAAGATATATGCCATGTTACAAAGCCCATTCAATTTTTTCCATTCAAGGGAAAGTCAATGCATTATCGAAAATTATTTTTGAAGGATCCCAAAACCTTGTCACTATGCCTTCATAGAAGTCTATAAATAAAATTTCATTTTATTTATTGATATATATATCCTCCACCCATCTTGTAAAGTGTTCTATAGTATTCAACACCCACTTATGACTAACACTAGAAGGTGGGTTGATTAGGCCTATAAAATCTATACCTCATTGCATAAAAAGTTGGCATACTTATATTGGATAAAGAGGCAAGGAAGAAATATTTTATTTACCTTCTAAGAGAGTAAATTTTTTACACTTCCTTACCCAAGCATGGATGTCTTTAAAAAAAATAGGCTAGAAGTATTCATCTCTCATAATCTTAGTAGTTGTGGTTTTCAGAGCAAAGTAACCACTAGCTAGTCCATCATGAAACTCAAATATTATTTTATCAACCTGATCTAATTAAAAACACCTTAATAAGACAACTGATAATTCCTTACTAAACAACACACCATCAAAAAGTACATAAGGAATAGATTATAATCTAAAGTTCCTTCTTTTAGCTCTATCTAGGCCTTATGGACACTCACCGATTTGAAGGAAATGGATCATATCTTGTGTCCAAATTCTCATGGATGAAGATCTAGATGTCATATGGTCATCATAAAGTGTTAAAAAAACATATTTTTATTATTTAAAAATTTGAATCAATATGCTCACATAATCCCTTCCCTTTTACTATCTTGGTTGTCTTGATTTCTACATCAAACTCCAAAACTTTTGTGATCCAACCAACCCTTTTTTCATTCAAATATCTACTTAAAAATAATTATTTTACACTAGGATGAGGTAAAAATATGTTAATCTTATTGTTATATAACATTTTCCTAAACTTATTGAGACTTATAACAACTGATAGTACTTGCTTCTAAACATAGGTGTATCTTATCTCATAGCCTTCCAAACCTTGACTAAAGAAGACAATAAGCAGCTCCAAGTTGTCTTTATTTTATTGAGAAAGCATGAAAGAGACTACCTCCTCATTTCAAAAATTATACAATTTGAATTCCTTTGAGAAATTAAGACGTGCAAGAGTTGGAGCTTGGGCAATGGCTTGTTTAATCTCTTCAAAACTCTCTTTCCTTCTTCTTGTCCAAGTGAACACTCCATCTTTACTTATCTTAGAGGTTAGAGGCTTGAATGAATTATTAAAATTATTAATTAACCTCCTTATGAAATTAATTTTCCCAAAGAAACTTTTCAAACCTTTATTGTGTTTGGGCAAAGCCAATGCCAAGAGTGCACTCACCCTTTCATGATCTATGGATAAGCCCTTCTCTGAGACAATGTGTCCTAAAAATTTTCCTTCATGAATATAAAAAACACATTTATTTATGTTAATAGATATTATAAACTCTCTACATCTCTCAAAAAAATTCCTAAGGTGATTCAAGTGATCCTTTGCATCCTTAGAAAAAATTGTGATATCATCAAGATACACCAACACAATGTCATTTATTAATCCTTGCAAATCCATATCCATTGTTATTTAAAATGTATCTATAGAATTATAAAATAAAAAATACATTTTCATATAATCATATTTAATCCCATTTATTAGTAAATTCTATCTTACATTGATGACTTTCTTTCACCAAAATCTGATTATACTCAGAATATCCATCAAGGAGAGAAAACCTTTCACTACCTACCACAACTTGTAGAATTTTCTCCATGGAAGGAAGAGGATATTGGTCCTTAAATGAAAAAATATTCATGTGCCTAAAATCAACACATAACCTGATTTCCCCATTCTTCTTCCTTGTAGGGACTAATTTTGCCAACCAAGATGAATGCTTAATAGGAAAAATGATCTTAGACTCAATCAACTTAGTAAGCTCCTTCCTCATGAGAGGCTCAATCTTGGGATTTATTGGCCTTTGTATTTGCTCAATAGGCTTATCATTATCATTTATCTCTATGGTATTTTGAGCTAAGTTTGGGTCAAACACTTTTATATCACTATATTTCCATGCAAAGACATCATAAAACTCCTTGCATAACTCAATGAAAGCATGTTTCTCTTCACTAGTACATACCTTCAAAAGTGCAAGAAACTTATCCTTGAATATTTGTACTCTATCATAGTTTTATTTTATTAGTATACAAGATTAAATTTTATTTATTAAACTGATCATCATCATTGAAGATACTCTCAAGTGCGACTAAGCTTTTAGGAAGCTTGTTTGTCTTCAGTTGAACAATCTACCCTACATATTGTTGCTATAGTTTAGACTAATTCTTGGAAGAAAACTCAGCCTCCTCTTATATAAAAATTGTTATTTTTTGGTCACTATCAAACACTTGCCAATTACTGACAATGTTAGGTATGGAGGACCTTACAATAACTTTGAGATGTGGTTGGTTCTTATCTTCTTTTATCCCTTTTAGAACATCAAACTTAGCTCCAAGTGATGCCAACCTATCAACATGTTTGTTTTCTTCTCTTGGGATAGATGTGATATTTAAGGCTTTGAAATCCTCCACAATATCCAACACTCTATGCTTATAATACTTAAGCAAAGAGTTATTAGTCACATTTGGCCTCTTACTTGATTCATAATCAACTCACTATCACTCTACACTTGTAACTCTTTGACACCTCTTTTCCTAGCCCACTCAAGGCCATGAATGAGGGGCTCATATTCTGACACATTACAAATACAATAGAATTGAAATATGAAAGTGGAATAATACCTTTATTTGGATGGGGAAACCAACATTTCTCCACCACCTACCCCAATATTACTTCTTGATCCATCAAAGAATATCTATCATAAACCATCCATGTTCTCACTTGGATTCATCAAGTTTGGCATGAAAGAGTCCTATTAATTAATTAAATACAATCCAATACTATATTCCTCTATGAATTTTTAAGGATCATTCTCATAATGTTCATCTCCCCATTCATCTAAATACAAATCAGAAACTACTTCAAGAGAAGATGGTGGAGATTGATCTATGTGAAGTTCCTCCTCATCAATAATGGCATAATTGACATTTGTAAATTTATTAAATTAAGGATATAATTAATTTTTATGGATAGGCTCTGATTCAATCTTCACCTTAGTACCATACTTTATTGTAAAAAACATATAGGACCAATTGACTACCAAGTATCTGCCTATCGTAGCAATAAATTCTCTTGACAAACAAAGAGCAAAGTATGGAGGTAAATATACCAAAACCACATCATGAGGAATGGAAAAAGTGGGAAAATCAAGAAAAATCTTATTCAACTCCTTGAATACTCTCAATGTCTTTATTGGTGATCCATCTAATTGTAAAACCCCTTTATCCATTGGCTCATACTTGAGGCCTAATTTATCCACTAAACACTTCGGCATAATTGAAGTACTAGCCCCACTATCTATGATATAATTGTGAACTAAGAAATCACCAATAATCAAGGATAGGTAAAAATTAAGAGTCTTATCAATATTATTCACTTTTTAATCAATGGTTTGAGTTCCATTTACCAAGACAACATTCTCATTCCTAGCTGATCCAACTTGCTTACCAAGTCCTTATAATTCATTTTGAAGCATATATTTTTGTCTCAATATTGTCAATGAATGCCATAAGTATATATTCATATTTTAATTCTTCATTTGGTACACAGTTTTTATAGAAGGATTGCTCACCTTGGAAGGTTCTTTAGAAACACTAGTACCTTATGATGTAGCTTGTGAAGGTAGATGTGTAGGAACATGCCTTACATTATAAAACTTATAATTTTATTTCACCTTATGGAATAATTTATATCCACCCACCATTGGATATTAGTTAGGATTTAAAATAGGTACTTTATTATCCCCTTGTGTCTCTTCATTAGCTCTCTTATTAGACCTAATGTTAGAGGACACACTAGCATTCACATTGCTTGAATTCCCTAAGTGATTGATGGCATAAAAATCTCCCCCAAAATGATGTATGAGAGTAAAATATGAATTTTTTTTTGTTAATTATCCATTCAAATTTACATTATAATTTTCATTAGTACCTCAAAAGTGGAAACTTTAGATGCTCGATTACCTTGCATTATCATATCTTGGCTTGGCATTTCATAAGCATATGCAAATTGGCCTTGATTTTGGTCATAGGAGGGATAACATGGTTGTTATTTAACAATTTTTTTTTAGTGGGAATAATATATTTTAAATATTATGGGGCATTATGATTATAACTTTGGTAAGGTCAGGCTTGAGTGATTTGACCTTGTCTTTAATTATTGCCTTGAAAAGGAGACCTATTTATTTATCCAAACTGATTGTATGATTGGGATGGCCTATAACTTTGAGCTTGTTACCTTTTAATGGAAACCAATTCATTATTAACACTTTGGAGTGAACTCTTGAATTCATTAATCTCATTTGTGTGGGTAATGGCAGACTTTTTTTGACTAGGAAAAGGAGCCAAGGTAGGTAGTGCAACTTAACTAAGAGGCTATAAATCAGGGAATAATGGTATTGGTGGTCTAAGAGAAATATTACCTACTTGAACATTATAATTCTCATAATTAATGGATATCTCATAGGTATTAGGTAGTGTATTCCCACTCATGAATTGAATAATCATGGATACATCACTATTTAATGCTTTTAGATAGTACAAGAAGGCATAGTTTAGAGTAGGTCTCACAAGGGCTTGGATCTTATCCCATATTTTTTGAAATCTATTGTTAGTCTTGCATAAATATTTTTTTTCTCCTATTATTATTGGTCAATTTATCATCTAGTGATAGATGATCACTCTTATCTCTAAACCTCTTAGTCAATAGATCTCCTAGTTCATCTCATGAACCAATAGAATTTTCAGGTGGGGTCCCATACCAATCCAAATCCTTGCATCGAGAGACAATGAAAATAAAATAATATCCACATTATCTTGGGTGATATTATGGATATTTAAAAAAAAATCCATGTTTATAATGTGTTCAATGGCAGTAATGGGACCTTCTCCACTAAAATATGGAACACTCTTAAGGGTTGTTCATAGAATTTGGTCATATTGGGAAAGATTCAAAGGAGATGATCCAATGAAAGGTAAAAAAGGTTGGTGTATATCCATATTATAATATTTAATATGATTATTATATGTTTAACTTAGTAGGAACCTAGACTTCTTAAACACCAACTCTCC
The DNA here is from genome assembly GCA_037957365.1 of Torreya grandis. Classification (NCBI taxonomy): domain Eukaryota; kingdom Viridiplantae; phylum Streptophyta; class Pinopsida; order Cupressales; family Taxaceae; genus Torreya; species Torreya grandis. The sequence goes on along the minus strand of JARHVA010000172.1, from coordinate 4,016,967 downwards.
TCAATAAGGATGAGTATTCATAAACCTAAACCTTTTCATAGAATACAAAGGCAATTGTACAAACTCAAAGGGTACACCTTTAGTATTAGACCTATTGGTCACCTTTGGCATGGAAATTAATGATTGATCAGTAACCAAAGAGTTAAAAAAAATTATTGGAGTCACTAAGTACTGAATTTAGATGTTCTTACAGATATAATTATGCCAAGACTAACACCAATCTTAGACAATCTTCTAGCACTTAGAGCCCCACCAAGCATGCCAAAAAATATTATAACTTGGATTTTCACCCCTTAAGGATATTCCTAAATCTCTTCATCCAAGTGGTACAATGGAAACATCTCTCTTGATATGGGTAATAATTTGATGAGATGAATCTCTAGAAGGGCTAGTTCCCTTTATGCACTCTTTTAAGTACTTTCTTACCTATCAAATTTGGATGAAAAGGGTTTAGGAAAAAAAAATAAAGACAAAAATGGTGATACAAAAATATTTTATTTCATCTTATTGAATAAATTATACTACTTAGATTAAAACAAATCTTCTCTTACACAAAACTCACAACACAAGATAAATTATTACATCAGTGTTTCATAAGCTAGGTTCAAGAAGGTATTTTGATACTTAGGAGGGAAATTAATGATTAATTGAGAGAATAAAATCATGAAAAACTTCTAAGACACTCATAAACTTGAAATATAACACTTAAAAAGACCTATAACAATTACCCTTTTGTATACTTGGTGGACAATCAAGGATAACATGCTAGTAAAGATCATCTTCTACTAGAGAAGACCAAAAAGAATACAAAAAACTAAATTTTACAACATTTAATACTGAAAATACAATTTTTTATTTATTTAAGAGTCATTAAAGTAAAAAATTAGATAGGGTTTCACTATCAACCAATAGAGGCTACCAAAAATAGCCAAAAGATTCAATATTTATAGCCTTTAAGAGAATAGCAAGACAAGGGAAGTCAAAAGGTAAATTGGACACTTGTAAATATAATAAAAAAAGGTTAAAATTTAATGATAAAAATTTATGGAATGAACCATGAAATTTAAATATGACCAAGTGTCCATATAATTCATGAAACTTATGAAAAGTGGCATAAAACTCCCAATCTTGGCTCAAAAAATTGCCTTCATAATTTGAACCTATTTGAACATCCAAAAAATAACTATGGATAGGTCTGATGATTGGGATTATAGGTAAGGATTTTATACATTCCTCTACATGTAATGGTTCTAGTCCTAATGATCTAGAATCATCTGAAAGGAAGCCATCACTACCTACAGTCTAAAAAATAATTCCTCCTTTCTATCACCCCTCACACTTAGCCTCAAAAATAACATTAGTTTTCCATGAAAATAAATTTGAGGTGGTTAATGACACCTTTTAATACTATCCATAACATTATACTACTTAGGTATACCTTAAAAGGGCTCACACTTGTATTTTTTCACCCTTTTCACCCTTGTGTCCACTATGCCAGTTTTGACTGGCTGAGATGAGATCTATAGTTTTGGAACCTAATATTTTTTTACTATAATAAAATTTCCATATGGAATTAATATAAGAAATAATATTCCACCCAAATTTTATTACATCCCTTAAAACCTCCATTAGCCTACAAAACATAAGAAATGGTCAAAAATTCCCTATTTTTCACTCTATCCATACAATTTCATACAACTCATCTTGGTGGGAGATATACTAAGGTATTAATATACAAGTTAAAATATTTTACATGTTAAAAATATGTCATTTGGATAGCTCTCCAAGATTTTTTTCTCCATCAGGTCTTGGCTGAGGGTTTAGTAGGGTTTCAGGTAGTTTTTGGTCTTAAGTTTTTTTCATAAATATTTAACATTGTATCTAACACTAAATTCCAAAAAATATATTATAAGGGTAATTTATATCCCTTAACAATTCCTTTGGTTCCCATGAAAATCCTTGGAGGAGATATGAACATTTGAAGACACCCCATCGATCTAGTTTCTGCCTTTCTTGCATGTTTGAAATATCTTTGACCTAGAAGTAGATTTTCCACATGTTTCCTTGCATTTAAAAAGATTATATAGGTATAAATTCATCCCATTAACATTTTTAAATCATATATATATATATATATATATATATATATATATATATATGATTTAAATATATATCCCATCAAGATTTAGAAATGAAGATGGACCCTAAATTAGTTCTAGGTCCTTTGAAGGCCTAATAGGCCTAATCTTCACCCAACTGGATTTGGATAATTGGAAGGATATCTCATGGTTATAATAGTTTATAATTAATATTCATGATTCATTAAATTTTTTTAAATCATCACATATCCCTCTAGGCACTCCACTTTTTCCTTTTCTCTCATTCACCAACTAAGCCTAGTTGGACTATGTGCAAAGTGAATTTTGGTCATAGAGAGAGGTTTGAGATTGGTATAGTGTTTCTCAGAACCTATTCACCTTCCATACACCTAAAAAAATGTTTATATATGTTTCTTAAACCCTTCACCAAGTTCTTTAGGACCTTTTATATTTAGTAGCCTATTTTGCTAAACCTTGATTTTCCTAGACTGGTTTATCTTTGAGACAAAAAAAAGGTATAACCCTCATCCACAAGTTATATTGAGTATTTTGGGAGTTTTTAAAAGTTTGGATGATGATTTTTACCATAATGTTTAACTTTATTCCTTGATTCAGGTGTCTAACCATCTCAAAATGCCCAAAAACGGCCTTTAAAAACCCTATTTTCTTGTTTTTCTTCAAACATTTCTATGAGTCACCTCTTCAAGACAAAAAAGTGCCTCTAGGTTGCTTCAAAATTTTTCTCAATCTCAATTCATTCTTATGAAGATTTTTATTAACCCAAAAAATCTTTTCTTCAATGGGTTCTTCATGTTCACCTATTGAGCAAACATGGTTTCCTAGCCCACATTATATAATTTTTCCCTTTAGCCAATTGAGGAAGGTAGATGGTCACTTTTAAAGAGTCTTGGGATTTTAAAAATACTTTTTAATTATTCATAACCACTTTGAATTTCTTATAACCCCTTTCCATCTCTTTGGTTAGTTTATGTATTACCCTACCTTCACTAGCTTGTACCTTATTATAGGTGTAATACAAGGGTTTTGAGGCCTATATAAACTTCTTTTGCTTCTATTTGTATATTATGAAGTAATAAACATATCAATTTAGGTGGTCATACATTAATATTATTTCATCAATTTTGAGCTTCCCATTTGGCCTTCATATGCACCCTTTGGCCATAATTAAGTCTTCCACTATCCTCTGACTGAGACACCTTACTCTTTCACAACTATAGGTGCTTATTATCTCATTTGGACCATGTTCATGATGCTAAGAGGTATAATTATAATATTCAAACCATGATCAAGGACTCCTAACTCACTTATCACTCTGATTCAATCAAACACCTCATACAAGTCTTACTTTTCAATTTGATTATGTTTCCTATTTAGATGAGGCACCTATAGGTGCACTTGTATAGTTTAGATCTAGGAAAACCACCTTCAAGAAATTATTTTAGCTTTAGGTCACTTCACTATCCTATAGGGGGTCACATTTTATTCTTATCCTCTTCATTAACATTTGAGGCTCAAGACTGAGTTTCTTCCTACATGTTGACTGAGACACCCTACCTATAGGTGCATATAGCCTTAAATGAGATCAGCCATGATGTAAAGGGACCTCCTTGAACACTATTTAGAAAAAAAACACATTTTATATCACCTTGGACTCACCTACATTCTCTTTAGACCCCTAAACTGAGTTTCTTTTCTATAACTCAAAAACCTTGCCTTTGACTGTTATAGGTGCTTACTCTCTACTAGAAAGGCACTTGTAGGTGGCCTTAGAGTCTACAAGGTCGTGTTTCAATATTATCTTGATCAATTTAAATACATATGTGTCATTAAACTATTTGAAACATATTGGTCATGAGGATTTGTCTTGTTTGCTTCTTAGGGTGTCAAAAGTTCACTTACAACCCCAGACCTGTAGATGATAACGCCTAATTTTAGTGCTTTTGGAGGCATATTTGAGGCCTCAAACAACCTATTTTAACTTAGTTTTTTACCTCCATTTTTGGCATAGGTCTTGTCTATGATAGGGGATATAAGATACACCTAACTAGATGTCTTAATACCCTTTACCACCATGCTTTAAGATACTCAAAAAAAGCCTTATGATCTCTATTTTGCCATTTTAGGGAAAATTTCCCTAAACTCACTCTTTTGTCTTCCAACATGGTTTCACACTTCATTTTTCCCTTTTTAACACCTTATATGAGTATATAAGGATCAATTTACATTTTATAATCCATAATGAGGCTTCTACCAGGATTTAAATTATCACACAAGAATCTTAAAGTTATGTTGGTACACCTATAGATGGGCATCCTCAAACAAGGAAGTAAAGTGGATGTGGTAGCATATAAGACACTTATATTTATTAAAACTCCTCTGACCTCATCAATAAATCTAATTTATATTAAAAATATTGAAAGGTTGACACATTTCCCCAATCCCCTACCTTCAACATGATGTCAACAAAGTTCTTGTAGGTGACCATTGGTTGTACATATGTGGTGGGTGTGAAATAGAGTAACATTAGGATGATGGATGTACTCAAAATAAATTAAAATCAAATTTAAACCTATAAAATTCATTATTTATACTAATTAAACTTTAAAACTAGTTCCAACACATCCTCATCACATGAAAATTACTTGTATACACATATAATAGAGCAAATAGGGGTATCAAATAACTATTTGGTATAGAAATATAACATGTCACAAAAATTGAACCTTTAAAAAACATATAAATGAAATATTTCAAAATATTAATGGCTTTAAAAACTAAAACATCCTAAAAATCAACCCATAAGCAAGTTGAATAAGCTTTAAAATTGTGGTTACAGGTGAAGTTGGGCAAAGAGTTGACAATGGAGAAAGACATGGTGGGGAGTTGCTCCAAAGTATGATGTGATAAAACCAAAAATGGTAAGTGGTGATAATATGGATTTTAGGCATGTGAAAAATCATTTTAAAATCAAACAAAATTGTTATAAAATACCAACATTCTAGAATAAGGCAGAAATGACTACAACTTCACTTCTTCACTCCTCTTTATAAACTGAGCTAGTTTTCTCATCAAAAAAAATATAAATGTGAAAAAAATAATGGAGAACATGATATAAGGGATTAAATATCGTTTGGAACCAATCTCAGTAAGTGAATTGTATGAAATTTCCCAAACAAGATTAAAAACTATAGGGTACACAAATTAACAAGCAGATTTGAAAGGTCAACCTCTTAGGAATAGTTAATAAGAATCAAACCACTATTCCTATATAAAAAAACATATAATATAATCTAATTGAGTTTATAATACATTCCCAATATCATTTTGACTAAAACCTCTTATGTTAACCGTACCAAGTACAAACTTGTAGGTCACTTCTGCTTGCCAAGAAGAGTGAAAAGTAATAGAATGGTTTTGGGCCAAAAATGACATTTCAAGATCATTTCAAACATTTAAAAAATCATATGGCAGCTAAAGAGTCATTTTATGACCCATTCCCATGCGGCACACTTCCCCATGGGTCGTACAAGGTCCATTTTTTTCTCTTTTCTCAAGAAAACTACCTTTTCTTCTACACAACCTACCACTTTTTAGTTATGTCAATTGATTAAGACTTAAGTGGACACATGGGGCATGACATCATATTTTGTAACCCTCACACTTCCCAAGAAACACATACAACTTATTAAATGCACCATTTTTTTACATCAAAATGACCTAAAACGACTAAAATAACTAAGGACCAAGGCTATTATAACATAAAAAACCAATAATCAACCTATAAAATACCTTGTGACGTATTTTTGACCCCTTAGAACACCTAAAGGTCAAATTTTTACTTAGGGGTGATCCAATTTGACTTAAAAGTCAAATTTGGTCAACAGTGTTCTTTCTTAGTGTATGAGAGTTTTAGAAGTAGTTTATGACTATATTCTCCATTGGATTATTCATTATCCCTCCTAAACATCAAATATACCTCTTGAACATAGCATATGAAAAATTGATTTAATAATCTATCTTGAGTTCTGAGTTATGTGTGAAAGAAGCTTTGATTTGCTTGAAGTATTATAAGTTTAGTCAATAGGAGCAAATTTCATATTGGTACATCACCTTTTAAATTTATAAGTTTTTATTATTAACCCTTTTCATGCAAATTTGATAAGTGAGAGAGTGGTTCAGATATTGCATCAAGAGAACTATCCCTTCTAGAGATTCATCTCATCAATTGATTACCCATAACAAGTGAGATGTTTCCATTGTGACACTTGGATGAGGAGAGGTGAGATGTCTCCTCAAGGTGTGAAAATCCAAGTGACAATAATAAAGATACAACCTAGCCAAATTCCTTGAAGACATTTAGTTCTCTCTTGGATACAATAAGGTCTTCCATCTTGACATTAGTTTTGGGAAGTTATTCTTTAACTACTTTTGGTTTAGTAGTGTTAGGGAAGATAGAAGACTATTCTAGATTACTTACTTCAAGGTTAGTAGTGAAGTTATGGAAGTAATATTTAAGAGATATGGCTTGGTTGAGACCTTCAATATAGAAAATATTATCATTAAGAAAACTATCTTGAAGGTGGTTGGTATTTGGGATTGGAGTTACAATAAGTTGATCATTAACGATTTGTCCTTTAACAACTTTTTGAGTAATAATTTGGAGATCAAATTCCATAAGAAGTACCATCCACTTTTCAATTCTATCATTGAGAATAAAGGATTTATAGAAGTGACAAAGGGGACTTAAATGAATGATAATGTAAGTGGTTTGATAAAGCATACAATGTTAGAGCCTTTTAGCTATGAAATATATGGAAAGTTAATCACATTCAACTTTTTTATGATGT